>VDFB02168118.1:204792648-204983485 GCA_007258455.2 Sequoia sempervirens | reverse complement strand
TGGTGGAGGAAAACTCAAATGGTCAACCTCTACCTTAGGCAACTAGGATGAATCTTCAATAGGCCTTCCTTTCCATTTCACTAGATATTCTTCATACTGCCTGTTCCTGGTACTCCTTCCCACACAACTATCCAGGATTTCTTCAATCTCCTCCTTTTCTGAAGTAGGTGTTGGAATCCCACACTGTTCCATCATTGGTACTACCTCTGTGCCACCTTCATGATACTCTGTCAAATCTAAAATGTTGAATCCATCCGGCAACTCTACCTCATATGCATTCCTCCGGACCATGCCTCATTCAAAATTTTATAGGACTGAACTTCTTCATCTTCAATTCTGTTATATGTTCCCACTAGAAACCTTTCTTTCCTCAAGTGGACCATCACTTCATCACCAATCTGAAACTCCTTATACCTCCTCTTCTGATCTGCCTTAGCCTTATACTGCATATTCATCTTGTTAATATGTTCTATTACCTTCTCATGTATATCCTTGATGTGTTCTGCAAAATCTTCGGCTTCAGCACTTACTTTATTCTCTTGGTCCATCTTCCTCAATTATGGATTTGTTCTAGGGCTACCTCCATACACAATCTGGAACGATGATCTACCAGTGCTTCTGCTGAAAGAATTGTTGTAAGAAAATTCTGCCTGGGGTAAGATCAAGTCCCATCCCTTGCTTACTCTCCTACCAAACATCTCAGTAGGTTACCTGTACTCCTGTTAATGACCTCTCTGCTCTACTCCATCTATTTGTGGGATGGTGTAGAACTAACTTTAACTCTGGCTCTCTCAGCCTTTCTTCCAAGGTCCTCCCAAAAGTACTCCAACAAATTTGGTGTCACGATCTGAGAATAATACTCTTTGGTAGACCATGTAGCCTCACCACCTCTTTGAAGAACAAGTCAACAATGTGGACTACATCATGGGTCTTCTGGACATGGAATGAAATGTGCCATCTTTGAAAACCTATCAACCACCACAAAGATTGAATCATTCCCTCGTTGTGTCCTCTAGGAAAACTAAGAACAAAGTCCATACTTATATCCTCCCATGGCCTCTTTGGTACAGGTAAGGGCTGATATAAGCCTGTATTTTGGCTCACTCCTTTAGCCATCTAACATACCTTGCAACTTTGTACAAACTGTTTCACGTCCTGTGACAACTGAGGCCAATAATAATGCTCACTGATAATGGCAATGGTCTTATCCCAACCAAAATGTCCTGCCATTCCTCCACTATGCTTCTCATTTATCAGGTTCTACCTTATGGAACTCCTCGGGATACATAATTGACTTCCCTTAAATAACATGCTATCCTGGATTATGAAATCCATCCACCTTGTCCTGTCCACTGTAATAGGTTCCTTGCAAGCTTTCCAAGCCTCTGCAAAATCGGGATCTTCTGCATACAGTGTCTTGAGTTCATTGAACCCAACCACTTCAATCTGCATCTTTGTCATCAATGTATGCCTCCTACTTAAGGCATCTGCAACCCTATTTGACTTCTCACTCCTATGTTTCAAAACAAAGGTATAACTCTACAAAAACTCTACCCATTTCATATGCCTCTAATTTAATTTTCCCTGACTATTTATGTACTGCAAGGCCTGATGATCAGTATACAGAATAAATTCCTTCGGAAACAAATAATGTCTCCATTTCTTTAATGCTTGAACTATTCCATAAAATTCCTGATCATATACAAAATACTTTCTCTTGGCATCATTTAACTTTTCATTGAAATAGGCAATGGGCTTACCTTCTTGGCTCAACACTACTCCAATGGCACAAACACTAGCATCACCATCCACCTAAAACAGCTTGTTCAAATCTGGGAGGGCTAGAATAGGTTGCTCTGTCACCTTCCGCTTGAACAGTTCAAAACTTTTTTCCACTCCATTGCTCCACTCGAATTATTTTCTATCCTCTCTCATTGTTTCAGTCAGGGGTCTACAAATACTATTGAAGATTCTAATGAACTTTCTATAAAAACTAGCCAAACCATGGAAAGATCTCACCTCGGTAGCA
Source organism: Sequoia sempervirens (assembly GCA_007258455.2). Taxonomy (NCBI): domain Eukaryota; kingdom Viridiplantae; phylum Streptophyta; class Pinopsida; order Cupressales; family Cupressaceae; genus Sequoia; species Sequoia sempervirens. The sequence continues at coordinate 204,981,456 of VDFB02168118.1, read as the reverse complement.
CTTCTTGGGGTATCCCATTCCAAAATAGCCTTCACCTTCTGTTGAGACAACAAACCCCAAGTACACTAACTCCCTCTTCACAAAACTGCACTTCTTTAGATTAATCAAAAGTTTCTCTTCTCTTAACTTCTCAAAGGCTCTCCGAATATGCATCAGATGCTCATCCAACGTCTTATTGAAAATCAAAATATCATCTAAATACACAATAACAAAACTTCCCATAAATTCTTCTAGTACCTCGTTCATGAGCCGCATGAATGTGCTCGGTGCATTGGTTAGCCCAAAAGGCATGACTAACCACTCATACAAGCCCTATTTGGTCTTGAAGGCAGTCTTCCATTCATCTCCCTCTCGAATCCGGATCTGGTGATATCCACTCTTCAGATCAATCTTTGTGAAGTACTGAGCTCCACTCAAACAGTCCATCAGGTCATCCATCCTTGGCAGGGGAAATCTGTACTTGATTGTTATCTTGTTTATGGCTCGGGAATCTGTCCACATCCTCCACTCCCCATCCTTCCTTGGTGCTAGTACTGCAGGTACTGCACATGGACTCAAACTCTCCTATATCAAACCCTTTCTCAACAACTCTTGAACTTGTCTGTTCAACTCCTTATTTTCTGCTGGAGTCATTCTATGAGATGCCTTATTTGGAAAACTGGCTCCAGGAATCAAGTCAATTTGATGATTGATCTTCCTTATTGGTGGTAAACCCTTAGGTACATTATTAGAAACAATATCCTGAAACTCATCCAACTTCCCAGAAACTTCTTCTGGAACCTTCTCACTATCATCCTTACTCTAGGAATCAATGCATAACACACACACTCTTTCTTCATACCTTCTAAAAAATTTCTTCCATCTACATAACAAATTTTAGCACTACTGCATACCTTTTCTTCGGTCTCTTTCAGGGGTTTCAACTTGTGACGAACCCCATCCTTTGTCAAGAAATAAGTGTTTGCATGGCCATCATGCATAGCTCGCCTATCGAATTGCCATGGCCTCCCCAACAACATGTGACATGCATCCATGGGGATGATATCACAAAGTACCTCATCATGGTAGCTCCCGATCTTGAACTTTACTAGGCACTACTCATTGACCAAAACTTTGTGGTCTTTCTGCAACCAAGCAATCCGATATGGATGTGGGTGCCTTTCCCTCTTCAGCTTCTCCTCTGACACCAAATTATCAGTGCTCCCACCGTCAATAATGACATCACAACATTTTCCTTCACACTTGCACCTTGTGTGAAATAGATTCTTCCTCTGTTCGGTTCCTTTTCCTCAGTCACCAGGGCTCTCCTAATAACTAGGGCTTCTTCCCTTTCAGCATTATTTGAATGTTCAGATTGGGCCTCCTCATCTGAATGTGCAACCCTTCCATGACCTTCTGGCCTTTTGTCTACCCTTCCTCGGTGTTGTGGACATTCATAGGCTCGATTCCCTTCTTCACCACACTGGAAACACGTTCCTCTAAAACCACCTCTTCCATATCCTTGTCCATATCTCCCTCGTCCTCTACCTCTTTGATCACCACTATTTTGATCACGAGGGTGGTAGAAGTTGTCATTTCTTTGGCTTCGGCTGGTACCCACATCTTCACTTTTCTTTTCATCATCATTTCGGCTTCCTGAAGGTCTTCCATTGCCCCTTCTGCTTTGACCTCCTTGTCCTTTTTGCTTGCCATCAAATCTTTTGTTCAACTTCTCTTCCACCTTCAGAGCAAACTGATACACATCCTCAATGGTGGTCATTCTCACTAGGCTTAACTCCTTTTGAATGCTCGGTCGTAACCAATTAAGATATTGGGCTACCTTCTCCTTATTGGCCTTTGTGTGACCCATTCTGATGATTATCTTATGAAAATATTCAGTATATTCTTTCATAGATCTGCTTCCTTGCTTCAACCTTTACAATTTCTTCAACAGATCTAACTTATAGTCCACTGGTATGAACTGCTTCTTCAGTTTCTCTACCATGTGATCCCATCTAGTGATCTTGCCTTTTCCTCTTCGATTTCTTTCCAACTGGACCTCTTTCCACCAAATACTGGCATGGCCCTTCAGCTTCATTTTCAAAAACTTAACCCGATATGGGTCCTCTATTTCCTCATACTCAAAATACTCTTCTAGCTCATTGATCTAGTCGATCAACTCTTCCGTGTTCAGACTTCTGGAATAACTGGGGACTTCTACTCTGGGTCTTTTCCCAATCTTTGAAATGGCCCTTATTAGCCGCATTTGGTCTTGATCAATTGCTTCTTCTTCCTCTTCTACATCTGAACCTTCTTCCTCTCCTTCATCCTCACTTTCCTCCCTCGGTTTTAACCCTCTTCTCAACTGCTCTTGTAACACATCAATCTTTCTCTGGAGGGCTGCCAGTGCATCTCTTCCACCATCTTTTGCCGCCTCGACCACCTTTGGCACCACCATGCCTACCAGGCATCACTCTTGGATGCATCTTTTTTGACCTCGACCCACAACCACAGTCCTGGTGTAAATTGCCTCACGATCGGCGATCTATCCACACACTCAAGAAAACCTGCTCTGATACCACTTGATGAGGGCACAGCTCGAGACACAGAAAATAGCCCACAAACAAGAGAATAATTTTATTATTCAGAAAATGGAGCTTCTTACATGCAGAGGATCTCAATCCCCAAGTTATACAACACATGCAAGTTATACAACACATGCAAGTTACAGAAAGTTATAGAATAACCCTTTCACAATATGCGAGCTTGTCCCCAAAAAGCTACCCAAAAATTAGAAACCCGCCCATAAATAGAGCTCCTCATTAGTTTGGAGCCAAAACAACATTCAAATTTGAGTTTTAGGCGGTTTGGCGCTGAAAATTTACAACATGAAGTTCAAATTTCAAAAGAGCATTTGCAATTGTATCTTCTAGAAAGTGCGCCAACTTCTCGGGGCCATAACTTTTGATCCGGGACTCCGATTCGTGAACCATTTGAACCGTTGGAAAGGTATCAAAGTCAATAACGCACTCAAAATTAGCCATGCCAATTTTGACAAGTTTTAGGGCCGTTCCGGGAACTCTAAGTGGCTCAAATCTAACTCGGAAGATTTTTAGGTGCAAATCTCATAAACTAAAACTGCAATATCTTTCAACCCATGAACAAAAAATAAAAATCGTAAATTGGAAATTTCATTATGACAAAAGGGGTATCCAAAAATGTAAAAACATCTAAAAACTGAGAAACTTGAAATTTAACTATTTTTGGGCGATGCAAGATTGCCCTTACACCACTAGATGCTCCTGCATCATATCAACAACACATTCACAAGTTTCTCAGGTGGAGTTGGTTGCATAGCAGGTAAGGCCACTTCAACACATCCCAGATATAAATGTTTGAGCAAATTCACAATCAAATCCGCCATCTCATTAGTCTATGCAGAAAGGAGAGAAGGTGGAATGTTCTTCTGTAGGGAATGCTTGAAAATTAAAGGCAGTGTTTTGGAACACTTTTACAAATATGCTACAACATGCATATATAAAACATACAAAATAACATGAAGTCAACTATTTTGTAATAGAAAAGTTGACATTTTTTAATTATGTATTCACTATTATGGTAGTGGTATTTAGTCAAGCTAGCATAGATATAGATATATGCAGTGATAGAAAGATTAGGGAATTTTGTTTACATCAAAGCTATTTACATATGATGAACTTGAAACTAAACTTTTAGTCATAAATAGTGATATTGTTGTAGTACCCCTCAGTTTTCTTTTTGATTTCTGACAATCACTTGTTTGTAATTAGACATTATGATACATTGCTAGATGTTGGATTCACTGTTATGATGATAGTTGATGTTGCTTTTATCACTAATGTTTATGTATGTGTCATGACTAGTTTACGGTTTAATTTATTGTGTGGGTTAATATTGCTATGAGTACATTATTTCATTAGCTAATGTATGTACTTATCATGTTATTATTATTTTATTTTTGTGAATTGATGTATTTTGGTGAAGAGGAACAATGTCACATCACTCACTTGTGAGTTCCCTATGACGCTAGGACTTTCCTCTCATGGTTTGTTTGACTATTTGACTATATACATGCTTGACTGTGTTTGACTATTTGACTATATACTGCAGGTACTAGGCATCAACTCCACTTGAATTGCTAGGTTTGAGTGTGCCTTAAACCCAATGGAGTTTATTGATATGGAGATAACATTCAGTTCCCTATGTTTAGCCATCATCCTTGACGAGGATGAGTATCTGTTTGTCATATCATGTCTATGTTTTCAGTTTGAGTTGGTTTGTTGATGTTGTATTTCCTTTCGTGTCACTATGAGGTTAGGTACTGCTTGGTATTTTGTTCATTCAATTAATTTGATCGATTAGTGTTTTGAATGATTATTATATTAAAATAAAGATTATTGAAGTAAAAAACGGCAATTTTGATAATTAAAAATAAAGTTATTGAAATTAAAAGGTATTTTAATAATTTAAATAAATGTTTAAATACATTTAAGGTATTGATAAAATAAATATTATTAATATTTTATTTGGTTTAAATAAATTAAAATTATTATTTAATAAGAAATATAAAAAATAAATATATTAATTAATGTGAGGTGAAAATAGAATTAAAAGTAAAAGTTAAAATTAATAAATTAAATATTTTAAGATTGGTTAATTAATTTAGACTTTCATTTGGGGAAACCCTCTTTTCACTGTGTGTATCGATTTACATTTAGACTTCTCTTGGGCATTCATCATCTTTTGTTTTAAGCAAAGCTAAACTAGTATTTGTCGCCACCACTCCATTATCGTAATCCTTAGATAAGCCTTCCTATGGTCTAAAATCTTTATAGAAAAATTGTATTCTCTCCTATAGATTTCGATGCTTGTATGCCAAAATATGTATGTTATATAAAATATTTATTGTTTCCCCTATATTTCATTTTAGTGCCTTTCTCCTCCTTCCCTGTGCACTATGTAATGCCCCTCTATATAAGTTAGTGCTTAATTGTGATTCTTTCATTTATTATGCTTTTGAATTTTGAGGTAAAAGTAATATTTTTAATAATTTTGTTTCATCGGTTAATTAAATTAAAAATCTGGTACATTATAATTTAATTGAAATAGGAAATTTAAAATTATAATTTGATAAATCAATTTTATGAAATTAAAGTAAATATTTATTATTTAAATTGCTTATAAGGAGTATTATATTTAAATTATTTTAATAATAATTGATAATTATTGATAGTAATGTGAATTTAAAAAAAATGAAAATTTAAAGATAAGTATGGTTATAATGAGTCTTTAATTAATTAAAAGAGGAGATAAATATGATTGTTTTAAAGTAGATTAAAACAAAAAAATTTAGCATGCAATTGCATGTGTAAATTTGAACTAGAAGAATTAAAGCAGTTTGTCGTCTTTGTGTGATTTAATGATTCATCCTTTGATTTTTGTCTTAAAAAGGATAAGCAATTTTCTAGATTTGGATGAAAAGAAAATAAAAGAAATAATAAGGGCTTTCTGGAAAAGAATTCAGGGGTTGGGAGCAAGTTAACATATAGAATTTTATTTTTTGGGGGATTGGGGAAAAATTGGTGGTTGTATTCGTTTCTCGTTTTAAAATTGTAGATTTTGGGAACATTGGAAAAAGGATTTGGTTGATTTCTGAAGGATGATTTGGAGGATTGCATGAAAGGGCGTCATTTTTTTCATCTTTGTCAACAAGCTTCGTATTCCAGGTTGGTCTTCTGGGTTTTCATGTAAGTATTTCACTTGATAAATCTAGTAAATCTATCTTTTATGACACGCCATGAGTTTTCTATGGGATATAGTCGATACTTGTGGAGTGTTAGTGCATGCAATGTTTTATTCTTCTAATCATGCCTTCGTTCATGTGTCTGACGTCTAGTTTCTAATGGCTATGATTGGGATTTTTTTGTGGAAACAAAGATAAATGGTGTCCCATGCTATAGGCGTTTCTTTCTTTTTTTACTGATTTTGGTTTCTTTCGTGTGAGGAATTAGTTACAAACTGCTCTTGCTCATTCTCATGTCTCTTTCAATTGTTCATGTGCCTTGGGTTGCTTTGGTCTTATTACCTGATGTGTCATATATTTTCATGTTGCTCTGTACAACCATGTTGGTTTTGTGCCCCCCCTCCTTATTCTCTTTCTTGTTCTTTTTTAGCAGCCATGGGCTACTGTGCACAGCACCAAGGAGGTCACACCTTTTCCTTTGTTGTAAAAAATTTGAGTATATTTATATATAATATTTCACTTCCTTCGTACAATAGGACTAAAGATAATTAATAGGGGAAATTTTTGCTCTTCTTAATCTTGAACCTAATGTTGTAGCATGGATAGTTGTAAGCCACTCTAAAAGTTATGTAATCAGTACAACACCAGCAGTAGCTTGTAATAGTTTACAACATAGCAACTAGTGTAATGTTTAAGATGCTAGTCTTACTTTTTGTACTCTATGTCAAAAAATCTCATAAGGTTCTAATCTTTCCCCATTCTAGCCATACTTAGAAAGCATGGGGACTCATAACGAAATTAGTTATATTGCCTTATCCATAGTCTGTGACCACTAGTTTCATTCTATAGGCTTGTAGAGGGCCTTAATTGTGCATCTTGCTATTTAATTAACAAAAACTTTGAGCATTCCAGTCTATTAATTCAAATAAAATACTAATGGTTTTTAGAGATTGACCAGTAATAACAATTACCTAATGTCTTTCACGTACTCACCATATCCACACTTGCCATCTACATATTTATGTTGAGATTTATTACCCTTCATTTCCTTAACAACAGAGACAATAGAATAACCATAATGTGAATAGGTAATGTATTCATACTGGAAGTTCCTAAACCATATATATATATATATATATATATATTTACTTGCATATAGTTGTTTATAATCTGTTAATTAAAAGATTCTTCATCTGGTTGTTTTATAACAACAAATATAGTTTAATTTTTTTTTTTTAAACAATAAATATTTATAGCAATTTTATATTGTGAAAACTATTGATATTAGCATATGGTTAAACATATGTGTAGTTGTAGGTAAATATAGTTGTATATTAATATTGTTAAATTATTATATGTTTATTGCTAATTTTCAATTTATTGGGTAAAGGATAATGACATTTGAAATTGTTAAGTTTATAAAAAAAAATGCATATTAACTTTTATCGAAAATGTTTTCATAGATTACTTGGTTAATTACGAAGTCTTTCTGTGATAGATTGGAAATGTCTCTCTTTCAAAATTAACAATTTAACTATCTATGTAATTAGAAGACTCACAAGATTGAATCTATGATCATGTCACAAATTTATAATAGCAACATTGTTATGGGTTATTTAAATGTTATGTTTATGATTACTTGTTCACCATAGAAAGATTAGCTGCTAATTTTGGTCCTTTGAAGTAAAATTTTCTTTGGGTTTATTTGATTGTGGGTCCTTTTCAAATGTACTTTTCTTATTTTACTTCGCGTGATGGGTGACTTAATGTTGGGACATGGCTTAAGTGCATTGGGAACCCATATGGGTTTTGTTTCCTCACTTGGAAGTTTGTCCTTGGGCTTCTAGAGGCTGTGGGGTAGAGAGAAGTATGTTGAGTTTTTCCATGGTTAGTTCTTTGTGGATTGTTGGCTATTTTTTGTATCATGCTTTTATAGGTGTACTTGGTTTCATGGATTTTTGCCTGGGATTATGATTTGAGTGAGAAGGTTGTGCTTTGCACATTACTGTGACCTTTGTGGTTTTAGTGCTTCATATTCTTTTGTACACCCATTCTTATTGTGTATTTTGTTTGGGGATAACTAGGAGAGTGGCTCGTCATGGGGGCCAGTGCACAAAGGGGTAGCCTGGGTAATCCATGAACGAGTTGGTTAAACAAGTGAAAACATAATAAAACACACTAGTGGGTTGGGTAGGTTAATATAACTAAAAGATAAGTCAAATACCTCATCCACGTCATTAGTGCTCTCACAAACTAAGGGTGGGCTAAGAAGGCCGTGGTCGAAAAGGTCACTACCTCATCCTCATGAGAGCTTAGCGGTTCTGTACGTGTCACCTTATGGGGCTAACGCCTTTGGAGAGGAAATCTAGGTAACCATAGATGGGGGTCGGTACCTTTTGAGAGGTAGTGTGGGTAACCCATGTAGGACCATGTGATGAAACTCTCCCATAGTACCCTTGACATTGTCTCTACATGTCTCTAGAAGAAGACATATTGTTGTAGTCATTGATTTGTTGGCCGTTATGTTTTGGTTGTTTTTATGTGGTTTGGTCTTGTGGTTGTCCATTTGACTGTCTTGAATTGTGGTTCTTTCTCATCTACTCCTAGCACAGGGGGTGGGTCTTTGGGTCCATGTGGTCAGGTGGAATGTGTTACACACCCCATTGGGTTCCCTATTAGTGTTCGTGCAATGTAGTGCTACATAGATACAGAGTGTTCTTGAGTTCACTATATTTTTAGATGTATATTCTTTATTCTATCATACTTATGTATTGAGGTATTACACCCATGTGTGTTGGGAATTAATGATGTAAACTCATGTAATTGATCGGTGTAATGTACTAGAAGCATATGTAATGTATAAGTGTATCTTTGTATTCCTGTTATGATTAGTGATTGTGGTTATCTCCATATGAACATGTCGTATCTATTGAAATATGTTTCTTGTATACTCATTATTATAATATATATGTTATGGTTATTGGTATTGAGTTAATCTTGCTTTTATTGGGTTATCACATGTGAATGCTTTAATATTAGAATTATGATGAATGTATGGTTTTATCGAGGAATTCTTTGTTTATAATTTGTAATGTAATTTAGAATTTGTGCATTATCAATTCATTATGGGTTAGGCATGTAATGTTTCCTTGTGTACCCCAGAGGACTTAGGCAACTAGTGAATACATTTCAATTGAATTTCGTGCATTGAGCTTAATGTACATAGCTTATAAGTTAACTTTAAGAAAAAAATTGTTTGGTAATAGTTGTCTTAGTTGTCCTTTGGAGTTTGCGAGATGTGGCCTTACACACTATATTTTGTGTTGAAGCTCTCTAGTTATACCGAAGGTTATAAATGATATGATTGATGTTATATCATTGGACATTTGATATATTATAGGCCCTACATTTGGTATTGTGTATTATTTTGATAAAGGTATGGTAGGCCTACAATCAGAGCTTCTACAGTCATTTTACTCCATTATTTCTTTGACGAGTATGCCTTATGGTCAGTATTTGTTGGTTTGTGGAAGGAAAATTCATTCTTTTTCTACCCTAAAAGTATCGATTAAAATAGGAACTGATGTACACTGTGTGCTTTGTTTTCACCATGTTTTCATCTTGCATGCATGGTACCAGGCGCGCCCAACCAGTCTTGGCCGCCGACCGGTTACCCTATTTTCCCCCCTGTATTTGTAAGTGGTAGTTTCATTTGTAACATATGATTGCATATTAACAATTTTTTTTGGTAGTCAATACACAAATATCGAATGGTTATAAGTGGTATACATTAGTTAAGGTGAAAACTCTTTAGTAATGTAGTCATTCAGTTAAGCACAAGTCTCTCGGTTACTTTAATATTCAGTTTTGTATGCAAGCGCACACATCCATATGTATATATGTGTGTGTGTGTGTGAGAGAGAGAGAGTATGTGCCAATTCATGTATTACATTATGTTTAATCTTGAAAAAAATCCGATATTTCGTTGTAATGTAAGCCAAACTTTATGTATTATGAATTGAATTCCTTTCAAAACGTATAAGTATATATATATGGAAACTATTCATGTCGATGTGGAATTTTGCACTAGTGCAAGTTTGAGTAGAATATATAACATGTACTTGTATGGTATTGAAAAAAATTGTATCATGTATTGTAACTCTGATGTATATTCTCCCCAATTGGCCATGGGGAAACATTGATGTAATGATGTAATGTTATAATTCATTGATGAACTCTCTCTAGTAATGATCAATGATAATGATGCACCTTATTTATGTGAGATAATGAAATTGACTCTGTATGGTATCTATTGATGTCATGTTATGGTTTTTCCATATTGTTTGTTCAATTAAATGAGATAGATTAAATGAAATTCATATTGTTAAATGGAATTTCATTATGTTCAATGAATCTTAATTAATGAGATTTCAGTGAATATTTACTATTCTTGTTAGTTTGATTAATGGGATTCCAGTAATGTAGCCTCAAAACCTTAGAGGACTTAGATTAGAAAACAAGTTCTAGTATCATCTACATTCTTAGGATGTTGCTCTTCAGAAGAAAAAAAATTGTTCCACTTTTTTAGTGTTGTAGCGAGTTGTCCTCTAGGGCTTCATGGCGGGGCGTTACACATGGTATCAGAGTCAGATTCTAACACTGGATACTCTAGGTATACACTAGAGCCCATTATGTTTTCTTAGTTGCATAGATTCTAAAATTTATGTTTCCCTTTTGTTGTCCTCACCTAACACCGTGAACTTGTCCTTGATGGTGTTTGTGTAGGATAATGCCTAGAGGTCAAGGTCGAGGTCATGGCGGTGGCCATGCCAGGGCTAATCACCAGGACATCCCTCCTCAAGAGTTCCCACAAGAGTGATCATGAGGAACAATAGGGTTTCCAAAATAATCAAGGAGCTAGAGATCAGAATTTGGGTCAACCGAGGTTGGAGGGCACATAGCTGCATCACTTAATTGAGGAGGTTCTTGCTCGCTTAGGTCCAAGATAAGAGGGTGATCAGTTGGTGGTCATGGAGAGAGAGAGGTCTCCCAAGAGGATAGACATTATAGTGGAGTAGGAGGCTATTTTAGCCAGGCATATGAGGGATCTTTTGAGAGCACATCCTCTTACTTTTGATGAGACTAGTAGTGGTTTGGAGGTAGAGACCTAGTTAATTGACCTAAATAGGTGTTTCACCATTAATCCATATGGTAGCAACACCAAGGTTAGGTGCACTATTATTCACCTTAGAAATTTTTCTTCCACGTGGTGGCATTTGGAGGAGCAAAAGCTATATTTGGATATAGGTTTTGTATCATGGGAGATCTTTCTTGAGAGATTCAAAGCTCATTTCTTTTATGATCATTGGAAGTAGCGTGTCACGCCTCGAACTTTGATGTTTCTTTCTTTTGGCTTTGTGTGGATTTGATATATTATTGGATGTGTGTGGTAGAGTAAATAATGAATATTATGGTGATTTTGGTGTGATAAGATATGAAAATGTTTACTTTAATTCTAAAAAGTTGAAAAGTATTGAATATGGTTTACTTTGAAATTGAAGCAAAATAGAATACTAATATTTTAATAAATGCATTTTATTGCTTTGATTTGGATTTTATCTAGATACTAATCTATTAATGGGTGTTTGAGTGTGCTTGAGTTGCAGATGGTTGAAGACCAAGGGTGTGATTAAGGAGAGGAGGTTAGCTTCATGGAAGGGTAAAGTAGGAATGGTTCTCACGATCACACACAAAACACCTAGAATCATGTAGATGCATTTAGGATTAAATTAGGTTGAATTTTTTATTGTTTGCAAAATTTTATATAGTTTAATTAAATTAATTAACTAATGAAATAAAAAAAAGAATAATTAAATAGAAGAATTAATTATAATTATAATTTAATTATAGATTTTGTTTTATAGTAAAATATTATGCTTGGATAATTAAATAATTATTCTATTTTCAAATCGAATGTTACTTCTTTGGAATAAATCTTTATTTTACAATTAAATATTTATTTATTCCTCATTAAGAGTAAATATTTCATTTTGCAAGTTAGAAATAACATTATCTAATTGTTTATGGGAGATAAGCACTTGGTTGCAATTATTATTATTTTTATTAATTTTATTCTCTTTAATTTTTAATCTTTTCAAAATTAGGCTTTGAAAACCAAAATGAAAACTTTAAAAGAGAAAAAGGATTAACGAGAATATAGAATTGTTGGTTATTCTTTCTGAGTTGCTCTACAAAATAACTAAAAAATGGCTGCCAAATAGAAGTTACATGTTAGTAGATTGAGATTACAAGGGAAAAAGGAGAGAAGAGGAAGAATCTCCAGAAAAAGAATTGCAAGAAAGAGAGAAGAGGTGGTAGGAAGAGCATCCTCAACTAAAGCCAAATTATCCAAGTTTTTAAAATCTCTTCTTGATGAGGGCGCAGCCCGAGACTTAGAAAATAACCCACAAACAAGAGAATAATTTTATTATTCAGAAAATGGAGCTTCTTACATGCAGAGGATCTCAAATCCCCAAGCTCTACAACACTTGCAAATTATAGGAAGCTACAGAATAACCCTTTCGCAATATGCGAGCTTGTCCCCAAAAAGCTACCCAAAAATTAGAAACCCGCCCATAAATAGAGCTCCTCATTAGTTTGGAGCCAAAACAACATTCAAATTTGAGTTTAGGCGGTTTGGGGCTGAAAATTTACAATATGAAGTTCAAATTTCAAATTTCAAAAGAGTATTTGCAATTGTATCTTCTAGAAACTGTGCCAATTTCCCGAGGCCATAACTTTTGATCCAGGACTCTGATTCGCAAACCGTTTGAACCGTTGGAAAGGTCTCAAAGTCAATAACACGTTTGAAATTGGCTATGCCAATTTTGGAAAGTTTCGGGGCCATTCCGGGAACTCTAAGTGCCTCAAATCTAACTTGGAAGATTTTCAGGTGCAAATATGGGAAACTAAAACTACAATATCTTTCAACCCAAGAACAGAAAATAAAAACCATAAATTGGGAATTTCATTATGATGAAAAGGGTATCCAAAAATGTAAAAACATCTAAAAACTGAGAAACTTAAAATTTAACTATTTTTGGGTGATGCAAGATTGCCCTTACACCACTGGATGCTCCTGCACCAGACACCCAAGGTAATTTGAGAAGTGACCCCATCACGTCTCAGATGGGGGAGGAAAACCCAAACGGTCAACCTTTGCCTTAGGAAACCAGAATGAATCTTCAACAGGTCTTCCTTTCCATTTCACCAGATATTCTTCATACTGCTTGTTCCTAGTACTCCTTTCCACACGACTATCCAGGATTTCTTCAATCTCCTCCTTTTCTGAAGTAGGTGTTGGAATCCCACACTGTTCCATCGTTGGTACTACCTCTACGCCACCGTCATGATACTCTGTCAAATCTGAAATGTTGAAGACAGGGGAAATGTTGAATCCATCAAGCAACTCTACCTCATATGCATTCCCTGAACCATGCCTCTTCAAAATTTTACAGGGACCGAACTTCTTCATCTTCAATTTGTTATATGTTTCCACTGGAAACCTTTCTTTCCTCAAGTGGACCATCACTTCATCACCAATCTGAAACTCCTTATACCTCCTCTTCTAATCTTCCTTAGCCTTATACTACATATTCATCTTGTTAATATGTTCTCTTACCTTCTCATGTATATCCTTGATGTGTTCTACAAAATCTTTAGCTTCAACACTTATTTTCTTCTCTTGGTCCATCTTCCTCAATTCTAGAGCTATTATGGGGCTACCTCCATACACAATCTGGAATGGTGATCTACCAGTGCTTCTGTTGACAGAATTGTTGTAAGAAAAATATACCTGGGGTAAGATCAAGTCCCATCCCTTGGGTTTATCTCATACCAAACATCTCACTAGGTTACCTAGACTCCTGTTAACAACCTCTATCTGCCCATCTATTTGTGGATGGTGTGCAAAACTAAACTTCAACTTTGTCTTCAACTTCTTCCACAAGGTCCTCAAAAAGTACCTCACAAATTTGGTGTCACGATCTGAAACAATACTCTTTGGCAGACCATGTAGCCTCACCACCTTTTTGAAGAACACGTCAGCTATGTGGACTGCATCATGGGTCTTCTAACATTGAATGAAATATGCCATCTTTGAAAACCTATCAACCACCACAAAGACTGAATCATTCCCTCGTTGTGTCTTTGTCAAACAAAGAACAAAGTCCATACTTATATCCTCCCATGGCCTCTCTAGTACAGGTAAGGGCTGATTTAAGCTTGTATTTTGGCTCACTCCTTTAGCCATCTGACATACTATGCAGCTTTGTACAAACTTCTTCACATCCTGTGACAACTAAGGCCAATAATAATGCTCACTGATAATGGCAATGGTCTTATCCCGACCAAAATGTCCTGCCATTCCTCCACTATGCTTCTCCTTTATTAGGTTCTCCCTCATGGAACTCCTCGGGATACATAATTGACTTCCCTTAAATAACATGGGATCTTGGATTATGAAATCTAGCCACCTTGTCCTATTCAAATGTAGGTTCCTTGCAACTTTCCAAGCCTCTGCAAAATCAGGATCTTCTGCATACGTGTCTTGAGTTCATTGAACCCAACCACTTCAATTGCATCTTTGTCATCAATGTATGCCTCCTACTTAAGGAATCTGCAACCCTATTTGACTTCTCACTCCTATGTTTCAAAACAAAGTTATAACTCTGCAAAAACTCTACCCATTTCATATGCCTCTGATTTAATTTTCCCTGACTATTTATGTACTGCAAGGCCTGATGATCAATATATAGAACAAATTCCTTCAGCAACAAATAATGTCTCCATTTCATTAATGCTTGAACTATCGCATAAAATTCCTAATCATATACAGAATACTTTCTCTTGGCATCATTTAACTTTTCACTGAAATAGGCAATGGGCTTACCTTCTTGGCTCAACACTGCTCCAATTGCAAAGCCAGTGGCATCACAATCCACCTGAAACACCTTGTTGAAATCTGGGAGGGCTAGAACAGGTTGCTTTGTCACCTTCTGCTTCAACAGTTCAAAACTTTTTGCTGCTCTAGTGCTCCACTTGAATTCTTTTCTATCCCCTCTCATTGTTTCAGTCAAGGGTCCACAAATACTACTGAAGTTTCTAATGAACTTTCTATAACAACTAGCCAAACCATGGAAAGATCTCACCTTGGTAGCACTACTTGGGGTAGGCCATTCTAGAATAGCCTTCACCTTCTCTGGGTCCATCTTGAGACCTTTTGTTGAGAAAAAAAACCCCTAGTACACTAACTCTCTCTTCACAAAACTGCACTTCTTAAGATTAATCAACAGTTTCTCTTCTCTTAAATTCTCAAAGGCTCTCTGAATATGCATCAGATGCTCATCCAACGTCTTACTGAAAATCAAAATATCATCTAAATACACAATAGCAAAACATCCTAGAAATTCTTTTAGTACCTCATTCATGAGCCGCATGAATGTGTTCGGTGCATTGGTTAGCCCAAAAGGCATGACTAACCACTCGTACATGCCCTCTTTGGTCTTGAAGGAAGTCTTCCATTCATCCCCCTCTCGAATCCGGATCTGGTGATATCCACTCTTGAAATCAATCTTTGTGAGGTACTGAGCTCCACTCAAACAGTCCATCAGGTCATCCATCCTTGGCAGGGGAAATTTGTACTTGATTGTTATCTTGTTTATGGCTCAGGAATCTGTACACATCCTCCACTCCCCGTCCTTCTTTGGTGCTAGTACTGCAAGTACTGCACATGGACTCAAACTCTCCCATATCAAACTCTTTCTCAACAACTCTTGAACTTGTCTGTTCAACTCCTCATTTTCTGCTGGAGTCATTCTATGACTTGCCTTATTTGGCAAACTAGCTCCAGGAATCAAGTCAATCTGATGACTGATTTTCCCTATTGGTGGTAAACCCTCAGATACATTATTAGAAACAATATCCTGAAACTCATCCAACTTCCCAGAAACTTCTTCTAGAACCTTTTCACTATCCTCCTTACTCACTCTAGGAATCAATGCATAACACACACGCTCATGCTTCACACCTTCTAAAAAATTTCTTCCATCTACATAACAAATTCTAGCACTACTTTATACCTTTTCTTCAGTCTCCTTCAGGGGTTTCAACTTGTGATGAACCCCATCCTTTGTCAAGAAATAAGTGTTTGCATGGCCATCATGCATAGCTCACCTATCGAACTGCCACGGCCTCCCCAACAACATGTGACATGCATAGCTTCAACTTTGTGACCATCTCCTCTAACACCAGATTATTAGTGCTCCCACCATCAATAATGACATCACAACATTTTCCTTCACACTTGCACCTTGTGCGAAAGAGATTCTTCCTCTGTTCTGGTTCCTTTTCCTCAGTCACCAGGGCTCTCCTAATAACTAGGGCTTCTTCTCTTTCAGCATCATTTGAATGTTTAGATTGGGCCTCCTCATCTGCATGTGCAACCCTTCCATGACCTTCTGGCCTTTTTTCTACCCTTCCTCAGTGTTGTGGACATTCATAGGCTCGATGCCCTTCTTCACCACACTGGAAACATGTTCCTCTGAAACCACCACTTCTAGATCCTTGTCCATATCTCCCTCCTCCTCTACCTCTTTGATCACCACTGTTTTGATCACGAGGGCGGTAGAAGTTGTCATTTCTTTGGCTTCAGCTAGTACCCACATCTTCACTTTTCTTTTCATCATCATTTCGACTTCCTAAAAGTCTTCCATTTCCCCTTCTACTTTGACCTCCTCATCCTTGTTGCTTTCCATCAAATCTTTTGTTCAGCTTCTCTTCCACCTTTAGAGAAAATTGATACACATCCTCAATGGTGGTCATTCTAACTAGGCTTAACTCCTTCTGAATGCTCGGTCATAACCCATTAAGATATCAGGCTACCTTCTCCTTATTGGCCTCTGTGTGACCCGTTCTGATGATTATCTTGTGAAAATATTCAGTATATTCTTTCACAGATCTGTTTCCTTGCTTCAACCCTTGCAATTTCTTCAACAGATCTAACTCATAGTCCACTGGTATGAATTGCTTCTTTAGTTTCTCTACCATGCAATCCCATCTGGTGATCTTGCCTTTTCCTTTTCAATTTCTTTCCAACTTGACCTCTTTCCACCAAATACTGGCATGGCCCTTTAGCTTCATTTTCATAAACTTAACCCGATCTGGGTCCTTTATTTCCTCATACTCAAAATATTATTCTAGCTCGTTGATCCAGTCGATCAACTCTTACGGGTTCAGACTTCTAGAATAACTGGGACTTCTGCTCTGGGTCTTTTCCCGATCTTCAAAATGGCCCTTATTAGCTGCATTTGGTCTTGATCAATTACTTCTTCTTCCTCTCCTTCATCCTCACTTTCCTCCCTCGGGTTTAACCCTCTTCTCAACTGCTCTTGTAACGCATCAATCTGTCTCTGGAGGGCTGCCGGTGCATCTCTTCCACCAGCATTTCTGCCACCTCGACCACCTCTGGCACTAGCACGCCTACCAGGCATCACTCTTGGAGGCATCTTTCTTGACCTCGACCCACAACCATGGTCCTGTTGCGAACTGTCTCACGATCGGCGATCTGTCCACACGCTCAAGAAA
Source organism: Sequoia sempervirens (assembly GCA_007258455.2). Taxonomy (NCBI): domain Eukaryota; kingdom Viridiplantae; phylum Streptophyta; class Pinopsida; order Cupressales; family Cupressaceae; genus Sequoia; species Sequoia sempervirens. The sequence goes on along the minus strand of VDFB02168118.1, from coordinate 204,964,052 downwards.
ACCTTGCTCTGATACCACTTGATGAGGGCACAGCCCGGGACTTAGAAAATAACCCACAAACAAGAGAATAATTTTATTATTTAAAAAATTGAGCTTCTTACATGCAAAGGATCTCAAATCCCCAAGTTCTACAACACATGCAGGTTACAGGAAGCTACAAAATAACCCTTTCGCAATATGCGAGCTTGTCCCCAAAAAGCTACCCAAAAATTAGAAACCCACCCATAAATAGAGCTCCTCATTAGTTTGGAGCCAAAACAACATTCAAATTTGAGTTTAGGTGGTTTGGGGCCGAAAATTTACAACATGAAGTTCAAATTTCAAAAGAGCATTTGCAATTGTATCTTCTAGAAACTGCGCCAACTTCCCGGGGCCATAACTTTTGATCTAGGACTCCAATTCATGAACTGTTTGAACCATTGGAAAGGTCTGGAAGTCAATAATGCGCTTGAAATTGGACATGCCAATTTCGGAAAGTGTCGGGGCCATTTTGGGAACTCTAAGTGCCTGAAATCTAACTCGGAAGATTTTCAGGTGCAAATCTAGGAAACTAAAACTGCAATATCTTTCAACCCAGGAACAAAAAATAAAAACCATAAATTGGGAATTTCATTATGACGAAAAGGGTATCCAAAAATGTAAAAACATCTTAAAACTGAGAAATTTTAAATTTAACTATTTTTGGGTGATGCAAGATTGCCCTTACACCACTGGATGCTCCTACATCACTTCTATTGTTTTTAAATTCCAAAATGTGTGAAAATAATTTTTGTATTGTTCAAAGATTTAATTCTTTAGAAACCCATTGTGGAAAATCTTTGTATATGAAGTGTTTGCTATGCAAAATTCACTAGTATAGTTGTGTAATATGTATAATTTTCCCAATCTTATATATATATACACCTAGATTTGGGGTTTTTTTGTGTGATTCTTGGAGTAAAATTTTGATTCAAGTTGTGTAGAAATTATGTATATATATACACACACACACACTAAACTGTATATGCATATAAATATATATACATATATTTTAATGAATGCAAAATGGGTATATATTGAAATCCCTTTATATGATAAAATTGCTATTAGAATTCATGTACAATGATTCTAGCTGTCTGGTTTTTTATTAAAGTTTGCAGACTTAGGAATCTATGGAGAGGGCATTGCCCACCACAAGCAATGCCTCCTCAATGGGGGTAGTGGCCTCTATCCCTTTTATGCCTTACAAGAAATCTTCAACCTTCATAAATATTTAACTCACTTTGTTATTAACACTTGGTGCGTATGGGGGCTATATATGCAAGCATACATATGCCAAATACAAACATTTAATTTTCTCTATCAAAAAATTTGAGTGCATAATATCTATGAACTATATATATTTACATTTCTTCATATGTGCTTTCTCTTATATAAGTGTATCGATATATATAAAAATGTATATATATATATATATACAATAATAGAAATACATGGTTTATTTTCCAGTTAATACACCTACAGTGCGGTCTTCTGACTTAAATGGATAAGCATAATGGAACCATATTTTGATAATTGTAAAGTAAATAGATATATATATATATACACACACACACATATGTATAAGTTTGTAATATATATATATATATATATATATAAACATTTAGATATTATCATACATTTACCTATTTTCTTTACTTGAGAATAAACTGGGTCAAAAATTAGAAACCAATAGAAATGAATCTGGTTGAAAATGGCCAATATTTTTATTTTAAACTAATAAGTTTTTGTATTAGAAGAGGTACATCTCTAGATTTTTGTATAATGCATATATATAATGTTGATTGGAGTGTGTTTTTATTTCAATTTACATCAGTTCGTTAATTAGATTAAGATTTTGAATAGAGATAGAATGTGAAATATCTTGCACATACATGAAAAAGAGCACATGACATAAACTTATTTTATCTCATTGAAGTATAGTTGATTTGAAGAATGAAATGCATAGTGAAATTGCAAAATCAGTTGTGAATTGTATATTATAACATATTGTATTTACACAAATCATTTTATGAACTTGGAAATGACAAGTGTTTATGATAGAATGCTTGTATGAGTAAATGATGTTAAATTAAATGAAATTTTATGTGGAAAATGCACTGCTTTTTTTCTTTATAAGAAAATTTCGGGATAGGATGTTGAATGTGGACACACAGAGATGGTAGTTTAGCCTTTTCATAAACTACCATTTTATGTTTTATGATTGGCCAAGAAAATGTGCCATTGAAATAGATGGATTAATTAAAAGCCTAGAAATTTTATATGTCTCTGCCAAATCCTGCATGCAATAAATATGTTTTCTAGTATAGGAATGCATATAGGCATTAGGCATGCATCAAGAGTTCCCTCCTTCTTTATTGTTCTAGGTTGGTAGGCTCCTCGTGTAGGGCTAGGGTTTTCTTCGAGCTAGGAAGAACCTAGGGAAGTCATGTAGTTCATGGTTGGGAGGAAAAGGCACCTTAATCACACTCTTGGCCTTAGCTTGCAAGAAGACTAGTGGTGTCAAGGCGGTTGAGGATCAGGAAATCTTTATACTATGGATGTAAGTTTTGTATTAATTTCAATGGATTACATAGCCAATTGTAAATGTAACTTTACCTTGAAATTTATTGATGTAACATTGAAATATACGTATTGATGAAGATTCTTGATGTAACATTGAAATAGATGTATTGTTGGAAACTCTTGATGTAACATTGAAATAGATGTATTGATGTAAGACTAATGTTGTAACATTGGCATGTTTGTATTCCATCTTGATACATGAAATAAAATTCATTACTCTATTTGCACTTGAGCTCTTATGGATAATTAATGTTATATGCATGATTTACTTTACTTGGAAATGTGTAAAATTTCTTCAAAACACATTTTAGCATGTGAGTATTCCTTTTCTAGCATTACATTTTGGTATCAGAGAACCTAGGTTAAACTCTAGGACCCATGCCTAATTATGGTTAATGTTATGATTTCCAGAGTAACTCTGATGAATTTTAGAACTTATCAACGTGGAGGTGGATCCCATAATGATAAAAATGACAGGTTGGATAAGATCTTAGCCTTATTGAGTCAACAAGGGGGCTATATTGATAGCCTAGAATAGGAAAGGAGAGCAAGCTAGAAAGGGCCAAATTCTAATGGAAATGAAGGAAATATAAATCTAGAACAACCTAAGACTGAAGGAAACTTAAGGAAGGTGGCTAAAGAGTTGGGGCAGGACCTCAAGAAGGTCACCTCATTAAAATTTGATGGAAAAACATTGGGAGATGGGGAAAAAGTATGGGTGATCAAAATGGAGAAGTAGTTTTCCCTACAAAATTTTTCTAATGAGACCAAGGCTGAATGGGGATCATATCAACTCACCGGTGAAGTTGCCACTTGGTGGGAGAACAGAAAGGTAGAAAAACAAATTTTACATGGCAAGGTAACTTGGGAAAAATTTCTAGAATTATTTCTTGAAATGGTAGCTGCCATAGTCATTTTTGAGAAAAAGATAATTGAATTCGAGACTCTCACTCAAGGGGGAATGGCAATCACTTAGTATTGGGAGAAATTTTCTCATTTTCTTAAATATGTACCCCAGTACCAACTTGATGAGAGGTTTTGAATTCGTAAATTCATTCTAGGGCTTAGGCCTCAACTTGGGGGTGAGGTGGATATTCATAACCCTTCCACCATGGATGAGGCTTTTGACAAAGCCACCAAGTAGGAAAATAAATTACAATAGGCTACTAATTATAGGAAGAGTAGGGATGCTAAATATGGTAACAAGAAATCCCAGGGAAATAATCAAAAATAGAACAATCAGGGCAAGAATAATGATAGGAAGATCCAGAACATCAAGAGGGGTAATAATTCTCAAGATTGCAATGAAGGTAATCAGAATAATAATAAGAGGGAAAAATTATAATAAAAACAACAAGAGAGATGCATCCAATGGACCCAAAGCACCCTGCGGAGGTTGTTATACATGCGGTGGTGAACATTATGCTAGTGTGTGTCCTTAGAGGAATAATCAAAAGAACATGAATGGACATTGTATCCATGCGGCGATGGATAATCGCCATGCTGACTATCAGGATACACCAATCCAACTATCAAGTAAGCTCTTTGAATGTCATGTTTCTATCCTTATTGATACTAGAGCCATAGAGTGTTTTGTAGACCCTCATGTTTTTTTCTAAATTACCAGTTAAACTTGGATTTATGGCTAACTCATGGAAGGTCCACTATGGGAATCAGGTAGAGAGAACAGTGGAGAAATGCCTAACTTGTAGTGAACTTGAACTCCCTAGTCTTGAGACACAGGTCAATTTGTATGTAGCACCCCTAGGGTCATATGACATAATCTTGGGAATAAATTGGCTTACTGAACATAAGGCCCTCATTGACTATGAAGAGAAAATAGTGAAGTGTTTTGATGATCGAGGTAACTATGTTGAAATTCATGGTATAAAAAGGAATTTGGAACTCCAGCAGATCTCTTCTATGCAACTAAAGAAAGCTAGAAAAAAAGGGTGCACTACCTATGTAGTAAAGGTAAGGGATTCTGATAGTTCAAAATTGTCGGCTAATGATCATCCTATTCTGAAGGAATTTCAAGATGTATTTCTTGATGAATTAACTAGACTTCCACCTAAGCAGGTATTTTATTTCTCAATAGATATGATGCCTGGAGACGAGCCTCGGTCTAGGGCACCATACAGGATGAATACTATTGAATTTCATGAACTAAAGGCCTAGTTATAGGAGTTGTGCTATCAGGGTTTCATAAGGCCAAGTGTGTCTCCATGGGGAGCTCCTATCATATTTGTAAAGAAGAAGGATGGGACCTTGAGGTTGTGCATTGATTATAGAATGCTTAACAAGGTCACCATTAAAAATAAATATTTTCTTCCTAAGATAGATGATCTATTCGATCAATTGAAGGGGGCTATGGTATTATCAAAAAATGATCTGAGGTCGGGATAATATCAATAGAGGATAAAGGATGAGGATATTTTCAAAACTGCCTTCAGGAAAAGATATGGGTACTATGAATTCATGGTGCTACCATTTGGGTGAACTACCACCCCTGTTGCTTTTATGAATTTGATGAACAACATCTTCTGAGACTGTCTAGATGATTTTTTCTTAGTCTTCCTAGATGGTATCCTCATATATTCTAAATTAGAGGAGGAACAAGAAAAACATGTGAGAATAGTGCTTCAGTGCTTGAGGGATCACAAGCTCTATGGGAAGATGTCTAAATGTAGTTTCTACCAAATTGAGGAGCACTATTTGGGACACATGATTTTAGCTTATGGGATTGTGGTGGACCTAGAGAAGATAAAAGCAATCACAGAGTGGCCAGCACCCCAAAATGTTTCTAAAGTTTTAATTTTTATGGGGTTTTTTAGTTATTGTGAATATGAAATTCACCATGCTCCCTTCAAGTTTTGGTTTTTGGCTAAGTACCCACCCGTGCCTTCAAATAAATTCATCGGCCCCCTTTTGATTATCACTATGGCCTCTACCATGAGTTCGCTCATTACTCCCCAAAGGATTTTTTCTCCTTTCTCTTCTATCAACCCCCGATATGCTCCCACATGTCTTCACTGCGGGTTATTTTGGTTGCTTCCTTTCAATTCCTTGTCGGTCCTCGCTTTTGTGCCATGTAGCTCCCATTTGCAAAAAGATTCAATGGGCCCCATAGGCAACATCTATCAAACATTATTGCTACATGTCATCTTAGCACAAGTTTTCAACAAAGGAATAGTAAATCGATCGTGGGCAGCGATATGCTACCACATGTCCTTTTAGCGCAAGCTTCTTCAACAAAAGGAATGAAGCAAACCATAGGCTATGACATGTTTCCATGTGTTCTAACTGCCTATCCAAGGAGGTGACACTTGTCTGCATGGGACTTTGTTGGGACCACTGCCATCATTCGTATAGGATGCACCTAAATGGAGGGCGACCAAATGTTGTGTCTCGAATCTTTTCAATTACAACAACTGAGGGAAACCATTGCCTCAACATCATTGCTTAGGATTCTGAATCTTTTTAGTTGTTTCTCACTAGGCAGTGGAAGGCTCACTATAAATACTACTCTTTGCTTCTAAAGAGGAGTTCAAGAAGTTGGAGGTTCTGAGTTCAAAGATTACATGCTACATGATTTTTAAGCTTCACTAGTTTTAGAATTATAGGATTTTTGGAGAGACCGTGCCTTTTATTGTTTAGATTATTGCAAGAACTCATAAACTGTGCCATTGTTTGGCCTCTTTATTTCTTATTCTATTGATAAAATTTATACTGTTCCATTATTGTTTGAATGGTTTATTTGTCGTACTTCTATAATTTGAATGCACGTTTGCTTGTTTAGATCATGTATTTTGACTCTTTTTTCATTAAATGGGTATGATTATTATTTTATGTCATTGAATGAGTTGTTCATGTTGCAATCCTTAATTTCTATTATTCTAAGACATGGTAAATTTCTAAGTGGATCCTTAGACTATATTCAAAAGATAGGTTTATTGTGCATTTTATCTAAATCCTGGCATATTGCCCTAGTTAGAGCCTTTATTTTATATTTGTTTTTGTTTCCCATTCTAAAAACCCAATTACAGAAGAAGTCAGCTTCTCTAAAAATTTGAAGGTCACTCAGTTTAGCGCAATAGGTCCCCCATAAACTAAGTTTCCCACAAAGTTATGTTACCTTGCCAAATTTTGGAATCAACAGTTTTTCTTTTTCCTGGCACGCCCAATGGGACTAAGCTTAAATGAATCCAATTTTTTAGAAGGGTGTATGAGCCATCAGCCTATTACTAGGTCCCAAACAACAAATAATCCTGGTTTATTAGTACCACCATTAGGGACAGTACAACCCATGACCCAATTAGTGAACTTTTTTCTTCCCCCTCCCTTTTTGCTAGCCATGTTGCCTAGCGCTAACAGAAATTATGTGGCTTGGGATGCTAGAAGCCCTCTTGTTGCACTAGTAGCGCCTACCATTTGGGCTGCTATGATAGTTACCACCCTAAAGGCTATATGTAAATTCACTAGAGATGGCTCAAGAACACCATCTGAACATTTGCAAGTTGCTGCAGACGTATGTCTAGTACATGGGGTTACAACCCAAAATGTGGTGTTAAGGCTGCTTGCCACCTCTTTTAGGGGCAAGGCTCTAGATTGGTACCACACATTGCAAGAAAACACTATCAGTACCTAGGATGACCTCAAGGAGCCTTTCTATCAAAGTATTTTGAATGAAGGAGACCGATCATCACTATATTATCAACACTTGGTCATAAAGTGGGGCCCACACGAAGCCATGGTTAACTTCAATTCTCAGTTCCATACAAGCTGGTAGAGGATTCAAGTTGATATCCATCTACTTCTTGATCTGGCATTCATGTTCTAATTGAAGTCTATTAATCTCGACATTTCAATGATGATCTAGTCTCTCAGCAGAACCACATTATCGAGCACAAATAACATTGCTATCAAGGTGGAGAACAATTTGATAGATGTCAGGAAATTACCACCTTGGCCTATCATTCTTAGATATTCCCAAAAATATTGGTTCCTGCTCAAGAGATGCCTTCTACCAGCACACCAAATCCTCCTCAATCCATGTACACGTATCCAAGCACACTACAAAATGTTGCCTCTACATCGGGCTCTTCAAAGGAGGAAATGTGTGAGTTCAAAGAAATGTTGCAGACTATATTCAATGAGATAACTATTATCAAGCACAACTAGGCCATACCTCTGAATCCTACCTACCAGAATTATCAAGGCAAAAGGTCCTCCTACCAACAAAACTAGTTCCAAGGAGGTGCTCGCACAAATCCACAGGTGCAAACAACAAATTAAATAGTACTGGTACCCTCTCTAATACAAAGTGCCAACCTAAGTTCGAGCAGAGAGTTGACTGTGGGGAAAAACAATTTAGTGGATGACACCAACCCCTGGTGCTTCCCTTGCGACGGTTCACACATGCCCCAAAATTTTCTGTGCAAGAACCTACAACAAAAGGTGGTGGAGAAGCGCAACCAAGCCACAACATCAGACCCCGGAAGCTATGTGTATAACTCTTTGCAAATGGACAATGCAGTGTTCACTGCACAAATGAAAGGGATGTCACTAGAGCAAGAAGTGGACATTGCTCCCAACCGCACACTCTTCTCATGGATGGAAGAAGAAGAAGTGGTGTTTTCCAATGATAAATCCACATCTAAAACACCACAAGTACAATCTGACTACAACACTCAAAGAGGAGATTTATGGGTGAACCAGTTGTCCCACAACTAGTCAGTCTGCAACCTAAAATTGCTTCTAACCAGACACCTAGTACCTCCATAGCGTTGTCACAATATCAACCACGAAGGGAAGTTGCTATGACAAGAGTGAAGGAGCAGAAACCTCTAAATCCACCACCGTTAAATGTGGTGGAACAATTGAAGAAATCATCCGCTAATGTGTCTCTGTGGGATATTCTAGCCATCTTGAAATAGAAGATGTTACTACAGAAGGCTCTCTGGGAAGACGTAAGCACAATGCCAATGGATCACTTGCCCAAATCAAGGGTACAACACAATAGAATCCCTTGCTAAAGTAAGAGATAAGCCGAAGCCTCAACCCTTTTTCTTAACTCTCATTATAGAGGAGAAATTATTACACAATGCCATGATAGATTATGGTGCTAGCACCACAGTTATGCCTAAACAAATAGCTGAAGCTTTAGGACTCAGTTATGAACCCTTAAAAAGTGGAGTGATGTAGCTTGATGGAAAAAATTTTGAAACCGTAGGCATCATCAAAGCACTCCCCTTGACCCTATTTGCTTGCCCTCGTATCACATTGTCGCAAGACACTATGATCATAAATGTTCTCCCCATGTTCAGCCTCTGCCTATCCCAAGAATTTACTTCAAAAGTAGGAAGATATCTATCCTTGGATTGGTCACATTTGATCCTTAGAACCAAGCATGGTGCGAAGATGAAGATAGAATCTAAAGCTTTACATTCAAAACATGTAGCCGATGAAGCCATGATTAATTTTGAATCCATGCATACCTCTATCACCAAGCAAGAAATGTATTATGATGAGCTACTAGAAGATGAAAGAGAGACCAGAGACCAGAATGATCAAGAAGATGTTCTCTTGAGTGAACATATAGATACCAACCCTTTCGGAAACTACCATGCTACCAGGCTAGAAACCTATGTCATCTACGATGAAGATCAAGTGATCCCCAAGGTTGTCAAAGAATCTAAAAGTGGTCAAGCCTCAGAACTGTGGACATTGTACTTAGACAGAGCAAGATGCAAGAATGGCGCAGGAGCTAGAATATGTTTAATATCCACCCAAAATGAAAAGACACTAAGGTCTTTTTACTTCTAGTTCATCTGCTCAAACAATGAAGTTGAATACGAAGGACTAGTGCAAGGTATCAGCCTTGTAGAACATATGGGCATAAAGCAACTAATGGTTTTCAGAGATTTTGAACTAGTAGTTAATCAAGTTTGAGGAATTTCTGCAACCAAGAATGTTCACATGTGGTTCTATAGACACCGAGTTTGGGACCTGATTGAGGGATTTGAAGCCTTCAACATTCATACAATGCGTCTAGAATAGAATACAGATGTAGATCACATGGAATCAATCAGATCTCAATTTGATCCCACCTCCAATATTATTCACAACAAACAATCTATATGAGTAATATTCTGACCAATGATTCTAGACAATGACCAAATCTGGCAAGTGTTTGATAGTGATGAACACATTACCTTTTTCATCTAGTAGTGGGGAGAATTTTTTGACCAACTCCAACTAAAGATCGCTGAAGCCTATAAAGGACAGATCATCCATCTGAAATCTAACAAGCTTCCAAAAGGATTGGTCACTCTTGAAAACCTTTTTGATTGTGATGATGTAAGAAATGACAAATAGAAGTTTGTAGCACACAAAGGTGACTATGCAAACCTTCAGGTTAGAGATGGAAGAAAGCTCAAAGTCAGGAAGGATGCCCCGCATCACGATAAAGAAAGGCTTATCAACTTTTGCGATAAATATGAAGGAGTTGTGGCTTGGTCATATGATGAACTTAGGGGATATGATCCTAATGTCATTCAACACACAATTGAGTTGGAAAAAGGTGTAAAGCCTATCTACCAAAAAAAAAGGCCAGTCAATCCCAAGATTGAAGCGCTAATGAAACAAGAATTAATAAAGCTAATCCAATCATAGATTGTCTTCTTAATCAAGCATAGCACATGGGTATCCAATTTTTTCCTAGTTCGAAAGAAAAATGGAGATATTCACCTATGTGTGGACTTTCGGGACTTAAAAAGATCATTACGTGTGACCTTCAATGGAGTCAATCCTACAAACAGTGGTAGGGTCAGAGATGTTTTTCCTATTAGATGGTTTCTCCAATTACAATCAGATTTGGTTCAAAGAGGAGGATCAACATAAGACAATGTTCACTACCAAGTGGGGAAATTTTTCATATGCTAAGATGCCATTTGGCTTCTCAAATGCAGGAGCTACCTTCCAGCGGGCAATGGATATCACTTTCAGTGATCTAATCAATAAGATTATCCTTATCTATTTGGATGATTTGACGGTGTTCTCCAAATTCAAGGGTGATCATTTTGATCATCTAGAGATGGTGTTCAAGAAATGCTAAGAGTTTGGGATATCCCTAAACCTAAAAAAATATGTCTTTGGAGTACCACAAGGAAAACTACTGGGGCACGTAGTTTCCAAAGAAGGAATTTCAATTGATCCTGAGTGGGTGAAATAAATCAAAGAGCTTCCTCTCCTGGTCAATAAGAAAGGTGTTCAATCCTTCTTGGGGAAGGTAAATTTTGTTAGAAAATTTATTTTTGATTTTGCAGGAATAATTAGGCCAATTACCCTAATGTTGAAGAAGGATCAAACATTTAAATGGAAAAAAGAAGCCAGAGAAGCCTTTGAGAGAGTCAAGGATGCTATCTCTTCCACTCATGTTTTGGTCAACCCAAACTTATCAAAGGACTTCATAATGTATGTATTCAGTAGCAAGTCAAGTATTTCTACTATCTTAACTCAGAAATATGACGAGGGCAAGGGAGAAAATTTGATAGCATTTGACTCCCAGACCTTGAAAGAATATGAAAAAAACTACAACTTTGTAGAGAGGTGGGCATTTTCAATAGTTAAGGGACTCAAGAATTTCTTGACACCTAATCTATTGCAATAAGGTGATTGTCTATGTTGCACATTCCAGTGTGTGTGAATACATCATGGAAGGAGAAATCATTGAGAAAAGAGTTAATTGGATCACCAAGATCCTCGAGTATGACATTGAGGTTAAGCCTACAAAAACTATTCGAGGAAGATAACTGTGTGAATATCTTGTGCATGATGAAGAAATAGCCACCAAAGATGAGCAGTCGGAGCTAGTCCTAATGAACGAGTTGGATTCTGAAGGTTGTTACCTGGTAGATAGATTAAGATTTATGCATATAGGAAAATATCTATCAGGCCTGCCTTCTTAGAAGAGGAGATTCTACCAACTGCAAAATAACAAATTCATGCTCATTGAAGGGATCCTATTCAAGAAAAATTTCAACAATGTTCTATTGTGATGCCTTACCATGGAACAAGCAAAAAGGATCCTCAACACTTGCTACAACAATTCCACAAGTAGACATTTCTCCGCAAAGACAACCACTTTCAAAATCATGTGTGCGGGGTACTTTTGGCCAATGCTATTCAATGATTCCTACTCCTTGGTGAAAAATTGCAAGGAATGTTAGATCTTTTCTAGAAGAAGAAATAATTCAACAATTCCTCTCAATCCGATAGTGGTTGATGAGCCATTTGCGCAATGGGGTTTGGACTTCATCAGAATGATCAACCCAGCCTCCAACATAGAACAAATGGATCTTAATGGCCACAGAAAACTTCACAAGATGGACCAAATTCATGCCACTAAAGAATACTATAGAGGTAGAGATAGTGGATTTCCTAGAGGAATTGGTGAAAAGATTTGGCCTACCCAAAACTATCATCTCTGATAATGCTAAAGCTTTCCTAGGCTCTAAGATAAGTCAATTCACACTTACACATGACATATTCCTTAAAACATCATCAAATTACTACCCGCAGGGGAATGACTTAGCCGAATCAACAAACAAGAATCTAGTATGATTCCTCAAAAGAATTGAGTCAGAGTATCAAAGGGAGTGGCACACAAACCTCCAAGCAGCACTCTGGGTGGACCACATAACTCCAAAACAAGTCCTCAAGACTTTACCGTATGAGTTAGTTTATGGAAAAGAGGCATTATTTCCTATCTCTATGTAGATTCTACAATTGCTAAAATCTCTCAAGGTGGAGCAAAATGGTGCAATGGAGGTGCAATTAGCCGAGTTGCTAGAAGTACAAGAAGAAAGGGAAAAGTTCCTAATAGCCATGAATAATTTCCAACAAGTGGTTAAAAGGTGGTTTGACAAGAAAGAGTTTGACCAAGGTCTAAAGTGCAGAGACTTAGTGCTAAAATTTAATGTAAGGGCTATGAAGCTAGGTTAGCACAGAAAGTTTGATAGCCTTTGGGAAATCCCATTGAAAATAATTCAATGCAAATAGCACAATGCATATGAGCTAGAAACTATGGAAAAAGAAACACTCAGAATTTCGTTCAACATAATTCACTTGAAATTATTCAATTAAGCTTCCTTACCATACCCATGTAAATATGTTTATAATGCTTTTCCCTTCTTTCCCTTTTGTTTTGTTGGCTGGTCTTTTTATTTATTCTATGGTTTGAGGTGGAAAGGAACAAGTGACCCATTATTACAAAGAGTAAGGGAAATAAAATCATAGCTAAATAGAACAAAAAGATTAAAACACCCACATGCAAAATTGAATTGAAACATACATGCTGAGAAGAAGAAGATGACCCTATTGCAGAATCCAAAGGAAGACAACATGATGATTATATAAAGATATATTTTCATTATATATGATTTGATTTTTAAATTTTCAAAATAGCTCATAAGCCACACTTCCAAAAGTATATAATTTTATTTTTCTTCTTTTATATATTTTACAAAATCCTTTTTCAAGCATGCATACAAAAAATAGACTAATCATTGTGAGATTTTTAGAAAGAAAAAGGAAAAAAATGAGTCTTTAGTTCACGGAATGGGGAATAGCAATGAATGCATCAAAGGAATCATCCACAATATCCTCAATTACAAGGGAATTATTAATAGTAGAAGAATCATCCAATGGAGCAAAAGCAGGCAGAGGGAATACCAAGTTCCTGAAATTTGTGTATCAGTCAATGTCATAGAACTGCACCATGTTGTAGATATGGAATAGGAAGTGGTAGGTGACCCTCTGAAGGTGCTCATCTTGTGACTGGAGGTGACCGCCAATCAGAAATGGCAGCCACGACATGTCCGCATCCTCTTCTATGAACCTCTGGAGGTCGCTCGTAGTCGAAATTCCCCCACCATGTGCAGCATTAGCAACGACCTCCTCAAGGCCGTTCAAGTACTTCTTGGGGAAAATTTCCTTCACCAGATACAAGATCAAAGGCTTGGGAATTCCTATATCTAGCATGGAGGCAACAAAGTGTGAGCACAGATAGTGATAACTCTATATATGTCCTCATACTAAAGGCAATCCCATCCCAAGACCCATTTTATGGCTATGATGGACAGTGAGTGCTTGTTCTTCATCATCATTTTTAAGTGCCTGGTAGAAATATCACCTAAGGAAGTCTGAGACTTATGCGAAACTAACCTAATTGGGGTGTTGATCTTGTTAGAATTTCTTTGAATACCTTAAAACTATCTCTGCAAAGCACCTAAGTCTAGCCTATGAGAACGCTATACAACTACAAATGATAAACTGTTAAACCAATTACCTAATACCAATTCTGCTCAAATTTCTAAATGTGATTTCGCTACTACTTAGATGTCGATTTATAGAAAAAGTGAGGAAGGGCATGGTAATTTTCTTGCCATAAACGTGATGTTAATCAAGTACCAACTTGAAAGTTGTGCCTAGGCCTGCTTGAATTTCCCACCCAGTTGTGTCTACTGAGTATGGTTTGTTGCATGCAAAACTAATAAAGGCTAATTAATTAGCCTACGCTGGTGGCAGCAGTCGGTGGTGTTATGCATGACCAAGGACTAAGGTGTCGTTCTCTAGGTATTTTTCTTATTCCAAGGCAGATCTCATATCTTTTCAAATGTTGAGTGCATCTTTGGCTTAATTATTCCTTTTAGAATATTGATTGCCAATGCATATGAATGCTTAGGTTTCTTGCAAAGCATCGGCTCAAGTTCCAAGAAAATCATGCTATACATATAGTTGCTAATTATATTTATGAATTCTTGTCAAATCAAAATGGTAAGTAATTCATCTCACACAAGTCAAGGGTTGGTGGTACATGCCACATTAAATGCAAAAAAGATGACTCTCATCTACCACTTTGAGAGAAAATAGCTAAGTATTGCATGTGAAATTTTAGGCACTCAAAAGGTCTTTTCCAAATACACTGCCTAGAGCAAAAGAAATTCCTAGTGCATAGCCATAGCTAAAGTAAAGTTGTAGAAAAATTCAAGCTAAAGAAAAAAGCTTCCCACAAATTAACAATGGTAGAACATTCAAGCCAAGAATTTAGGAAAGTAACGACGCAAAGCTTAGCTAAAGCTCTACGAGGAGCACTAGCCATTAATGTCTTTGAGAATATTTCTTATGCTACACTAAGTACTCCTGACAAGCCAAAATGGGAAAACACAAGGTAGCTGGACAAGCCAAAAAAATATAGAAACTAGAGCTTAGTTCAATAAGATTGGGATAATGTTCATGATCCCTTTCTTGCAAAGAACCCTAAATATTGCAGGAATCGGCCTACAAAAGAATGAAGGTTTCTAGAAGGGCACTGCCAACTGCAAAAAAAAAAAATGGTTCAATGGGTTTCCTCAATATATGGTGCCATCTATGCACTACTATCCAGAATTGGTTGATGTGGCCATTAAGTGTTTCAATCCAAGTACCAACACTATTGAGGGTTGGACTCTATCAATTAATATCAACTTGACTACCGTCTGGAATATGTTGTGCATTTCAGACCCTATGCAAAGAGGGATGGAAGTGGAGACATTTACTCCTAGACAGGGAGATCATATATGGAGCACCAGGGATAAGGCTCTAGAATCTTATAATGAAGAAACCCAAAGGATTGAAGCAGAACAAGGGAAGCCACAAAAAATTCTTGTGCCACACGGTGCTTTCAAGGAAGACCTACGAGATTCTTTTTCAATGATGACATTTGGTTTTGATCTGGACACCAACCAAGAAGTGTAGTCTTTTCAATTGGGCTCGACTTTCCAATTCCGCAGGAAAAAATCTTACTTGTAGTATGATTTTGCAGAATTCCTCTCAATGAAGATGATAGAGCAAATTAACAAGTACCAAGTTGAATGAAAGTTCAGATTTGTCTCCTATCTTGCTCATATGTTTTTGTATCAAAACCCTGATTTCTTTGATAAGCAGGTAAAGTTGTTTATCTTTGATGAAAAGAAGAGAGAACTTAGTTTCTATCTAGACCCCTCTCATCTCTTCTACTTTTTATTATTATGCATTTTCGGATTATTTCTTGACTTTTATTTTGCAAGATTTGCAAGGGGTGGAGTGTATTAATTGGCTTACCTTGACTCAAACAAAATTTATGCTGAATTTTGCCCCCAAATGTGATTGGTTTTTTGGAGTGGATTTTACATTTATCTGAATGCGAGGCTTCACTGGGGAACCATTCTGCCTTCCAACATGTGTGACTAATCAAGTGCTGGCCCATGAATTGTTCTAGCAGGCATGCATTATTGATATTACCTTCTATAGTGGGAAAAATGTCAAGAGGAAGGGATTCTTCACCTATCCAAAAAGTTTCAAAATAGTGGCCATGAAAAAGAAGCAAACACACCCGCTATTGCAAGATAAGTTGGCTCATTTAGGGTTGGTAATGATCTATAACAAGTGGGATTACAATCCTTTTAATGATTTACCATATGAGCATCTCAAGGTAACTCACAATCCTCAGCCTTACTAGGAGCAAAGGCGCAGCTTGCTACAGGATGAAGATGAATTATTTGTTCACCTGATTCATATCCCCATGGAAGATAGTAGGTTTCCATGGCATAGGTTCTATTTCATTGTGGCAGATTATTATGAGAACCACAAAATGGGAAAGGCTTTGTACAATAAGTTGAGGAATGAAGAGGAATGTCCTAATGAAAGGATCAAAGCCTTCTAGAAATATCACTAGGAAACAAAATGGCTTGATGATCCTTATGAAAGTGTAAAGGAGGATAAACGGTTTGACAAGATTTAGGATGATGAGCGCCTTGCTTCTGACTCAAGTGATAGCGGAGGTGACGACCCCGATGAAGGAGAAGAGCAGTCGAAAGAGGAAGCTGAGTCATTAGCGTCCTTTGCCTAGCAAAGGAGGAAGTCTACAGGGTAGTCTACTTATGTCACTTTGAATGTGCAACTGAATATGTCACGAGCCTTGTAGACACTCACTTGGGCCTCGAAAACAACAAGAGTTCCCCAACAACAACATTCAAAGACTATAGAAGTGGAAGACACTCTGCCTACTAAGTGAAAGTGTGTAGAAGCTATTCCTAGAGAAGGATCACAAGGAGTCGTTGCAAGCCAAGTGCTCATAGTGAGTCAGGACCTCGAAGTAAGGAAGGAGCTAGCAATGAGTGAACTAATGCAATCATCTAGTCAACAAGTAATATTTTCTTTCACTTTTCTTACTTCCCAATCTTTGGTATCCTATTCCATTTCAACAATTCCCTTTACAATGAGTCTCAGCCCTACTTTCTCTACCCCTACCACAATGTTTGTAGGAGGTTTCTCCCAATTCTCCCAAACTGGGCCATCTATCTTAATGCCTACACAAACCTTAACACCAACTTTTGTTGCTCAATCTCTCCTCACTTCTTTTTTTGAATGTTTGGTTGCCATTGGCACCCCTATTTCCTTTGCTACCTCAAGTCTGACCCAGTATGTCCAGCAAAGAGACTTGATTATGACTACCCCATCACCGTAGCAACTGATGAGCCCTTCCGCAAGTTCGCAAATCGAACTATGGTAGGTTCCCTTTTTCTCCCCCAAAAATGTCAATCTCCCACCAAAGAAAATGTAAGGGCCTTCTACAATTGGATTCCCTTTTTCCCTACCTCCTAGTACACCTATTACTAGTAGACTAGTTCAATTTCCATCTAAATTCATATCCTAGGGAGAAGCCACAAAGCAAATTTGAGCCCTTAGGATCCAAAAGTGAAAAGCAAAGGATGATAAAAAGGAGGCAGAGTATAAGGTGTATACAATTTACAATGTATTGAAAAAAATGCTTAATTTCACCACCATGTACCTAAATGTTGTCAAACCATAGGGCGAGATGTTGCCGAGTGACTACCACATGTATGCCATGGTTCTTGATCTGGCCACAACCCAACTGCAAGATAAGGTAGAACTCATGAAGGAAACATAGCGGGTGGTGACAACTGACTTCCTAAAGTCTAGCTGTCAATTGAAGAAAAAGGAGGAGAAGCTAAGGCTTGTGAGGGAAAGGGTCATTTTTCTAGAAATGAAGGAGAGATCACTAGAAGCAGAGGTTGTAATCTTGTCTGAGAAAGTGCGAGCAGAAGAGTTGGAGTGGAGCAAACTCCAAGAGAAACTCAATAGGTCCTAGTCCATTGACCTCACACTGCTCAATGAGCTACTAGTGAGAAACCAAAAATATCAGAGCAAATTGACCTCGACGGAGCAAAATCTGCAACAAAAGGATAAAGAGTTAGCAGCTCAACGTGCTCTATATGAGAAAGAATTAGAAAAGAATCATATGGAATTTGAAGGCCAAAAGGCCCAGTTAGAAAGGGAGCTTCAGGAGACAAAGTCCTCTCTTGACACAGAATTGGTGAACCACTCCCTAGTTGAGGAGAACTGGTATAAAGAGATAAGTAGCTTCAGGGAGCAACTGGTATCCACAAAAAGAGGAGTACAAAATTAACAGAGGTTATTAACTCAAAGGATGCATAGATTTCCTCTCTAAAGAGCTCTCTCTAAGCCTCTGTGTAGTCGAACCTCATCCCATTGGATCGACAGTTGTATATTTCTTATTGGGAAAAGGTTAAAACCTTCTGCCTAACACTACAACCAATGCTCTAGTTCATTTCAAAGGCAGCAAATTGAGCCAATAAGTTCACGAAACAATTAAGCAATCCCCATGATTTATCTCAGAGAAGGTTCTAGAAACAAAGAGTTTGCTGAGCAAGCTATATTTGGTCTCTAATGAAGACTTGGCCAAAGTAGGGATCGAAGATCAGGATATTGATGCCCAGAAAAAAAACAAGTTCATCCATTTCCAGTTAGCCTTCTAGCAAACTAAAGCAGCAACATCTACTTTGAACCAGACAATGGATGATATGCAAGAGAATTTCTCCTAGTTAAGTGAGTTAGGTATGTCGTCTTTGTTTCTTGAAGATGGGTCAATCGCCATAGCCAAGAAAATTGCACAAAGAATTGAAGAAAAGGAGCAAGACCCAAATGCTTTCTAGAGTCTCGTCCATCCTCCTACTATAGCAAAAATTGAAGGTGTTATTCATCCTCTTGCATAGCTACTTTTCCATTGCGATGCGGGGGACGGTTTACATGAGGTACTGCCATATAAAGAAACTCTCGACCTAGGTGGAGTGTAGGAAAATTTGCGCAATATAGCGAGATCATTTGATAATGACTAGCCACCCCTACAAGAAGCCCTTTCCAATCTCTAATTACATCACTAATGGATGGAACTTTGGTCTATGAACTAGAGAAAAATTTTGTGTTCCTCGTTCCTCTAAGTGAAATACCCCTAATAGTCGCCAGAAGCTGTGAATACAAAATTCACCATGCTCCCTTCGGGTTTTGGTTTTTGGCTAAGTACCATCCCATGCCTTCAAATAAATTCATTGGTCCCCTTTTGATTATCACCACGACCTCTGCCATGTGTCTGCTCATCACTCCCCGAAGGATTTTTTCTCCGTGCTCTTCTATCGGCCCCTGATATGCTCCTGCATGTCTTCACTGCTAGTTATTTTGATTGCTTCCTTTCACTTCCTCATTGGTCCCCACTCGTGTGCCACATAGCTCCCATTTGCAAAAATATTTGATGGGCCCAATAGGCAGAATCTATCAAACATTTTTGCTACGTGTCATCTCAGCATAAGCTTTCAACAAAGGAAGGGTAAATCAGCCATAGGTAGCAATATGCTGCCACACATCCCTTCAGTGCAAGCTTCTTTATCGAAAGGAATGAAGAAAACCATAGGCTACGACATGATGCCACCTATTCTAACCACCTATCCAAGGAGGTGACACTTCTTTGCATTAGACTTTTCTAGGACCACTACCATCATTCGTAGAGGATGCACCTGAATGGAGGGCGACCAAATGTTGTGTCTCAAATCTTTTTCATTACAACAGCCGAGGGAAATCATTTCCTTGACATCATTGCTTAGGATTTTGAATCTTTTCAGTTGTTGTTCGCCAGGCAGTGGAACATTCACTATAAATACTACTCTTTTCTTCTAAAGATGAGTTCAAGAAGTTGGAGGTTCCGAGTTTGAAGATTACATGCTACATGCTTTTCAAGCTTCACTAGTTTTAGAATTACAAGATTTATGGAGAGAGTAGGCCTTTTATTGTTTAAATTATTGCAAGAACTCACAAAATGTGCCATTGATAAACTTTATACTATGCCATTATTGTTTGAATGGTTTATTTTCCATACTTATATAATTTGAATGCACATTTGCTGGTTTAGATGTCTTTCAAATCTTTTTTTCAGTAAATGGCTATGATTATTATTTTATGTCATTGAATGAGTGGTTCATGCTACAATCCTTAATTTATGTTATTCTAAGACATGTCAAATTGCTAAGTGGTCCCTTAGACTATATTCAAAAGATAGGTTTATCATGCCTTTTATCTAAATCCTAGTGTATTGCCCTAGTTAGAGCCTTTATTTTATATATGCTTCTATTTCCCATTCTAAAACCCCAATTACAAAAGAAGTTAGCTTCTCTAAAAATCTAGAGGTCACTCAGTTTAGCACAATAGGTCCCCCATAAACTGAGTTTCCCATAAAGGGTTGTTACCTTGCCAAATTTTGGCATGAACATTTATTACAGGAAATTTGTCAGGGGGTTCTCAACAATTGTAGCTCCCATCATTACACTCCAAAGGACAGGAAAGAAATTTGAATGGAGTGACAAGTGTGAGGATGCTTTTCAGTTGTTGAAGGAATAACTTACTTCTGCACCTATTTTTATTGTCACATCCCAATGGGCACTTTACAGTGATAACAAATGCTTTAGGGGAGGGTGTAGAAGCATTTCTTATGCAGGATGGTCAGATGGTAGCATATGAATCAAAGAAATGAATTGAACTATACACCACATAACTTGGAGTTGGCTGCCATAGTACATGCTCTTCAAATGTGGAAGCATTACCTTTTAGGGAAGCCTTTTGAATTGAAAACAGATCATTTGGGATTACAGTATATTTTTACTCAGCCCAACTTGAATGCTCGTCAAAGACGATGGTTGGAATTCTTGAGTGAATATGATTTTGGCATTGAATATATTAAATGAAAGGAAACCAGGGTAGTTGATGCCTTAAGTAGGAGGAGACATTTAGCAGCCATGGTTACTATAAGGTCAAATTTTAGGCAGCAAGTGATCCAAGCTTTACCAGGGGATGAGCATCGTGAAAGGATGAATCAAGCCCTAGAGCAGAACCCTTCAGATCATAGGTATTATGTGTATATGTTTGAGATTGATGGAATCTTGAGGTACTAGGGATAGATGTATGTTCCTAATGCAGGGCAACCCGATGTGACAAAAATGGTAGAGGGACTCAGACCATTATATTTTTTTCCATGACTTAAAAGAGATGTTACTACTTTTGTAGCTTGATGTTTGGAATGCCAGTGAGTTAAGGCAAAGCATGTGCATCCAGTGGGACTTTTGTACCCACATAGAGTGCTAGAATATAAATGGGAGATAATTACTATGGATTTTATTCAGTGGTTTCCCATGACCAATAATTTCCATGATGTCATCTTGGTTGTGGTAGATAAATTGACAAAGGTAGCTCACTTCATTCCTAGATATCTTAAGGATGGATCCTTGGTTTTAGCAAAGAAATTTATAAAGGATATTTTCTAGTTACATGGAGTGCTAGAGATGATCATCTTAGATCATGAAACTCAGATGACTTCTAGGTTCTTGACCACATTGAACTCTTCTTGGGAACCAAACTAAATTTTATCTCGGCGTATCATCCTTAGATTGATGGTTAGTTGAAGAGAGTAAATTAGGTAGTATAGGATCTCCTCTGGATGCACTGCATGGAACAACAACATAAATGGGAGGAGTACCTACCTTTGGTAGATTTTTCATATAATAACTCCTACCATGCCTCTTTAGGAATTACCCCTTTTGAGGCATTGTATGGTCATAAATGTCGCACACCCATAATTTGGGACAGGGTGGAAGACAAGATTGTCATTGGGCCTAAGATGTTGAAAGAAATGGAAGATCAGATGAAGCTAATCAAGGAAATTTTGAAACAAGCTTCAGATCGATAGAAGAGTCTTGTTGATAGGAACAAAAAATTTAGACAGTTTTCTATGGGATACAAGGTTTTCTTGAGAGTTCAGCAGTAGAATAGTTCAATCTCTTTCAATAAGAGCTCTAAGCTTGACCCTAGATATGTTGGGCCTTTTGATATATTGGAGGTTATTAATCCAGTTGCATATAGGCTTGCTCTACCACCAACTCTATCCCACATACATAATGTCTTCCATGTTTCAGTACTTAAGCAATATCATCCAGATGTTACTCATGTTCTTGACTGGCATGCATTGCAGGTTCAGGATTCTGGGGTGATGCTAGTTGAGCCCATCAGGATTCTAGAAAGGTATATCAGAATCCCTTTATATGCATATGTATATATATACATATATTTTAATGAATGTAGAATAGGTATATCAAAATCCCTTTATATGATAAAATTGCTATTAGAATTCTCGTACAATGATTATAACTGTCTAGTTTTTTATTAAAGTTTGCAGAATTAGGAATCTGTGGAGTACTCCCTCCCCAACCACATCCTTCCCCATTGGGGAAGGGCTGCTTTGTGGAGGGGGCATTTCCCACCACAGGTAGTGCCTTCCCAGTGGGGGCAGCAACCTCTATCCCTTTTATGCCTTGCAAGAAATCTTCAACCTTCATAAATATTTAACTTGCTTTGTTATTAACACTTGGTGCGTATGGGGGCTGTATATGCAAGCATACATATGCTGAATATAGACATTTACTTTGCTCTATCAAAAAAAATTAAGTGCATAATATCTATGAACTGTATATATTTGCATTTCTTCATATGTGCTTTCCCTTATATAAGTGTATCAATATATATACAAATGTATATATATATATATATATATATATATATATATATATATACAGTAACAAAAATACATGGTTCATGTGCTAGTTAATACACCTATAGTGTGGTCTTCTGACTTAAATGGATAAGCATATTGGAACCATATTTTGATAATTGTTGAGTAAATAGATATATATATATATACACACACACATATATGTATAAGTTCGTAATATATATATATATATATATATATATATATATATATATATATATATATATATATATATATATATATATATATATAAACATTTAGATCTGATCATACATTTAACTATTTTATTTACTTGAGAATGAACTAGGTTAGAAATTAGAAACCAATATTTTTATTTAAAACTGATAATTTTTTGTATTAGAAGAGGTACATCTCTAAATTTTTGTATAATGCATATATATAATGCTGATTGAGTGTGTTTTTATTTCAATTTACATCAGTTTGTTAATTAGATTAATATTTTGAATAGAGATAGAATGTGAGATATCTTGCACATACATGAAAAAGAGCATATGGCATATACTTGTTTTTACTCATTGAAGTATAGTTGATTTGAAGAATGAAATGCATAGTGAAATTGTAAAATCAGTTGTGAATTATATATTATAACATATTGTATTTATGTAAATCATTTTATGAACTTTGCAATGACAAGTGTTTATGATAGAATTCTTGTATCAGTAAATGATGTTAAACTAAATTAATTTTTATGTGGAAAATGCACTATTTGTTTTCTTTATAAGAAACTTCTGAGACAGGATGTTGAATGTGGACACACAGAGATGGTAGTTTACCCTTTTCATAAACTGCCATTTTATGTTTTAATGCTTGGCCAAGAAAATGTACCATTGAAATAGATGGATAAATTAAAATCCTAGAAATTTAATATGTCTCTGCCACATCCTATATGCAAGAAATATGTTTTCTAGTATAGGAATACATATAGGAATCATGCATGCATCAAGAGTTCCCTCCTAGTTTACTATTCCAGGTTGCTAGGCTCCTCGTGCGGGGCCGGGGTTTTCTTTGAGTTAGGAAGAACCCAGGGAAGTCATGTACTTCGTAGTTGGGTAGAAAAGCCACCTTAATCACACTCTTGGACTTAGCTTGCAAGAAGACTAGTGGTGTCAAGGCGATTGAGGATCAGAGAATATTTATACTATGGATGTACTTTGTATTACTTTGAATGGCTTACATAGCCAATTGTAAATGTAACTTTACCTTGAAATTTATTGATGTAACATTGAAATATATGTATTGATGAAGATTCTTGATGTAACATTGAAATAGATGTATTGTTGGAAACTCTTGATGTAACATTGAAATAGATGTATTGATGTAAGACTAATGCTGTAACATTGACATGGTTGTATTCCATCTTGATACATGAAATAAAATTCATTACTCTATTTGCACTTGAGCTCTTATGGATAATTCATGTTATATGCATGGTTTACTTTTACTTTACTTGGAAATGTGTAAAATTTCTTGGAAACAATTTTTAGCATGTGAGTATTATTTTCAAATTAATGGCTTGCTCACTTCCTAGAGCAGTTATGTTTTCCTCCTTCATCGACCTAAGTTATGTCACAGGGTTCTAACAGCTTATAGCTGGGCGACATCAAGCTAGTCATGGGATCGCTAGTTTTCCTAACTTCAGAACTCTTGTCGCAGGGTTCTAACATTTTGTAGCCTCCCAACTTAGTGATTGTTAAGGAAAGGTTATTTCCTTTATTGTTGGTCTTTCACTGAATTTCTTAACTTCGTAACTCATATCGTGGGCTTCAAATTTTTTGTAACTCCCTAACATGGCGATCTCCTTTGTTCTCGCAACATCTAAGAGATTCCTAACCTTCGTTGGAGGTTGTGAAAATTTAGTTTTGGGTGATGAGGCGATCCTTCTATCGGGATGTCATGGCTTCCGAAAACTTTGTAACCTCTGTCATGAGGTTTGAAAGTTCAGGTTTTGAGTGATGGAGTGATCCCTTTTTTGACATGTCGCAAGGTTTGGGAAAATCCTAACCTCCGACTGGAGGTTGTAAAGTTCAAGTTTCTCCCAACTGGGCAACATGACTGATGGATGGTGGGAACAGTCTACATGGATGGTGATGTCAGTTGTATGGAAGTGACATCGATGCTACATGGATAGTGGGGACCACTTGGGACCCAATAAGGTTGGTGGATCATGATAAAGGCCGGCAAGTGGCGATGATGTGGAGGATAGATGAAATGTGGGCCCATGTGCTTGATGTTTGACTAGGTGACTCATGGAGAAACCAAATCTTGATAGTGTAAATTTGTTTGATTGCTTATCCGGTGGGCAAGATTGGATGTTGGATGATGGCGTGTGGATCAAGGTGAAACCCTAAAGGGGCATGGTAGTTGAATAATATGTTAGTGATAGAGAAGATGAATCTTCTGAGGGTCTATCTAGTGTCTCTCTAGGAGTTGAATGGTGGTTACATGTAATCATTGAGTTGTAGGATGAAAGGTTGGATGCAATGAAGGCTGAGGGAATCTCTCTCAAAGCTCAAAGTAGAGAGTGGGGAAAATGATATGTGGCAGGTCGAAGGGCTAAGAGGCCACATGGTGTCGGGCATTGAATGAGTCGAGAGGCCGAGGTGCTGGATGCAAGCCAAGAGGCAAGATGCGTATAGTGAGGTCATGAGGTTGGGTGTAGACAAACCAAGGTTACCAGGTGGTTGAGAGCTGAAGGGCCGAGATGCTAGATGAAGACCAAGTTTCATAGACTAGCTATGAACCTGGGTGTAGGTCATGTTATCGGATTAGTCGTGAGATTAGGTAGCCGAGTGAAGATTGTGAGCTTGAGAAGCTGAAGGGTTGGGTTGGCCGAGAGGCTGGTTGGGAGAGGATCAAGAGGTTGAGAAGATAAATTTTCATTGTATTCTATGTGAGGGTATTGTAATAGTATGAGGATTCTAAACGGTTGTTTTCTATATTCTTCAGATGGATAAGATGTGTAAACTCCTATAAAGGCTATAAGCTTGAATTATATTATAACCTTTTTGTTGCTAAATAATACAATGGATAGATCTTTTGGAGTGGAGTTTTTTACCTGTAAAGGTTTTCCCCATGTAAATCTATGTGTCCATTTATGTTTTTCTTTCATGTTGGTTGATTCTATAAATTTGAATCTATGCATTGTGTTGGATCTGGTTAATTCTACATGTGCTTTTATTAAAAGGACCAATGTGGGAAATGAACTATGCCTATTTATGCTTTGTGGCATAGTGTTTTGTGTCTTTGAGGAAATCTAATGAAAATAAAATTACTAAAGGCACTATTGTTCTTATATTTTTCTTCTAATATGACTGTATATTTTCCCATCAAGTAGTATTAGAGCTAGGTTTTGGGATTTTCTTATGCTTGCATGTGCAGTTTTGTGAGCTTCACTTGCATGGAATCACATGTGGCTTGCATGTGCTTGCATGAAATAATTCTTGGTGTTTCAAAGTTCTATAGATTTCTTCTGTGAAGATTTCTTAGCTTAGGAAGCTTGAGGAGATCTGAAGGAGTCAGTTGATGTTTGATCCTTTGGTGAGTAAATGTCCTTGCTCTTTTGAGACAACATGCAATGTGAAAGGCATTAAAGTTGGAGAAAATGGATTTGATCATATTGTAATGATGTGGTATGAGGCTCCTATTTGACAACGAATGATCTTGATGCAAGGGGTGTGATTTTATGCTTGTGGTTGTGTTGGAACATAGTGTGGTTCATACTGGGTGTTTGTGTGAGAGGCTTCCTGATGGTATGGAGATTTTTAGGTTGTTATTCAACCATGAATTACTATGCTTGTGTTGGGTGCTTTGACCTAGTATTGAAGGTGTTGTTCTTTGGGTGGTCTGAAAACTTCTGAATAGCCTGGCTTCTCGTATGCATGTGCATGCTGGTGGTTTTGGAGTTGGCTTGAAATGGGCTTGGAGTTCCTAAACTATTGTTTCCTTTTAAGGATATTTTATACTTGCATGGCTCTATGGTTTATAGGTTTTACGTGGTCAAGCAAAACTTGTGGTCATGTGGAGTTGATGTTAAGTTATTTTCTAGACCTTAGCTTTTAGGTGTGACTAGATGAGATAGTTGTAGTTTGGCATGGTGTGAGGAGGTGTGATGTCTTCTCTGCATGGGAGTGTTGGTATATTATTTTTCATCCATCATTCTTGTTGTGAGGCTTGGTGGATTCCTTGACTATAGTGCTCGTTATGGATGTGATTGGTGAATCAGATCTGAGCTTGATTTGGTGTTTGAGTCATGATTGTCTACCCAATAAATTCTCTTTGAGATCTCAGTTTTTCATTTTTCTAGTGTGATGATGGGTTTGCATGTTTTAGTGTTCTGGATCTTAGTTATGTAGTTGTATGGACCGATCACCCATTTAGTTGTAGTGGTACAACTTAGAAGTGGACTGTCTATATCCACAAGGTTGATTCATTGTTGGTGCAAACTTGTCATCTGGCCTTTGTCTGTAGTCACTTGTGCATTGGTGTGGTGCTTTGAGATGGTAGGATGGATGGTGATGAGTAACTAAATAGTTAGCTATGGGGACCTGTAGCACATGTATCATGATGTCATGGATAGCTTGAATACATTGTCTTGTGTAAGCCCATGATAGTGATGGTTTTGGTTTTCTTGGTTTGGAGATCTTGGTGTTGCTTGGAATTGTTGTCAGATGGACATGTTGTTGCAGACCTAGAGGATCTTCAATTTAGTAGATGTTTGGTTATGATGCTTGGAAATCTCGGTGTCACATTTCAATGGGAGCTTTAGCAAGAACTATAGATTCATCATGTGGTGGTGAATGATCTTTATAGTGTTGTAGATGTTATTAGGAAGGACTCTTAGATCATGTTGCTACATAAGGGTTCTTTTGCATTTGCATGGACATTATTTGAAGATGTGTAACATCTTGGAGCCATGAAGGACTCTTGGATTCTTTGGCTGAGGTGTTGGTAGTGCTTGATAGGTGATGTTGGTTTAGAGTTTGTTCTATTTCATGTCATTGTATACTCTTGATTGCACATTAGAGTTTTAGCATGATGCATTGCTCTTGAGACCATGGTATGTTCACCTAGAGCATAGGATCTCCTAAGGGGGATGTGTAGATCATGATGTCATGATAAGTTCTTGGTTTAGATGATTGAAGCTTTGACAATGATCTAGTAATTCTCTATGTATTGGGTGCATTGGTCATATGTTTGAGAACTTCATGATGGTGCAATGTTGTATTTGGAGTTTAGCATGAGATGATCATTTGCAGGAACTCATGGATACATGGAGAATAAGGTGACATAATTGGCATTTAGAGGTGTATGTAGGAGGATTTTCTATAGTTACATGATGTTCATATCATTGTGGATGGTTCATTGTAACTACATGTTTACACTCTCTATGTTATGTTATTGGTAAACTCAGTATGCCTTGACCCTTTTAGATTTGGAATTACCCAAGCACTAGGAGTTCCTTGCACGTGTTTGGTCTTCTTTGACTGGTTGGAATTTGGAGCTTATTTTTATAGTTTATGGGTTGGTTGTGCTGGTGGCATGAGTTTGTTGATGTTGATACCTTGGAGGTATGAGTGATTGGATGAATTAGCACATGTTGTGAGTGCTATTTTCAGTTGCGTGGGTTGATTAGTTAGATGGGAGCAGTCAATTTTTTGGTTGTTGTTCTAGCTAATGTTCTATCTTGTTTTCAAGAGGATGGCTTC
The DNA here is from genome assembly GCA_007258455.2 of Sequoia sempervirens. NCBI lineage: Eukaryota > Viridiplantae > Streptophyta > Pinopsida > Cupressales > Cupressaceae > Sequoia > Sequoia sempervirens. The sequence goes on along the minus strand of VDFB02168118.1, from coordinate 204,935,732 downwards.
ACATTGGTGTTTGAGTTGAGGGCTTTGAAGTTGATGTTTGTTGCTTTTGTATAGCTCATGAGCATAGTGGAGTAGAGGCAATGTTGGTTCCCTTGTCGTCTGTAGTATCTAATGCTTGTGTTCTTGAGACTAGTAAATATATGCCTTAGCTTGTTCCTTTTCCTATGGTAGATGGATAGAACTATTGCCTGAGTTGGTAGATATCTTGGATGTTGTTGTAGGTGTCTTGGTTGGAGCATGAAAACATTGTTTAAGATTTTTGTGTTTGCTTAGGAAGGATCCAATAAGTTCTTCATCAAGTGGGAGAATGTTGAGATTTGTGACTGAAAATATTGGCTTGCTCGCTTCTTGGAGCAGTTCTATTTTCCTCCTTCATCAGTCTGAGTTAAGTTATTATAACTGGGTGACATCAAGTTGGTCACGGGATCACTGGTTTTCCTAACTTCAGAACTCTTGTCACAGGGTTCTGAAGTTTTGTAACCTCCTAACTTAGCGATTGTGAAGGGAAGGTTACTTTCTTTGTTGTTAGTCTGTCACTAGATTTCTTAACTTTGTAACTCATGTCATGGGGTTTGGAATTTTTTTTAACTCCCTGACATGGCGATCTCCTTTGTTGTCATGGCATTCAGGAGATTCCTAACCTCTGATGGAGGTTGTGAAGTTTGAGTTTTGGGTGACAAGGTGATCCTTCTATCAGGATGTCATGACCTCTGGGAACTTTGTAACCTCCATCATGAGGTTTGAAATTTTAGTTTTTGAGCAACAAAGTTATCACTTTGTCGGCATGTTGTGGGGTTTGGGAAAATCCTAACCTTTGGCTAGAGGTTGTAAAGTTCAGGTTTCTCTTGAGTGGGTGACATGACCGGTGGATGGTGGGACCAGTCTACATGGATGGTGATGTCAACTATACAGTAGTAACATGGATGTTGCATGAATAGTGGGGAGCACTTGGGAGTTGATAAGGTTGGTGGATCGTGATGAAGGCCAACAAGTGGTGATGATGTGGAGGACAGATGGCATGTGGGCCCATGTGCTCGATGGTTAACTCGGTGACTCATGGAGAACCCTAAGCTCGACGATGGAGATTTTTTTGATTGCTTATCTGACAGCTAGGATTGGATGTTGGATGATGGCATGTGGCTTGAGGTGAAACCCTAAAGGAGTGCGGTAGTTGAATAGTCTGTTAGTGATAGAGAAGATGAATCTTTTGGGGGTCTATCTAGTATCTCTCTAGGAGTCGAATGGTGGTTACATGTAATCACCGAGCTATAGGCCAAAATTTCAGATGTAACGAAGGTTGAGGAAATCTCTCTCAAAGCTTAGAGTAGAGACTAGTGGCAATGATGTGCAGTAGGTTGAAAGGCTGAGATTTCATGTGGTGCTAGGTGCCAAATGAGCTGAGAAGCTGAGGTGCTGGATGCAGGCTGAGAGGTAGGATTCAGATAGTGAGGCTGCAAGGCTAGGCGTCAATAGACCAAGGTTACTAGGTGGTCGAGCACTGAAGGGTTGAGTTGCACAAACTAGTCATGAACTCAAGTGCAGGTCGTGAGACTAGGTAGTTGAGTGAAGATTGTGAACTTGAGAAGTTAAAGGGGTGGACTGGCTGAGAGGTTGGCTAGAAGAGGATCGAGAGGTTGAGAAGATGAATTTGCACTGTATGCTATGTGAGAGTGTTGTAATAATGTGAGGATTTTGAATGGTTGTTGTTTGTATTCTCCAGGTGGACAAGATGTGTAAACTCCTATAAAGGTTGTAAGCTTGAATTGTATTGTAACTATTTGTTGTTGAATAATACAATGGCTAGATCTTTTGGAGTGTGGGATTTTCTACCCATAAGGCTTTTCCCCACATTAATCTGTGTGTCAATTTATGTTTGTCTTTCATGTTGGTTGATTCTTCAAATTTGAATCTATGCATTGTGTTGGATCTAGTTAATTTTGCATGTGCTCTTCTCAAAAGGACTAATGGGGGAAATGAACTATACATGTTTCCACTTTGTGGCGTAGTGGTCTATGTCTTTGAGGAAATCTGATGAAAATTAAATTACCGAAGGTACTACTATTCTTAGATGTTTCTTCTAAGATGACCGTATATTTCCCCATCATGTGAATGAGTTCCATGAGCTGAGGTAGATGACCATGTCAGTTGAGTAGTATGAGTTGAGATTTTATGACCTTAAGTAGTATGTTGACATAGGTGATGATGAGGCTATGTTGTTACAGCAGTTTGCTAGGGGCTTGAATGCTAGTATCAATGGAGGTGTTCGTGTGTTTGAGCCGAAAATGATGGAGGTGGTTGTAGAGAAGGCTCGGTTAGTAGAGGAGAATTTGGCCATGGCACTAGGTGGTCATACAGGTGTACAGATTGGAAATGCACCTCTAGTTGGTATCGGGTCTCAGGGTGGTCAGTCTCAGGCTACGGGTCCCTCTAGGGGCCATCAAGCACCCACTAAGGGTGAGCAGTAGCATCACTCCCAATCGAAACCTAAGAATTCTCAGTCTTAGCATAATAGTAAGTGGTTTCATAAAAAGAAAGATCAGAGTTGGTAGTGAAACAAGCGTGATCATTTTGATCAGATAGCATAGAACTCATAGTTTGTGGTTAGTGGAAGTAGTTTCCCACAATAAAGTGCACCCCTAGGTGGTAGATGATTCAACAGAGGAACGTGACATTTCTTTTGTGGCCAGTAGGGTCACATAGCTAGACAGTGTCCTGAAAAGGGCACAATAGGATATAGTCAACGGTCAACAGCCTCAGAGTTGACAGTGGGTGATGTAGGTAGATCTCACAGAGTTTTTTTAGTAGTTGAGAATCACTAGGCTATGCATTAGGATGCAATCATTAAGACCTCAGGTAGAGGATAGGCAGTGTTCTTTGGAAACTGTACGCGTCCTATAGCATTGGGGATTGACCCTCGTGGGACGAGTCATGGTCCAAGTGAGGGTCCAGTGAGTGGGATCCTAATGATGAGCCTTCTTTTTCTTGGGAGGATGTATCCCAAATGTATGAGTTTTACCCATATCTGTTGCAGGCTTCTAGGAGTAAGATTGGTTCTCAGGAGGGAGGATGTAGTGCCCCTCAGTTTCCTTTTTGATTTCTAATAGTCACTTGTTTGTAATTAGACATTATGATACATTGCTTGATGTTGGATTCACTATTATGATGATAGTTGATATTTCTTTTATCACTGATGTTTATGTATATGTCATGACTAGTTTATGGTTTAATTGATTGTGTGGGTTAATATTGCTATGAGTATTATGTGATTAGCTGATGTATGTACTTATCATGTTATTAGTATTTTATTTTTGTGTGTTGATGTATTTTTGTGAAGAGGAATAGTGTCACATCACTCACTTATGAGTGCCCTTTGACACTGTGACTTTCCTCTCATAGCGTGTTTGGATGTTTGACTATGTACATGCTAAACTATGTGGTTTGTTGTAGGTTGCAGGTACTAGGCATTGACTCCACTTAAGTTTCCAATTTTCAGTGTGCCTTAAACCCAATGGAGATTGTTGATATGGAGATAGCATCTAGTCCCCTATGTTGAGCCATCACCCTTGATGAGGATGAGTATCAATTTTTCATACCTTGTCTGTGTGGTCAGTTCGAGTTGGTTTGTTGATGTTGTTGTATTGCCTTCCATGTCACTGTGAGGTCAGGTACTACTTGGTATTTTTTTCATTCAATTAATTTGATTGATTAGTGTTTCGATTGATTATTTTATTAAAATAAAGATTATTGAAGTAAAAAGGGCAATTTTGATAATTAAAAATAAAGTTATTGAAATTAAAATGTATTTTAATAATTTAAATAAATGTTTTAATACATTTGAGGTATTGATAAAATAAATATTATTAATATTTTATTTTATTTAAATAATTTAAAATTATGATTTAATAATAAATATAAAAATAAATATATTAATTAATGTGAGGTGAAAATAGAATTAAAAGTAAAAGTTAAAATTAATAAATGTAATATTTTAAGGTTGGTTAATTAAGTGTAAAATAAATAAGGATATGTTATAAATAAATATTTTTAAATCGTGGTAGTTAACAATGGATGGGAAATAAAATAAAATAATTAAATTGAAGTGCAAGGAGTAACGAATTGAAGAGTGGTAAATAAATAAGTTAGATTGCTAAAGAAAAGGGGGCTTTTTGCAACTATCCTAGAAACTAATCTTATTTTCTTCCTGTGAATGATTTTCTTGTTCTTGAAAAATATTTCTTTTTGGTTTTGGGGGAAATTGGAAATGGTGATTCGACAGAGTTTGTTGGGGGCTTTTGGAGAAAATTGAAGTTGCAGCTTGGAATTCAGACCCGACAATAATTTTCAGCTCAGTCAATCGAGTTATTTCAAGTTTCATTTTCTTTTAATCTCATTCACTATGTTGGAATAAACGTTTCAATTCGTATGTTGTTTGAAACTAAAAAAAATTCTTGTCCACTTATGTGTTGTGAAATTTAGTGAATTCATTGTCTGGGTAGTTTATATGTATTTAGCACTTTTACTATTATTAAAATTCTGGTGATGCAATGAATTGTTTTTCCTCCCTATCGGATTTTATTTGTTTGAAAGTGTTTGAAGATGTCTCAAGAAATTCTTTTTGAATATTCGCATTGTCAAATGGTTGCTTTAGGATTTCACCATTTATTGTGGCACCATACACTTCATTTCTTTTATTACTTTGTTATTAACACATGCATATTTATTTAGACTTTCATTTGGGGAAACGCTCTTTTCACTGTGTGTATCGATTTATATTTAGAATTCTCTTGGGTATTCATCATCTTTTGTTTTAAGAAAGGCTAAACTAGAATTTGGCACCACCACTTCATTATTGTAATCCTTAGATAAGCCTTCAAGTGGTCAAAACTTTTTACACAAAAACTATATCCTCTCCTATAAATTTCAATGCATGTATGCCAAAATATGTATGTTATGTAAAATATTTATTGTTTCCCCTATATTTCATTTTGGTGCCTTTCTCCTCCTTCCCTATGCACTATATTTGGTGTTGAAGCTCTCAAGTTATACTGAAGGTTCTAAATGATATAATTGATGTTATATTGTTGGGTGTTCCATTTATTACAGGCCCATCATTTGGTATTGTGTATTATTTTGATAAACATATGGTAGGCCTACGATCAGAGCTTGTACAATATTTTTACTCCATTTTGACTTTGACGAATATTCCTTATGGTTAGTATTCATTGGTTTGTGGAAGGCGAATTCATTCTTTTTTTTCCCTGAAATTATCGACTAAAATAGGAATTGATGTACACTACGTGCTTTGTTTTCACCATCTTTTCATCTTGCATGTGTGGTACTAAGTGTGCCTAGCCAATCTTGGCCGGTGGCTAGTTACCCTATTTTCCCCCTTGCATTTGTAAGCGGTAGTTTCATTTTTAACATATGATTGCATATTAACAATTATTGTGTGGTAGTCGATACGTAAATAGTGAATGGTTATAAGTGGTATACATTAGTTAAGGCAAAAACTCTTCAGTAATGTAGTAATTCAGTTAAGCACGAGTCTCTTAGTTACTTTAATATTCAGTTTTGTATGCAAGCACACACATGCATATGTATATATATATCTATGAGTATGTGCCAATTCATGTATTGGATTATGTTTAATCTTGGTAAGCCGAACTGTATGTATTATGAATTGAATTCCTTTTGAAACATATAAGTATATATATATATATATATATATATATATATATATATATATATATATATATATATATATATATATATATATATATATATATATATATATATACATACATACATATATATATTTGTATATATGTATGCTTTTATATGAGTATTTAAATACTACTTTATGAAAATAGAAATTTTTATATTTCAATAGCAATTAGCTATATTTAATTAAATGGCTAAAATTTGTATTAAATTAGTGGGGGTTATTTATATGTTTCTATATTAGAAAAGAATATCTCATATTCTAATTAAAATATTTATTGTGAATGGAAATTGGTAGTGTTAAGTTTAGGAGGGATGACTATAGTATAAATGAGCATTTAGAATAATGCAGAAATTAGTAGAATGAATGAATTAGATAAATCTTTAAATGATGTATTTCTCTTATAGCTTTATATTGAATGTTGAGTTCCTTGCAAATATGAACTAGTGGAATAAGAAGTTATCTTATAATTGGTTATAGAGTACTATAATTGTTGTGGAAATAATGTCTCTCTAAAAGTGATATTGTTTGTTTATTAGTTTGGAACATTGTGCTTGGTTTTGAGATCGAAATGTTTGGGGGTATTAATGTTGTTTCTCTAAGTAGAGCATTTTTGTGTTTAGGGGATTGGGAGTCTTCTAGAGGCATGGGAGTTTTGTTATTGGTTGAATGGTTGTGTTTGATCCTTGAAGTGAGTAATATTATGCTTGTGATGTGTGGATGGGGGTTTTATCCATGCACCAATTACTTGTTACTACAATTGTGTTTAAGAGTGAGATGGCTCATGCCTTGCTTGGGTTAAATATTTTGTGGCTTCTCATTCTTTGTACATGATGGCTTTACCCTATTGATTTTACTTGGTCACCTAGATGCTAGTAGGGGTAGTGGCTATCAATGGGGGTCAACACACAAAGTGGCACCAAGATAACCCATGTGGTAGTTCCTTAACTTAGTGATAACTTAAAATGAATTAGGGATTGGGTAGTCTACACATTAATCAAGATAAGTGAATGCCTCGTCTATTCCTGTAGTGCTCATTTAGGCTAAGGATGAGTTGAGAAGGCCTGGTTGGCAAGACCAACTTCCTTGTCCTCATGAAAGCAAGATTGGTTCTGCATGTGTCATCCTATGGGACCGATAGCTAGTGAGATATTGCTAGGGAAGCCATAGATGGGGGTTGACAGCTAGTGATAGACTAAGAGGGTAACCCATGTCAAGACCATGTGATGACACTCTTCCCTCTACAGACTAGTATTCCCTTTTTTATTCTCTCCCTTTGGTATGTGATTTCCTCTAGAAGAAATGTATGTTCTTTTGTGATGTGTTTTGTTGTAATGTTAGTTGTTCTCTATTTAGCCTTGTTATGTCAAGTGTGGTCATCTTGTTTTTGTTGTTGTGGGACCAAGTGTTATCTCCTAGCATGGGGGGTGGACCTTTTGGTTTCACATGGTCAGGTGGAATGTGTCTTTTACTCCATCGGGTTGCCTTGCTAATGTTTATGTTCATGGTGACTATTCATGTCGATGTGGACTTCTACACTTGTGCCAATTTGAGTAGAATATCTTACATGTGCTTGTATGGTATTGAAAACAATTGTAAAATGTATTGTAACTTTGATGTATATTCTCCCTAATTGATCATGGGGAAACATTGATGTAATGATGTAACTTTATAATTCATTGATGAACTCTCTCTAGTAATGAGCAATGATAATGATGTACCTTATTTATATGAGATAATGAAATTGAATATGTATGGTATCTATTGATGTCATGTTATGGTTATTTCATATTGGTTGTTCAATTAAATAAGATAGATTAAATAAAATTCATATTGTTAAATGGAATTTCATTATGCTAAATGAATCTTGATTAATGAGATGTCAGTGATGATTTACTATTCTTGTTAGTTTGGTTAATGGGATTCTAGTAATGTAACCTTTGAACCTTAGAGGACTTAGATTAGAAAACATGTCATAGTATCATCTGCATTCTTAGTATGCTACTCTTCAAAGAAGAAAAAATGTTTCATTTTTTTAGTGTTGTAGTGAGTTGTCCTCTAGGGTTTCATGGCAGGTTGTTACAATTGTAACCATGATATTGTAACCTCTTATAATTTTAGATATATACATATATATATATAGTTGGATTACAACCTTTTATTAAAAAAAAAATGTTGTCATTTATCACATTTTTGTTTTGTGACCAAAATTTATTCTCATTTGGTTTAGAATTATGAAAAGAATAATTGTTATTCTCCTTAAAAAAATTCACAATCCTTTTAGTGATAGGACTTTCTCGATGGAAAATCCCTTTTCTATCACATTCTCAAATGTGTTAGAACAATGGACTTTTATGTGGAACATAACCTCCTTTTCGAGGTTCTCCATGAAAACTTGGATCGGTTACTTCTCTAGTATATGGATGGCACACTTACTAGCTAAGCTTCACCATCTTTGCAATAATGGTGAGAAGGTCTCACAATATTTCTATTTCTCAATACACAAATGGATAATGTTGGCATCAATTGATATGTTGTCTGAAAAGTGTGTGATGAACTTGTCCATTAGTTCACTCAAAGTTTGTATACTTGAAGGTAAGTGTGCAAACCATCTGAGGGCTTTTCCTCCTAGACTCCATGAAAAAAATATCATGAGATATGTATGTTCATGTTACATGTCTAAAGAGGCTATGTGGAACTCCCATATTTATCAACAAGGTCTCCCTTTCCCTTGTATTTATCAAACTTTGGAAAAATAAAGTTTGTAGGAAAGGGGGCCATGTAAATGCTCCTATCAAAAAGGTAAGGACATAGGTCCTCCATCAAGTAGGTTTTTCGACTCCAAGTTAAATTCATGTTATTCATTTTATGTTTCCATGTTTGTAGCTATTGATCCATTAGGTCCATGGGTGTTGGTGCCACTAGAACTGATGCAGGGGCATCAAGAGCCTCATAAGCACACTTTTTGTTATTTTATAGTTTAGGTTGTTTTGTGTGTTTTAAAGTTTCCTAAGTTCATTTATGACCATGTGTGATAATATTAATCCATTTTTGGTGTCTTAGAGGGTCATTGGTTTTAAAATGTAAAAAGTTGCTAATGTTGTCAAAAGTTGCTAAAAGTTGTCATGCAACTTTAGCAAGGTGGAAAAAATCAAGAAAATGGCTACATGCAAGCAAGAAATAGTTACAACCCATTGGTATTGGTTGTAAATGCATAAAGAAACCATCCAAATTAAAATAGAGTGTTGGAAAATTGATATTGTAGTTTTAAGTTAATGAAAGCAAGCTTTTTCAGAGGTTTTCTCAACACTCTAGTCTTTTCTTCTTTCTTGTATGCCATGTACAACCCATTTAATGATCTAAAACTAGTTGGAATATGTGTACATGTGAATACTCTTTCTTTTGGTTTTTGTGGCATTGAATTTCATTGAGTTTGTGTAAGATATGGCCATTTTTGTGAAGGTTGCCCTATTCTAACAATTTTTTTCTAGAATTTGTAGTCTGAAAACATGCTAGTACAACCATGTATGATATAATACGGGCCTAAAACCAATTCTAAAAGTTTAAGGCATGATTCTAGTTTCATATGTTTTTGGTTTGAGAAAATTTGATTAAGTTTTGAATTATATATGTCATTTTGGGTGAGAGCAGGTTTGTGGCTAGCCTAAGGTTTCTAGTTTTGGGAAAAATGCCATAACTTTCATTTCCACAATTGGATCTTTATGAAAATTGGAGGAAAAGTTTGTAATTAGGTTATCTTCAATCAGAACAAAGAAATTGGCTTCATGGTTTTTTCTGTGAAAGTTATTAATGACTATTCCTTTCATTTCATAGTGATGTAGCTTATAGGTTTATTTGTGTAAGGTTCTAAGAAAGTATACATGGTCGTACTTTCTTAGAATCTTACACAACTAAACCCACAGGCTGCCTCACTATGAAATGGAAGGAACATACATTAATAACTTTCAAAAAATAAATAATGCAGCCAATTGCTTTAGTGGGATTGAGGACAACCTAATTACAAACTTTTTCTCCAATTTTCATAAAGATCCAACAGTAGAAAATAAAGTTATGGTGTTTCCCCAAAACTGGAAACCCTAAGCCAACCACAAACCTGCTCTCACCAAAAATGGTATAACTCGTTCAAAACTTAATCAAATTTTCTCAAACCAAAATCATATGAAACTATACTCATTCCTTAAACTTTTAGAATTGGTTTTAGGCCTATACTATACCATACATGGCCATACTAGCACATTTTCACACTAAAATTTTTGCAAAACATTGTTAGAATAGGGCAACCTTGACCAAAATGGCCATATCTTACACAAAACTCAATGAAATTAAATTCCAAAAAAACAAAAAGAAAGAGGATTCACATTCCCATGTATTCCAACCAATTTGAGATCATTAAATGGGTCGTATAGGTTGTACAAGAAAGAAGAACAGATTGTAACATTGATAAAACCTCTGAAAAAGCTTGCTTTCAATAACTTAAAACTACAATATAAATTATCCAACACTCTAATCAACTTTTGAGGGTTTTTTTATGCATTTACAACTAATCCCAATGGTTTTTAATTGTTTCTTGCTTGCATGCAATCATTTTTCTTTATTTTTTCCAACTTTTTACATTTTAAAACCAATGACCCTCTAACACACCAAAAATGGATTAGTATGATCACACATGGTCATAAATGACCTTAGGAAACTTCAAAACACACAAAACAACCTAAACTCAATAATAACAAAAAGTGTGCTTATGAGGCTCCTAATACCTCTACATCAAGAACTAAGATGGGTTGGCTATGTTGTGGGGAAACTTGTGAGGGGTTTGTGAATGGATTTGTGTTGTGTTTTGGATTGAATCCATGCATATTTTTATGTTGATGCATGGGTGGAATATGTTGGTGAAATTTTGAGGTGTATGCAATATTTTGAGTAAATGATGATGGTGGTGGTGGAATGTTAACACTAGCTATATATGATGTACCAAGATTGTTTGGTCATTGTAGAGGGGGTTGAGTAAACCTAGCTATGTATGTAGAACCATGATAGTTTGGTTGCTAGAGAGGAGTTTTTGAAAACCCAAATTTGGAGTTTGAACCAAGATTATTTGGTTGTAGTGGAGGTGGGAGTTGATTAAACTTGAATGTATACGCAAAACCATGATTATTTGATTGCTGTATATGCAAAACCATGATGATTAAACCTGGATGTGAACACAAATGAATTTTTATTTGTTGACCTTGTTAGTTCTAAAAAAATTATTATTCAAAATGATTCAAATGTTCCTATCAGCATTGTGAAGGGTAGTATCCATTATGTTACTCATTACAATAGTGAATGTGTTTTGAATAGTCACTACAAGGGATTTGTTGCAAAGATTATTCTGAATTATTTGAGCCTTTATTTGAAACATTTCACATAGGATTGTGTGATGGTTTGAAGAATGCACATGACCTTGTTTCTAAACCTGAGATGGAAAGATTTGTTTATGCATGGGATGTTGATGCTTTTTATGAAGGTCATGATCTGATTATGGGAAATGATATTATGGATACTGATAAATCTTATTTTTATATCATTGGGTCATAAAATAAAGTGACTAAGTTATGTTGTTTGGATGGAGATAATTTTTCTTATGATGCAATTCACTTGAATAAGATGCTTGAATGTGAACATTCTTTGTTTATTACACAAGTGGATGAGGGTTTTAGATTTTATGTGCATATAAACGATGAGAAAAATTCTCATAATGACTCTTTTCAAGCACACTATGAACTTTTTTACTTTCTAGTTCAATTTGATAAGAAAGTAATTATGTATGATAATGACAATGATTTGTTGATATTATGTATTATGCCAATTGTAAGTTTGATCTATATAATTGGTGTGATATGTGCATGTCAGATGTTGGTATACCTTAGTTAGTGTGTGATTGCAAATTTTAGACTGACAAAGTTAATGGTGACATTGGGAAGCATAGAAACGTGGCTAAGCATGCCAGTGGTGATTGTAGTTTTCAGGTCTATAGTGGTAGTGTTTTCAATCTTGGCCTAGTGCAGACAACAAAGAATAAAGTGTTTAGTAGAGGTAAGGATTGGCTCTTCATTTTTTAGGGCCTAGGGCCACCAAGTGAATTTTGAAAATGAGTTACAATGCATCATACAAGAGAAGTTACAAAGCTTCCCAATGGAATCATGATTCTAATCCCCAAAGATCTAGAATCTTGCCATGCCCACAAGGGGAATGTGTCCCCAAACATGAGCCACTAAGAGCACCTTAATGTTTTGCAAATTTGAAGTTCTTATTCCCTTTCAATTTTTTGACAAAAGTTAGGTTTTCTTCCTACTAAATCTACCCTAGAGCCCATCTTCACCAATTAAAATTTTGTAACTTAGAGGTCATCTTGGAAATTTGTATGGTAGAAAGTTTCTTGGTACATATTGTAGTGCACCTTCTTAGTTCCATGCTTTCACGATGGGCTCTAATATACTGTTTAATGTGTTTATGACTTTGACTGGGCTATATTTGGTGTTCTAGAAAGTCACACATTTCAAAATTTTGAGGGCAATCGATTTCTTAATTTAGTCTAAAACATCTTCATTCCTATTTTCATCAAAATCCAAGGTGAAATTGTGAGACGAGGGAATGTCAGAGAGGGTCGATTATGCTTGAATCATGATGAATCAGAGCATAACTTCACCAAACATACCTACATCTACAAACAAGATCATTAAAATTGGAAATCTAAACTAAGCATTTAATTGAAAATGAAAACTACAAGCTACACAAAAATAGTTAAATTGCTAATCTAACCCATTTGAAAATTATCCTATTTTGGAATTGGTGTCATGTTGATGTGAAATGATGATCCTTTCCCAATCCTATGATTAGTGAGCTCGTTTTAGCCAATTCTATGGAAGAGAATAGATGAAACCATTATGATTGATGTATGAAAACCTAGTTTATGAAAAGAATGAACATGATGCAAGCTAAGTTACTATGATTTTATGATAAGAATGAACTAATTATGCTATTGCTAAGCTAATCTAAGCTAAAACTATGCTAAAAGATGAAAACCCTAATCCATATACAAACTAAGATGGATACATAGAAGCCATTAATGGATGATCTAAGCTAAAAAGTGAGTAAATTGAGAGTATGGATGCAAGTGAATTCAATGGAATGACTTTGTAATTGAAAGATGGATCCATTTGTCTCCAAATAGTGACCTATTTAGAGGAAAGAAAATGAGGATTGAAGGGTTGAGATCAAAAAGTTTAATCAATTCTCCAAATTGAAGGAGATGAGAGGCATGGATGATGGATTCTCATCAACAGATGATAATGCATGATGAGATTTAATCAAGGGCTCACACGTGCCCCAAAAAAACACACTTTTGACCTACTCACATGGGTCAAAAGTAACTTGTTCAAAAAGTTGATGATTTATCTTGTTCAAGAAGCCAAGTGAGATGGTTCAAGAAGAGAGAATATCCCTTAGAATATTCCTTTGGGTGAGGAAGAAAGGTAATTTACAAATTAAAACAAATTTTTAATTGTGCAAGAAAGGGGATAAGGAATATTCCATGGGAATATTCCCTTTGCTTAGAGGAAAGTTAGTTTAATTGCTAATTAAACAAGATTTAATTATGCAATTAGGGGATTTTGAGGAATTAAAGTGATATTTATTAAATTGAATGATTTAATAAATGGGAGAGATGAAATGATATTTAATTAAATAAATTAGGGTTATTTAATTAAATAAGATGACATAGGGAATTAAATTAAATATTTTGATTTATTCAATTTAATGAGATGAAATGTTAGTGCAAAAAGAGATCAATTAATTTGATTAAATTAATTAGACCAATAGATGAAAATGATGCAATTAATTAATTAGCTAGGATAATTAAATCAATTAAGTGAAAAGAGGATGGGTTAAAGAGGAAATGATGTTAGTAAATTTGTTTTAAGTGCATGATATCGATTAGGATATTTTTCAATGTCTACATTTTTCCCCTCTTTGAAGTGAGGTACCTACTACTTCGGTTCAAAGAATAATGCTTTTCAGATTAAAATTGTTGCTTAAATCAAAAATTAAAAAAATCTAATTTTTTAGATGCCCCAATGGAAGAATAGAGCTAACTCTCTGCCCCCTCAAGAAATCAGGCGAAAATTTTGAATTTTGGGTTGATTTCTCGATAAAAGTTAAAAGCTACCTCAAGGGTCCAAAAAGTATTTAGGATGCAAAAATAATGCCAAAAACACAAAAAATGATGTAAAATTAGGTTCAAATTGGTAAAATTGGTGAAAATGATAATAAACCCTATCTTCAAGGTTAAATTAGGGAAAAAAAACCCTAATTTTCTAGCTTAAATAGGCAAAGAAGGGTCATTTTCAATTCATTTGTGCATTCACACCTTAGGGAATTCTTGCGATTTGAGCTCCGACCCTTTGATGAAATCACACATTGAGAAATTCCCAAACACATCTCCGATTGAGTTCGAGAGTTCTAGTGGCTTCTAGGCATAGGACCACCGGTATGTGATTCGAAACCTAATTTGAAATTTGAATTTTTGATGCATTTATTATGATTTGAAGTTTAAACTTTGGTGACGTCACTATATAGTGATGCCCAAATGAATTATAGTAATGCATATTTATATAGTGATGCTATTCATGATTTAAAATTAGGGTTTTGAATTTTAAATGTTGATGCATACTTATTTGACGATGCACTTGTTAATTTATAAATTAGGGTTAGGGTTTTCTAGAAGTTAAATCATGATGCTAGCTTATTTGGTGACACATGTTTTGATTTGAATTTGAATATAGCAACGCCATTGAAAATAGTGATGCTATTGTGATTTCTAAGTCAGAAATTTCAAATTGAGTCAAATTTTGATGATTTCCTGATGTTGTGCGCTTCGTGAATGTAGAATATCTTTCCACCATTGAGGTCATGTGAGCATAGATTGACTGTTTTTGAGAGATTAGGTGATCTATCATAGTTGCACTAGGAGCATGCGGTAGAGATTGGCCTTTGGTATATCACATATGCACCTGTGATTTGGACACACCTAGTGATGATGATTGCGCTATACGAGAGATGGCATAGCAAGACCTTGCCTTCCACCTTTTGATAGGTGAGGTGACAGTTACTTTAGAGGATGTTTGGTGTATATTGTGTTTGTTGATTCACAGAGACCATGTGATTTATGACATGGATGCTAGATTCGATGCCTACCTTGAGGTCATGGAGATGGATCAAATTGCATTGGTTACATCATAGATCCTGACTTGGAGTCATACATAGGTCATGTGTTGACCTTTAGATTGATCATCACAACCATCATTTCTGGCTTGGTGGCTCTAGATAGACGTAGAAGAGGATTCAACCTAGGATGGGGCTTGGTGTGACATTAGATGCTACACAAGAGGATACTTTTTGCATGGGATCCATGATGCTACCCTCCTTATATCATGATTTACATGATTTTTTCTATTGTGATGGGAGAACTATTGGTGCATGAGTGACTTTGCTACACATTTGGGTATGGGAGCACATTGTCATGCTTCGGCCCATCGTTCAGATGGTAGAAATGGAGCCAGATGATCCCATAATTTGGAGATATAGAGGTGAAATTACCCTTAGGAATACTAGACAGATTGGGCTCCCATATTGGAGACGGGTGATAGATGACATGACATTTTTCACTGGCTCCCATGGCTTTAGATGCCACCATGGTTTGATGATATTCAATAGTTGTATTTTGATAGACATACCCAATACATGCATGGTTGAGAGCATTAAATTATTGAGAGGTATACTAGATAGGGTAGTGTTATAGTTCGAAGAGGTCCAAGATAGACCTAATGATGTATATAGAGCCATTTTTTGCGAGATCAACTAGAGAGGTTCCCACATGGGGACCGACTATCCTAGCTCTAGAGGCCATAGAGAGCTTTAGACAACTAGTGGCCCATTCTTAAGCATATGATTAGGGATAGGCAGTAGCTTAGACTACTCTTGCATATGCTGTGTAGTTCGTTCCTCCCTAGCAATTGACAGATCCAATAGGTGTTCCTCCTAGAGGGAGACCCAAAGGTAGAGGAGTCAGGAGAGGCAAGGGACAAGATGGCTAGGATGGCTAGGATAGTTAGGTTCTAGGGGATCCTTCGGTTGTAAAACAATAGGGACCACAACAACAAGTAGTACCACCACTTCCATCACTAGATGCTAGAGATGCACAGAATCAACAACTACAACAGTAGGTGCAGATATTGACTGGTGAGCAGGATCAGGCCTGTCAGTGGGTTTTGATCATTACTACTGAGCGAGACTAGACTTGAAAATAGGTGGTTGTACTTACAGCCAAGAGATATCAAACACTATAGAGAGTATGTGTTGTGACATGGGAGAGAGATCATGAGGTGGCTTAGAGATAGCAGATTGAGGCGATGATGGTGGCCACACATGGTTAGATAGTGTCAGTGTGATTATATAGAGAAGCTATTACAGAGGCTCCATAGTATAGGTAGCATTATCATCGTGATGTACTAGCAGCCTTGAGACAACTAAATTTTTCCCAGTGCAGTGATGCACGACCACGAGTAGAGGATCAGCCTGAGAGATAGGCTAGAGAGGGTAGCAGCCATCAAGGCTAGGTATTATATAGACACTTTTTATTTTTTTCCATTCTTTATAACATATATATATTCATGAGATCTTGTTTTATAGCCTCATGGATATTCTACTTTTGATCGATGTTCATACACTGATCCATATTTTGTATCATGACACTCATTGATATATATATATAATACAAATAGAGATGATTCATGCTATGATGCATTCACTTTATTTCATGTATGGATGGATATGATGCTTAAATTTGATGATGTATGGATGCACTTTATTTATTCCTATGTGACATAAGATGATCATAATATGTAGATGTTATGGATGCAAATGATGTGGATGCATTTCTTTTTGTATATTTTCTATGCATGTTTTATGATGACAATGTATGCATGTGGATGCAAAATGCTTATGATATGCAACAATTTAAGATTCTTAGAATGATAAATTATCCACTAAAACTCAAATGATAATGCAAAATGTATAATGTGAAATGATCATGAGATGGATGCTATGATTATATTAATGATTATGAGATTCATGTTTGTTGATGGTTTTTGGATGCATTGATGATGTTTTTGTTGACTATCATGATACCAGGTTAGCACATAGAGAAGATAGAAGAATAAAGAATGAATGACCGTCGATGATGATTGCTTCAAAAGGTCCAACAAGTCCTTGATCCGTCGAGACTTTATTAGAGATGGTGACAAGACAATGCAAAATGTAGGATGAAAAATGTAAGATGATGAGATGCTTACACTTCGGGATTGGGACGTTCTGCCATTCCTTATTGTTTGATATAACAAATAGACATGATGCATCAAGGTATTAATAACCAGGAAGGCATTGTATCTAGTGTAATGGAATTTGACCCAACAAGTAGATAGGATAGTTCTTGTTCACACCTTGACATACGAAAACATCATTGGAATGCAAGTTAGAAGCTTATAACATATTGGACCAAAGCATACGCAATAGTCAACAACATACTCTAAATGACCTTCCTACACACAACTAAGCAAGTATGCACCAAGATTATTTTACAAGAGTATCCACAAGCACAACAAACAAAAAATATTGATCGATGCCCCATTCCTTTCTCTCTAAATCATTTTGATAGACATCATTGAGAGGTCCTTGGAATGGGTCATTAAGATAAATCATAAGAAAAGATCAAAGAAAAATAGTTAGTGTTATCTATAGCTCTTGTATAGTTTAAGTTTAGCTAAAGTGATGTCTGATGGGCTGATGCAAGAAGTTGGGTACACAAAAAGCTCAAAAAGTGGAAGTGTTTTTGCTGTTTTTCAGAATTTGTCACACTTGGACTAAAAATTTGAGGCACTTACACAATGAATCTTTAAAAAAGTTAGTAATATGAAATTTGGAATTTTGAATCTAGTTTTCAAATATGTAAATTATTCAAGTACCCAAATTCTAGAAATTAAATTTTGATAGGGATCTATAAAAACCACTTTTTAAAAGTCCCTATTTTTTTACAATACCAAGCACGTGTACGGACAACATTTTTTGATTCAAAGAAAATTATTTTGCTAATTCCTTTTGGGAAAAGAGAGCTTTGATCTGGAATTTTTTTTGTAATTTTTGGTTGAATATTTTTTTTTTTATTAAATTTTTATTGGCCTTAATTGTTGTTTATAAAAATCAACATGTACGGACAACATAATTGGACCTAAACTAAACATTTTTTGAATCTTTTTTTTTTTTATTGTGTAGATAATTGTATGAAGTTTGATGCCATATATTTTTTTTACAAGAAACTTAACCAGAAAAAAGTTATTAAAAGACAAAAAAAAGTCTGATATTTGAAGTTTAAGGACTAGTTTGTTTAGAAATTAATTAAAAAATAGTAAACATAATCCAATATTAATAAAAATTATATATTTGGAAATTAGACATCGTGTTCTCTAATGGGTTGTAATTTTATAGATTGATTTAGAAAGAAAGTCCATCAGCCATATTGCCAAAGTTGGACATTCTTCTTCAATCTACCTTAGTTTTTTATTGCAGGTCAAAGGCTAAGGCTCGGATTGCCAAGCCTTTCCCAAGCCTAAAACCAAGGCAGCATGTGGGTTGGGAATTATGAATTTTATAAATGCATACGTGTTTTTAAAAAACATGTACGCGTTACAAAAAGCATATGTGTTCTTTATTTTCTTCATTATTTAAAAAAATAAAATTTAAGAAATAGGTACCCATTTTAAAACACGTACCCGTTTTGTAAAACGCGTACTTGTTTTGTGTTACAAAACGGGTACGCATTTCAAAACGGGTACCCGTTTATATTTTTTTTAAATAATCAATTTTTACATGTTATAAAACGTGTATGCATTATATAACGCGTACGTGTTTTTTAGTGCATACACATTTTTTAGGCTCGGGTACCCGAAGCATAACACATGCATTTTTTTAATAATGCGTACGCATTTTCTACAAGAATTTTTTTTTGGCCGAAACTTCCCCTCTTCGTGTACCCAATTTCTTGCTTTTACCCTGATACTAATGCCCATCGCAAGAAGGAGACATCCTTTGACATGTTGATCAAAGGGCTGCTTGATATTAGGATGATGATGCTAAGATGAGGCATTGCTATAAACTTCACTAACATATAAATACCTATGATTTAGACTTTTAAGTTCTCACATTACAACTTGCTATACTTTCTTTCTACCTTTTTTTCCAAAGGGTGAAGGTGATGATCGTTTATTATGGGTGAAGGTTTATTGCAAGTGAAAGAGAGATGGGATGGATGGGTTTTTAGATTTTCTTGAATATTTCAATGTTTTTGGTATTTTGAAAATGTTTTGAGGCCGTTTTTGGTCTTTTTTGAAATTTTATGTGAATGTTTAGGATTTTTAGATTTATTTGAGGTTATTTAGGTTTTTCTGAATGTTTTGAGGCTTTTTAGGTCTTTTGAATGTTTTCTATTGTCTTGTATTTTTCATTTTTCAAATGCTTTTGTGTTTTCTGAGATATTTGGATGTTTTGGGATTTTCAAGAGTTATCTAGATATTTAGGAGTTTTCAAAATATTTGGATGTTTTGGGGTTTTTGAAATATTTGGATGTTTAGAATTTTTTGAAATATTTGGATGTTTCAACCAAGAACCTAACCTAAAGACCTATCCTAGGTGTCTCAGAGGATGATCATAGATTAGCCTTTCCTACATTATACACACAAAGACCATGTAGTTCGACTGACTTGACCCATTTACAAGATGAAGATATGCATAGGTGAAAGACGATAGTTTATTATGATGGACTCCTAAAGGATTGACCTAGGGTGTCTCAGGGGCACATCAATGATGGCCTTGCCTACATTCAACCTCAGAGATGATGTAGTTCAACAAGAGGACTCTATTTTTTAGATTTTTTATGTTCTACCTTTTTAGCAATTTTGATGTCTTTTGGATGTTTTGGATTTTTCCTTTACAATTTTTTGAATGTTTTTGGATTTTAGCTATATAGGATTTTACAAATGTTTTTGGATTTTTTGGATAATATTTCCAATGACCTCAAGATATACAAGAATCCAATTGTGACCCATAACGAATTGCTCACAGTATGACATGTTAGCCTACTTCAATAAAGGCAAGACAAACTAACCTTGGGAATATGCCAAGTAGTGCTAAAGGGTTCATGCTACCTTACAGTGACAAGCCATGATAAGGACATATATGAGGGATAAATGGTGATGCAAAGAATGATAGGGAAAAAGAGCCAAAGAATAGATGGAGATGCTTTATTTATGCAAGGTGCATGTTTTCCAAGTTTTCACCAAGGTAATTGGCCAAAGTGCCACCAAAGTGGTTTTCACTAGAGGACAATTTTTTATTTACCTTTTCAATCATTTTTTTCATTTTTTTGGAATTTTATTAGTTTATGATTTTTTTGTATTTTATGATTTATACCCTTCAAGACTAGGCATAAATTTTTTTGAGATGCAAGCTATTGGTTGGCTCTTGCAAGGGTTCACCTTCATAGGTTGGCAGTTCGTATGCTCCCGATCCATAGCTTGTTGTGATGACAAAGGGACCCAACTAGTTAGGCTCAAAATTTCCTTTGTTGTCTTAATCTAGAAGATTCTTTTGATTCTGCTTTAAGACAAGATCGCCTACCTAGAACAATAAATATTTGATTCTCTTGTTATAGCTTTGTTTTAGTCAGTTTTGATATACGTGTAAGTGATTAAGGGCATCAAGATGACATTCATTAAGGAATTCTAGCTCATTTAGTCAAGAAACTCTATATTCTTCCTCAATTATTAGGCTTTGTAGTGATACTCATAGTGATGGGAGCTCAACCTCAATAGGCAAGATGGCTTTTGATCCATAGACCAAAGAGAAAGGGGTTGCACCTATAGGTGTGTGGATACTTGTTTGATAAGCCCAAAGAGTGGGATTTAATTGTAGATGCCAATCATGACCAACTTTATTAACTATTTTCTTTAGGATTTTTAGAATAGTTTTGTTCATGGCTTATGCTTGTCCATTGCCTTGGGGATAGTATGAGGTAGAGAATTAGTGTTCGATATTGAATTTTTGGCATAGCTCCTTTACATCCTGATTTTTAAAAGGGGTTCCACTATCTGAGATGAGGGTTTGTGGGAAACCATAATGGAAAATTAGGTAATTTAGGATAAATTTGGATATTTGCTTCCTCATTATGTAGGTAATAAGAATGGATTCAACTCACTTAGTAAATCACTCAATGGTGGTTATTATAAACTTATGGCAATTAGATGAGGTTGGTGTGATTTTTCCTATGAGGTCAAGTCCCCATTATGAAAAAGGCCATGGCATGATCGTTGGATGCAATTCTTGAGCTGGAGCATGAATTAGATCCCCATTCTATTGACATAGGATGCATTTCCACACATATTGATGAGCTTCTTTTTCCATGGTTGGCCTATAGTACCCCATCCTCAACAGTTTCTTAGCCAATTTCATTCCGCTAGAATGGGACCCACATATGCCATGGTGTACTTCTGTTAAAGAAGTTAAGGATTTCTCTTGGTTAAGAAATCGTTGTAATGTCCCTTTGATGCTTCATTGGTAAAGGGCATCACCTAGGACCGTGAATTGGGATGCCTTTTTCACAAAGATCTTTTTAAGGTTTGGGGTGATATTCAATGGGAGGGTTCCTTTGTTAAGGTAAATAAAGTTGTCATGGTACCACGAGGATCCAGCACCAACAATGACACATGTGAATTAAGATTTAGGTATTTTGAAGGTTGGTACGAGAAGCTATTCTACTAAGAATTCACATTGGAGGATGTTGTTCGGCATGTCTAATAATGATTCGTTGCTCTATTGTTCATGTGAGGAATTTTCTCAAAAGTTATGTCTATAAAAAGGTCTTTGATATTCTCCACCATCTTCTTGTAAGGAGTGAGCTTATCATCTTTAGTTTGATAGTCATCATTGACTTGGTTGATAACCAACTGTGAGTTTCCATATAATTTCATCTCTTGAATCTGCCACTGAACTGCTATCCTTAGACCTATGATTAGGGATTCATATTCAACAATATTGTTAGTATAAGGGAATGATATCCTATATGAATTTTGGATGCAATCACCTTGGGGGGTGATTAAAAGAATTCCTACTCTTGATCCATGTTGGGTGAACGATCCATCAAAGTACATCTTCCACTGAGCTGTGAGATTAATATGGAATATTGATTCAATAGGGAACTCAGATAGTAAAGGGTTCTCAACATAGATGGGTTATTTTTTTAGTTGGTTTGCTATCACTTGTCCTTTGATTTCCTTGCACTCCACATACTCTATGTCAAACTCTATCAAGATCATTACCCATTTAGCAATTCATCCTATGAGGGTTGCTTTAGATAACAAATATTTTAATGGATCAATATTTTCAATGAGCTTGATTTGATGTGACTATTAGCACTAAAAAATTACACATGTTCCCATCAGCCTCTATCCATTTATCACTTAGTCCCCATAGTATTTCACTAGACTTTATTTCTTGATCTAAACAATTTTTTTAGGTTTGTGTAAACAATCCATTTTGTAGCCTACATACCTAAGCAATTGCACCCAAAAAATCCATCAAAGTCCTTTTGACACTATCGACCTAACTATACTATACCAATGGAAATCCCATCACTACCCCACCAATAGCCAAATAAGGTCAGTTCATATCCTTACATCGGTGTAACATCCTTCCATTAGGCTAACTACCAAATTAGTTCCCCCAATGGGATGATAGGAAACAATAGAGATTACAACATTGCCGCAACTTAGGTGCATTGGTGGAATCAATGATGAAGGTTCCCTAATAGCTCAATGTAACCATGGAGTACCAAGATATAACACTTATTAGTGAAGTTAGGATGTATCAGGGTGGCTTTGTTAGATGACTTTCCAATAGACCAAAAAAGTAACTCTCATTGGTGGACAAGGTGGCCATCAGTGGAGATTGAATTAAAGTTCCAATGATATAGCGATAAATGATTACTAATTGTTGATGTAGAGCATCATTAGGATATTTAACATAAATGCACTCCACGATGACAAGACTTGAACAAGTGTATTAATGAGCCAGAACTAAAGTGAATTACACCACAAATCGATCATACAATTGCAAAAACCAGAAAGACTATGCTGAGGGAAGAAGTAAAAGGGACAAAGCTCAGAGTTTTTAAGCAGTGAAACCAAGGGAAGTGAAAATTCATGTAAGTACTCCACTCTCAGCTAGAAAATTGCATTTTTCTAAATTTGCAATGGAAGAAAATGTAGAAAAACATAAGGCAAAGAAATAGAAAATTGAAAGGAATCTAAACCAAGACCTGATAGACCTGTATCTGGGGTCAAGGCCACAACCCAGAAGAAGTGTTTGAAAAAGAAAATTGTTACATAAGCATATGGGTTTGGGGAATGTTTGGACACCACACCAAGACTATGAGATTTTTATGTATCACTACAGGAAGTAATTTATTTTTCAACTAGTATGTAACCCATGGAGATTGAATTTAGGAAGACATGTGGTGCCAAATGTGTTTGTCAACATAGAATTAATGAAAGCCCTGGCCAATTGATATAATCCTACAAAAAGAACTATTCAATCACCTAATGGAGTCGATATGCTTGTTATCTCTCAAGACCTAATCTCTAATGTATTTCAACTAGAAGGTCCCATGAGCCTAGCATTCACCATTAGAGATCTTTTAACATAATATCATTTCATGGTTACTAGTTACAAGAGATTGAAGCTACTATTGCATAGACCCAAAAATGAGCAAGGTCAACTCAGGAAATTTACGAGCAATGAAAACCCTCCATTTCATATAGATTTTTTTGAAGAGTATTTCTAATATACATACTACTTAGTTGGTCAAGTCTTGGGAATTGAGGTGCCACCACTTATATCTATTGCACCGATGGTTGTAGCACCTGATATACAAAGCGAAGATGCTAGGTCATTTGACTATGCAAAATATTGGGAAAATGCCCTAAATTAGAGGCTTGAAAGGATCAAAACCAAAAGTGATTGTATGGATTTCAAAAATTATTCCTTTTTGATGCATTTACTTTTGTATGAAGGTCATGTTAGAAATGTGTGGGGTAAAGAATTAAGAATCAAAGAAATAGATGAAGATGAAAACTTTAAACTTGTGAAGATGTGAACTACCCTATGGGATAGTCAGTGTGATAGGTCACATTACTTATATTTTGAAGAATATTTTTCTAAATCTCTAATGAAGTTCCTAGGCTATTTTTATGATCAAAATTTATCCCCTAAAGTGTAGAGATTTTTGAGACCAAAGGAGAAAAACCCAAATGGAAAAGTGAACCATAATTGGGGAGATTGGTATTCCTAATTTTATTGCATAGTAATAAGGGTTTATGGATTTGAAGGTGTTCCAAATTTTTTACGTCGAGTGGTTCCTAATAGAATTTCTTATTTGGAGATTGTAAGACAATTAGCAAGGTCGGATGCTAAACATCTCAAGAGTCATAATAAAAAATCACTCATGCCTAGCACTCTTTTTTTTGGAGATTTCACAGTATGTGCCATTGAAGGATATGAAGAGATTGATGCAAAATTAGCCCATTACAACCTTCCCCTTGGGTATGAAAGAAATAAATTTGATGCAAAGGGATTTATTCATCAAGCAAGATTAACTCAAAATTTGTCTAGATATAAGCATTGGTTTGTACTAGATGATGTGATCAGGAACTAAGATGAAGCTTCCATAGGTAAGAGAATGGTTTCATATAATAAAGTTGTGTTTGCAGAGGAATCGAAGAGGAAGAATTGCCCATCATATAGAGAAGCATTTGCTAATGTACAAGATCCCTTAGCTATAATTGAGCACCTTATTGCTCATATGAATGAAATAATAAAACATGTTCCCTCATACATTTTTGATACATCTCATACAAGTTACATAGGAATGAAGGTTGAGGATGTGGAACCTTTGGATCACATACCTTCACAACCCACCCCTGATGTATGTTTCTCTAGTGATAGCAGTGAAGAAGAAGGAAGTGATGAAGAGCAGCAACCGATGGAGCTGATAAAGGCCCCTATGATCACACAATATGAGCCCCCTCAGGAGCTGGTAAAATTTAAAACATCAGATGAGTTATCTAATAATGTTAGGGTCAAGCTTGGTCATGAATTCATTTTTTATAATGATTTTGTTAAAACTCCTAAATTCAAATTGTTTGTTTATGAGTATAAGGGGAAGAAGATAAGATAAAAGGAGCAAGGCATTACTTTGGAGAAGGAAGAGTCTTCCTTAGAAGAATTGAAAAAAGAAGTGGATAGGGAGATGCAATTCATCACCCCTAAAAGAGGTAGGGAATTACTCCAAGAGGCTAGGGTATTACTGCTACCAGGATGGGATATGAGGTCTACAATTGTGTTTGGGATACAATGATGATGGTAACAGAGGAGGCTAGTGATAAGATATATTCAGGGTCTAGATATAATCCAGATGAAGATTCCTTGCTTATTTCGTCATTATACCCTTATGAGAAGAGGTTGACAGTAATTGACAATCCTAGTCAAGTATTTGGACACCTTTTGGTCAAAAGAGTTGGGGACACTAGTCCCTTAGAAAGTATAGAGTTGAATGTCAATGTGGAAAAATTCACTAGAGCGCAAATTCAAAAATTGGTCAAGGAGAATGACAAATTGAAAAATCAGTTATCACATCAAATGGAGAAGTCATCTTCCTCTTCCACTCCATAATTTTATGCTTCATGGATTGAGAAAGATAAAAGAGTGTTAGATGCATTAGTTGATGTAGCTTATTGGAAAAATTCCCATTTCAAAGCCCAAGAAAAGTGTAGAACACTGTAAAAGGAAGTGAAAATCACTAAGTATAATATTGTGTCTGAAATAATTAAGGAGAGGTTCAACAAGCTAATGAAGAAAGCTAATGATTACTAGGGTATGTTTAAGCAAATACAATCAACACTAGAGGAAAATGTCTTATTACAAGGAAGAATGATTGATAAAAATAATGAGATTTTGGATAAATAGGTTCTGAAGGACCAAATACTGCAACAATATAACAACTTGGTGAAATCCCATAACCAATATCAACATAGACTCGAGGAGGATCTAAGTTGTTTTAATTTGGTTCCTGCACTCCATGATGATACAAGGAATCTTTGGAAAAAGGATGATTGGAAAGCAGAGTTTATAGGATTTCTAACAACTGCATTGGAGGAGATCAATGATGAAGATATGGTATTGCAAAATACTCATAAACAGATTGAGAAATTCATGCATATGGAGTATGATATGAGAGAATTCATTTCCAATGTAGACACCCATGCAGAACAATGATATATTGATCATCTCTTGGATTTTAATCTATTTATTAATCAAGCAGTGGACGTTCTAGACACAACTGAACAACCATCAGAATCAGTTAGTGGTAATGATGTGGACCCTATCATATAGTAAAAGCTTTGAATAGGTCTTATATGACCACAATATTTTACTCAAAGATTAACAAATTGGCACACACATTTGTGATTATTCTAGTTTCTTATGTTATGTTTAGTTTCAAATCTTGTTTTGTTCTCAAAATTCGTGTCT
The DNA here is from genome assembly GCA_007258455.2 of Sequoia sempervirens. NCBI lineage: Eukaryota > Viridiplantae > Streptophyta > Pinopsida > Cupressales > Cupressaceae > Sequoia > Sequoia sempervirens. The sequence continues at coordinate 204,909,259 of VDFB02168118.1, read as the reverse complement.
TTTGGTCTGAATCTTGATGCCTCTTGTATATATAAGAGAGACTAGGACCATAAGAAATATATAGGAGAATATAGTAGTAGAAGAGGGATAATTAATGGATAGCAGAAAAGTTCCATAATGTTTATATTTTGAAAGACTATGTTGCAAGCAGTATTTTGAAGAAGTCAATGAAAGATCTCTGATTTTGTGGTGTTATCTTGGTATCAATTTTTTGTTGAAGTTATTTAGTTATTTCGTTATCTCCAACTTAATATCTCCTTATTATTTAAATTGATATATCAAGTATATATTCAATTTATCAATGCACATTTGTTGTATTTGTGTGATATGATTAATTGGTTTCCACAAAGGAATTAAAATCCTTCTAGTCAATCACAGTAATCTGGAAGTGTTATTTGGGTAAATAATAAGAGCCATATAATAAGGATTTCCATTCTATCTCCAAGTTGATATCATTTGTTGTTTCTGTGTGATTTATTCATTTAGTTCTTTCAAGCAAAGATTAAAATCTTTTTGATAAATCATAAGTAACCTAGTTATGTCAGTTGGATAATTAAGTAGAGTTTTTCAATCACTTTCTTGCATGTTTATACAAGTTATAAACCAATATTAGTGTGCCAAATAATTTGAGTTATAGCCAATATAAGTCATACATTCTAGATCTTCATTTGACTCCATTTACCCAACAAGGCACTGGTCTTATCCATTTCATCATTTAGTTTTATCAAATTTGTTTCAAAACCTAGCATTTGTTAACTAAACATATTAATGAACTCCACCTTGCTATTTCTTATACAATTTATACCTATGGACATAGAAAATGTATAGATCGACATTGCACATCTAATCCTGACCACTAACACTGTTTCATCCTATATCATCCCTCGGTCTAACCACTTAATTGAATACCTTTATTTTATTAAATTCATAAATGTTACTCTCTTAATTAAATAAATCATTTTATTTGATTAAGTCATTCCATTTCATTAATTAAATCAATCAACCTGATCTAATTATCCCTATTTAATTAAATAATCAATTTTATTTAATTAAATTTTTAAAGTACATCCATTAAATTAAATAAATTAAAACCTTATTTAGTTTAATCTAACTTGATCTCCTTGGTTAAATAAAACAAAAAACTTTATTTAATTAATCTTGAAACCATATTCTTCTCATATTTGATTTTAATCAATCCATAAATCTAAATCAATATGTCACATCATTTTGATCTCTCATTAAATTAATTAACCTTGATTAATTTAATCTCTTCTCATGTCCCACCCTATAGATTTTGCAAATTGCACAAGAAAATAGATTTAATTCATTTATTAAATCTCTATTTTCTCTCAAAAGGCATAATAAAGGAATATTCCTCAAATTTGAATTCAAAATCCAAGTGGACTTTGTCCTTCCAACAAGGAATTTACTCCACCTAAAAGGTCCTTTTTCCTTGAGCCAAGTCGCATTCAATGCACCTTCTTTCCCTCTTACATGTCATTTCAACAATTTCAAAATTCAAATATATGCATTTATTGACACATTCTTCAAAACTTGCACATCCTCCATCCATTCACATGTTGACAAGTGGCATCTTGCCATTTTTTTATTCTTAGTCCCACATTGCTCCATTTTGGACATCTCTTCAACTTGACATTCTATAAATAAGAGGCTTTATTCCACATTTGATCATCCACAACTTGAGTAAACATACTATACTCAAATTCATAGCAACTTTCATCTAATTTCATCCAATCCTAGCTAGCTTATGCAGATTTTTATCTTGGAGCACATTGGAGGTCTTCATCAAGTGGATCACTCTTCATCATCAATCATCTTCATCACACCATTGGAGTTGGGAAAGGGCCAATTTTCACATCAAATTGGCATCAACTCCCTCAAGAGATGAAGAGTTTGCTTTGTTTTAGAATAGGATTTGATATCTTTGTTTTAAGTTTGTTGTGTTCTTCATTTCATTCCTTTTCTTTTGCATTCAAATGAATTTCTTAAGGAATTTCTATTCTAACTTGCATTTGATTTTATTGATGTGCTCATTTTTTGTGTTCTTGCATGTATAGGATATTGGTTCACATTTTGGTGCTAGGAGGGCAAACCAGAAGATCAAATCATGTTTTTTGAGAAAATTTTGTGCCTTTTTGTGTTTTTGTGTGTTTATAGAAAAATCCACTGCTGGAAGCACAACATTGCTATTTAGCACTGCTGAGAACTTAGTGTCACCATATTGCACTACTGTAAGTTTTAAACTGCGACACTACCTACTTCTTTCCCAAAAGTCAAATTTTCAAACAACACCGCTGAATCTTTCTGGCTTGCTGGAATCTTTTCAAAATCAAAATTGCACCACTGATTAGAATAGCGATGCCTTCATGCTCACTGGTCTAGCTATAGAGCGACGCTGATTGGTAAGCGGTGCTATACAACATTGCTGGTGTTTTCAAACTACAACACCTTTGTGGGTTGCACCGTTGGACAGAAGTAGAAAGTGAAAATTTATTTATAACACGTGCTTTTTATCAAATTCTGGCTATTTGGTCTATTTTCTACTTTCCTGACATATGTTTTTGCATAATCTAACTAATTTTCTTTTAGGTTGGATTAATCAAATGTATATAGGAAAAGAAGCATGATGACCTCATTTCATGATACCAAGTGTTTTTAAGCACTCTATTGTATGTTCAAAACTCTTAGAGGATTCACTATTCCTCTTAAGGAAAAAATTGTTATATTTTATGCTTAGGATTTACTAGTTTTAGTTTGGGCTCTAAAAAGAACTCTTTGAATTCTTGTTACAAAAGGAGTTTAAAATGAACTTTAGCACACAAACTCACTAGATTTTGTTTGGAGCTAATAATTGAACAAGGAAAATTATCACACTTATTTTGGTGCTATAAAAAGGAGTCATTATTACTTTGTTGGATTAAAAATAACATGTGCAACTTTTCTTTGTGATTACTTACTCAAACTAGCATCATTGAAAAGACGTATGCGCTTCTCTCATGCCTCACGACGATCTTGAGAATCAAAAGGCTTTTTGGTGGCCCTAGGTTGGGATAAAGTAGTTACCTCCACACTTCATTTTGGGAACTAAAATTGAACAAAACATTGTGCGAGTGTGAGTAAACCTATTGCATGTGTTCTCCCTTTGTTTCTAAATGAAGGTTGATCAAACTATGAATATGTTTTCTCGCTATTTTTTTATCTTAGAGGGCCTACCTTGGGGAAAAAGTACTCACCCAAGGGAACAACTCAACCGGTAACACTCTAAACCCAAGAGTATTTCCAACTGGGATATAAATGTGGGTATTGGAGTAAACACCAATATCACACGGTTGGATCCAATGAGAAGGGCATAAATGGTCTCTTGCCATGTTGGGTCAACTCCTACAAATGAAAAAGTCTGAATTAAAACCCTTGTTGTAGAAAGGCCAAAATCCCTATCTATTTGTTGGTGCAAGAACAATCATTCTAAAGCCGCCCCACACTTTTACTATCTTCAGTACAAATGGAAAGCATGCCATGGGATTTTGATGGGTGTTGATGCTTGGCTACCCCGTATAAGTGAGTGCTATGGAGGGGAGCCAGTTGGGTCAAGCATCTAACCATTCGCTAAAGATAAGCATAGCTAGACTTGTCCAAGTGGGGACTAAACAAATATAGTCTTTCATATCCATAAGGTTGTGCTTGTTCTTGGTTACAAAATGCTTTGCTCATTCAAAAACATTTGGAAACAAACATTTAAAATCATCACAAACTTCAAACCCTTTAGGAAGAAAATATAATTGACTAAATTCATGTATTATTGCTTGCCCTTGGGATTTTATCCTTAGAGGTTTCTAAACACTTGGATCATATCTCAATTTTCTTACTAAAGTTAACTATAGGGACCCCTTGCCTTGATTTCATCAAAATTTCACTTAACATACTTTGTGGATTTCAAAGAAATTTGGACATTGGACATCTAGTTTAAAAACCTAATCAAATAAGTGTTTGTGGTAAAACAAAATCACTAAGCAAAGATAAAAAAATTGGCTCTCACACATGTGTTAGTTCCTCATGATTTCCAAGAAAGTAAAAATCCCAAAACAAAATTCCTTGAGAAAAAGTTCAAAATTTAGGAGTCACACTCAAAAGGTCATCAAGAAATACATTAGGAAGTGTAGTCAAAAGCAACATATCAAAATAAGAAAAAAATTCACAAGGTTCTATAGACTCATTCCTTTGAACAATCTAGAAATGTATGCTCAGTTTGAACCACTTCTTAGTTATAAAGGTCCTTAGAATTATTGTATGTTCTTCAATAGCAAGGTCTAGTAAACAAGTTTCCTTTTAGGTACATCCATAGGATCAAAATCAAAAACTTTTCATCCATCCTTGAACATCAAACCAAAATCACCTTACCTTCATCTTTTTAAAAATCTTGAAATTATCCCCCATGCTAGGCTTTTTGGAAAAAATCAAAATCATCAAATCCTTGAAGAAAAATCCTTGAAATCTCTGAATCAAAACATCAAATCATCTTTGACTAAGTATGTGTAGATGCATCCTTTTTCATATGCTTAGTCAAATTATCAAACCATCTTTTTTAGCTAGGTATATGTAGATGCATCCTTCTTGATATGCTTGGTTAAATTATCATCTTGTTTAAATATGTGTGGGTAGATGCATCCTTCTCCCTACACATATTTAAATTATCATCCTTTGAGAAAATCTACCCCTTAGAAAATCATCCAACATCTTAGGGTCTATTTTTTCATTAATCCAAAAACAAAGCAAACCAAAAAATCCAATCAAGGTCAATTCAAAATCCAAAAAAAATCCAAGAAACAAATCTAAAAGGTCCTAAAAGGTCTAGTATCCCCTCAAGATTTCTCAAAATCTCAAACATCCACATCATTCATCTTTTACATCATCCCCATCATATCACCTTTGATCCTTGAAGAACATCCTAAATTTTCTCTTTTTGTGCCTAAGATTAGATCAATCCAAAGAATTAGAGATTCATCTCCCATATTCTTCAAAATTGATCCCTATTTTATGGTGCAAACTAGATCTCAACACAAGAGGAACATGGAAGACAACAAAGAAACATCCACTACAAGTGACCTAAGTCAAAAAAATTATGAAACAAATCTCGTTGAATCAAGTAATCCTCTAATCAACTTTCCTACATCATCACAAAACCTTTAAGAGGAAGTAGAGGATCTTACCAATAATCCCTTTGGAATGTCACATGAGGAAATCACTGAAATGATTCAAAATATAGAGAACCATAAGATTATCAATATCATGATGAGACTCAACTCTTCACTATACATGCTCAAATTAGCAAAACAAGGGGCTAAACTACCTTCTGATTTCGATGTGAGATCTACAGTCAAACCATCCTTAGAGGTCATGCCTCTAATTTCATCCACACTCCCCATCTCATCTACACCCCCATCCCAAAGTATCACTCAAAACATCTTGCAAATCACATCATCCATTGCTCCAACTCAACCTAGTGTTAACAAGGGAAGCACATTTCTCAATGCTTTACAAAAACACCCCCTTGTCAATAATCAAGACTTGGATGCAAACACCATACCCAAAAATCCATTACATACACATTCCCTCTCACTTTCCATGATCCCAATGATCCATCATCATCATCCTTTCGTGCAACACCCCAAACCTCTCTCCCCATAACCTCATAAGGAGAAGGTGACATGTTCGGACCAGGGGGCATTTTTGACACTACACCATTTCCTCAAGAGATCACATCCCTCATTTTTTCACCACTTCCACCATTGCCATCATCATCCACACTACTTCTTGGCTTAGGGCTTCCTCGTTTACCAAATATCAATCAAAATCAAACCAACATCCCGAACATCAATCAAAGCATCACGCCAAACTCTCAAAACTTGTCATCAACATCGCAACAATAGATGGAAACGACCCCAATAACACATACCACCACCATCACATCATCAACCAGCCCCCTAACATTTCAAAATATGGTCTCTTAAGGAACAACCACATCGATCGCACCATCTACCAATGAAACCCCAAACACCAACACGATGATGCCTCTCACCACCACAACAAACACCATTATGAATCCACCACCACCAAGTTCCAATACATCAAGCCAATACAGTAATGTGTTGCAAGCCACTCAACAAGTTGCCTATCAAAAGGAATTCCTACAAGTACAAAAACAACAAGCCATGCAATTAGTTGCTCAACAAGTCATGCAACTAGCTACTCAGCAAGCCGCTCAAGTTGCACAAGTTGTTCAAGTTGCCCAAGCTGCATTACAAGCACAAAAAGCTGCCCAAGCCCAAATTTTATTGCAACAACAACAAGTTACACAAGCTCAGGCACAAGCTCAAGTTCAAGCTCAGGCACGAGCTCAAGAACATGCTTAAGCTCAAGCCCAATATCAAGTGCAACAAGCACAAGCATAAGTGCAATATCTTGCACAACAACACACAACACAACAAAAAGCATATCAAAAAATGCTAAAGAAATATCAAGAACAGTAGGAAGAAACCCAATTAGGGGTTCAACAACAAGCGTTGTTGGCACAACAACAATAGCAGGCTCAACAATAGGAAATCTTGGCACAATAGTAACAAAACCAACAACAAGCATTGTTGATATAGTAGCAAGTACAAGCATACATGGCTCAGCAAAATGTGCAAATACCACCAATAAAAACATCAACCAATCCACCCATCCCATCAACAAGTGAATGACCTCAAAACACTTTCATCCTACCTCCTGATCCAAAAAATGATGTCACAACACAAATCAAATTACTCTCACAACAAGTGCTTGATCTTCAATCAAGGAAAACCAAAAAAACACCTAGCAACTTGTGTCCTTATCTGTTTGACAAGAGCCTTGTGATGAAACCATTCCCAAAGAGATTTGAGATCCCCAAGTTTGAAACGTACCGTGGGACGGGAAACCCTGAAGATCACATTAGGGAATTCCAGGTTCATTGCATGGAAGTTGTGTATGACAATACTTATCTGATGTGGCTATTTCCTAAGACCTTGGCTAGCCACACCATGTAATGGTTCTCTCGCTTACCTAGAGGCATCAAGATATTCCAAGAAATCATAGACGCATTCATCAAAAACTACGCATGCAATATCACCATGGATGTCAGTCTAGAGGAACTATCAGCTTTGAAACAAGGTAAAAATGAATCATTTGGTTCATTCCTACAACAATGGTGATCCAAGGCCAATCAGAGCAAATGGGTCATGCCCAAGGAACAACAAGTTTGCACTATCATATCCAACCTTGATGGCCTCTTAGCCTTCCACCTCAAAGTCCAAGGGATCTCCACATATGATTAGTTGATTTTCAAGGTGCTCAGCATTGAACGAGCCCTTATGACACAACCTAGAGGATCAACTTCATATCCCAAACAATAGAACAATCACCCATCTACAAGCTATAATGACAAACATCACACATGGGCAAGAAACAAAAATATTACCAACAATGGTGTTGGTGACGCCAAAGTTGTCATCAATGCCCCTTGGCAAAACATATCTGCACCACAACAAAAAATCCAAAACCATCATCAAAACAACCATCCAGCAAACACAACACAACAACCAAACAATCAAGCGATCAATAATGTCAATGATCAAAGGGGACCACCCCAGTGAAACAAAAATTCCACCAAGTGAAAGTACATCACTCTTGGGGAACCGCTCGAAGTCATCAGTAAGAAACTAATAAATGAAAACCTCGTCAAGGCTCCCACCTATGAGAATTACCAGGAACCAGATGTGAAACCTCCTTGGTACAATGAAAATCAGCTCTGTGACTTCCACAAAATCAAAGCGCACACCACTAACAATTGCATGAGGTTAAAAAACCTAGTCTAAGACCTCATTGATCAAAGAATCATAAATGTGGAACAACCAGTAGGAAATTAGAATCTCAAATTATACACGAATTTGATTCCTAACCATAACAATAAAGGGAACAATAACACTGATAAGGTGAAAGGAACCTTCAAGAACATGAATCATGTGTATGACCCTGTCGTCGCTTCCCTGGATGACTATTGCGCTACCATCACCATCAAAGGAGCCCATACCGATTGTGGAGTCACCACAAGAGGCAAAAAAATTACCATTGCAGGGTCATCTCAACCAAACAGAGCACCCACACCCAACCCAAGATCTGTTCCCAATGGTTACAATGTCCTTGATTAGCTAAAAATAACCCCAACACAAATCTCCATCATGGAGTTATTAAAAATCTCATCTTCCCATAAGAAAATCCTTGAGGAAGCATTGGCTTCATCCATTGTCCCCGCAAATCTTGAAGCAGAACAATTCCAAGCTATGGTCAGAAACATCATCACTGCAAACCTCCTTACATTCTCCGACCAAGATTTTCCCACTCAACCATCTCATAACCATGAACTCCATTTAGAGGTCCTAGTGCAGAAAAATAAAGTCAAGCGAGTCTTGGTGGATGGAGGTGCAAGCTTGAATATTTGTTCCCTCAAGCTCATTAAGAACCAAAAAATCTTAGATGACTCTATCAACAAAGGAAAAGGTGTTACAATTCAAGCAAATGATGATCAAGAAAGAGTGTCCCAAGGCACAATTTAAATCCCTATTCAAGTAGGGCCAACTATCATGGAAACTACCTATTAGGTCATGGACCTTGACTTGCCTTATAACATTCTCCTAGGACGTCCTTGGATCCATGCAATGCAAGTAGTAGCATTAACCTTCCATCAATGTGTCAAATTCACATATGAAGGACAAGAGCTCACCATCCATGGAGATCTTGAACCATTCTCCTACTGCAAAAGCCTTGAGGAAAAATACTACAAAATACCTCAAGTACCTAAAAATGATGAATGCCCATCAACACCATACATTGATCCAGCCACTCTTTCCTCCACTTTTGTGGAAAAGACACCTGACATTCCTACCATCCCCACCATCTCTGATATCAAAGTCATCATCCAGGACAATGATTGTGGAAAATATATGATTCCTAAAACTGCCTTTGTAGTAGGAGAGTTACCACAATCTCATAGATCACGAGGACATCCACAATCAAATCAAGCCTCTACTTCCTAAACATCCCTTGAATATCCCAACTTTAGAAGTTGGGGGGATCTCAGCTGAGAAGTCATAGAGGAGGACCCATCTCATCTCCTATATCAAGATGATAGACCAAAAACTAATCTTCCAATGGATGACAAAAGCAAAGGTTTGCAAATGATGCTCGCAATGGGCTATAACAGAAAATAGAAACTGGGTAAAAACAACAATGGGCTTATAATACCCCTCATTCCTGAGACACGAATGAGAAATATTGGCCTCAGATGTACCCCTCCAAGTATAACCATATGTGGATGAGGTCCCCTAGTTAAAGCTGTCAAGACTCTGTGTGAACCAACACCAGTTGAACTTCGCTTACTTGTATCCCCTGGTCACATCCTAGATAATCTCAATTTTTACATAACTAATGTCTATAGTAGTAGTGATGATGAGGATACCATAACCAATGTATCAAGGCTCTTTGAGGATACCACCCTTCTCATGATTAGCACCCTATCTTATGATTCTAAAAGCCAAAACCATGAAATTTGTCTAGTCTACCCACAACTCATCGATTATGACCAACGAGGACCACCAATTCTTGACACATTCAAAAAAACTGAGGCACTCTCATAATTCATGGGACTATGGGATAATATTCCATGTGGGGATCACAAAGCAGGATTCATCATTAAGCTAGATACTCAGGCCTATTATGGGGAAATGATTGAATCCACATGTCATAAAAGTGATAAATTAAGAATAATATCTAAGTCCTTGAGTGAAAACCACACTGTGGCACTCTCCAACCCAAAAAAATTAAAAATAAAGGACACATCCAATGGTGAAAACCTCTCTAAGGTGCCTACGGATGGGGGATTCAATCTTCCTTTCATAGCTCTCCATCAAGAAAAATTAGTGGTCCTAGCAAAAAAGTGTACTCCAGTTAATCTAGGAATAGAGCAAACACCACACATCACATTCTATGCAGAGTCATTACTATCAGAGGAACAAGAGCTCCTAGCATGCTTCTTAATAGAAAGACAAGTTAATTTTACATGGAGCTATGCTGACATGCTAGGGCTTGATCTAGAAATTGTAGTTCATCACCTAGCAGTATATCCTAAAGCAAAGCCTGTCTGACAAAAACTCAAGAAAATGCACCCTCAGATCACCTTGCTAATCAAAATGGAACTAAAGAAGATATTAGACACATGATTCATTCGACCAATAGACTATTCAGAATGGGTGTCAAACCTTGTTCCTGTCTCAAAACCCGATGGGGATATCAGAATTTGCATAGATTTCAGGGACTGGAACAAAGCATGTCCAAAATATGATTTCCCATTTCCCAACATTGACATGATTGTAGACATGACAGTGGGATATGAAATGCTTTCCCTAATGGACAGTTTCTTAGGATACAACTAGATAATGATTGCTAAAGAATACCAACACAAAACAACGTTCACTTGTCCATGGGGGACTTACTATTAGAATATGATGCCATTCGGCTTGAAGAACACATGAGCAACATACCAAAGAGCCATGATGTTAATCTTCCATGACATGATCCATAAAACCATCAAAGATAATGTCGATGACATACTAGCCAAATCCAGATAGAGGAAGGATCACATAGCAACCTTGAGTTCCATTTTTGATAGGCTAGAGGAATACAAGGTCTGATTAAATCCAAAGAAGTGTGTCTCTGACATACAATCAAGAAAGTTGCTAGGATACATAGTGTCAATGAAAGGTATTGAGGTAGACCCTGCTAAGGTAGAAAGAAATCCTTGAGATGGAGGCACCAAAAACATTGAAACAATTGAGAGGCCTCCAAGGAAAGCTTTAGTCCATCCGAAGATTCATAGCACAACTGGCAGATAAACAAAATCCATACTCTCACCTACTTCACAAGGGAGTAGCATACAAGTGGGATGAAAAGTGTGAAGAAGCCTTCAATAAGATCAAAGAATATTTGCTTACACCATCAGTCCTCATGCCATCAATCCCAAGAAAGATATTAATTCTCTCTATGTCAGCAACAACAACAGCCCTCAGAGCTCTCCTAACTCAACACGATGAAAATGGGATAGAAAGGGCCATATATTATATTAGTAGAAAAATGGTTGGGCATGAGTTAAATTACTCATTCATTGAGAAAGCATTTCTAGTAGTACTGTTTCCTTTATAGAAATTCAGACATTTCATGCTGGCACACAAAATAAAACTCATCAACCAAATCGACCCTCTCAAGTACTTATTGTCAAAAGCAATGCTCACTAGAAGAATGGACAAATGGGTCATGATACTATCAGAGTATGACATTAATATGTAGAGAAGAAAGTAATTAAAGGTGAAGTCATCGCAAATCAACTTGAGGAAGCACCAATCTATTCAGAGAATCCTCTCATCTAAGAGTTTCTAGATGAAACCATCTTCAATCTCAACATAGACGACCACTAGAAAATTTTCTTTGATGGGTCATACATGCAACATGGATTAGGAGCTAGTGTATTCTTTATCACTCCACAGGGGGACTGCATACCTAGATCCTATAAATTAGCATTCCCCTATACTAACAATATTGCAAAATGCGAGGCTTTAACCATAGGTCTCAGAATAGCAGTATAGTGGCACATCATGGCCCTTAGAGTATACAAAGACTCCTAGTTGATAATAAATAAGGTGAATGGTGAATACTAGACTAAGGATAATAAGCTCACTCCATGCAAGAAACTGGTGGAGACTCTCAAGGAATCCTTGATTGAGATCACATTTGAACAAATTCCTAGAGCAAACAATAGAGCAATAGATGCCATGGCAACAATTGGATCCTTACTAGAAATCCCTCGCAACATCCCAAAACATGAATTCTTGGTAGAGCCGCTTCTCATACCCGCATTGAAGGTACCAGAGTTAGAATTTGTGTGTGAAATCGTTGGTCCTGGAGATCCCTAGTACCATGAAATTTATACCTACCTACGAATAGGTGTCTTATGTGTTGACTTACCCTCAAGCTTAAAAAGAAGTTTTATTAAAAAATGCTCTAGGTTTATCATCCTAGGAAATAACTTATACCATAGAAGGATAGAGGAAACCTCATTATGTTTCCTTAATACTAACAAAGCCTTGACTACTTTAATTGAGGTGCATAATGGGATTTGTGGTTCACACTTGACTAGAATGACCTTGGCCAAGAAACTGTTGAGGATGGGGTATTATTGGCCCACTATGTAAAGAGAGGCACACAACTACATTGGAAGGTGTCTACAATGTCAACAACATGGGGACCTCATCCATCCTCTAGCTCAAGAGATCCATCCTATTATTACACCATGGCCCTTCTCACAATGGGGGCTCAATCTCATTGGAAAAACACTCCCACTTCATCTAATGGTCATAAGTTCATCATAACCACCACTAAGTACTTTTCTAAGTGGGTTGAAGCCATACCAATGACCTACATAATGGGGAAGCAGATATCAAAGTTCATCCTAAACTATCTCATATTTTGATACAGTGTTCCCCAAGCTATCATCTCAGATAATGGAACACCATTCAAGAATCAAGATGTTCATGACCTTTGTGAAAATTTCAAAATACAGCATCACTTATCCACCCCATATTATCCCCAAGGCAATGGCCAAGTAGAAGCCACAAATAAAACTATTTTGAAAATCCTCAAGAAAATAATCAATGATACAGGTCGTGACTAGCGTCTACAGCTCAATCCTACCCTCTAGGCCTATCAAACTAGTATCTGCACACCCACTGGCACCACCCCCTTCTCCCTGGTCTATGGATCAGAAGCCATATTTCCCATTGAGATTGAGCTCCCATCACTAAGAATATCACTGCAAAACCTCATTACAGATGAAGAATACCAGGTATCAAGACTGAATGAGCTAGAGCTACTAGATGAGCAGTGTATAGATGCTTAAAATCATTTACAAGTGTATCAGAACAGACTCAAGAGGAGCTATAACAAGAAAATCAGAAGCAAGACTTTCTAAGTTGGAGAACTGGTACTATAGGAGAATCAAAAGAACGTCCCAAATCCAAATAGTAAAGGAAAATTTGAACCCAATTGGTTGGGATCATTTTTTATCACAACAAGTTATAATTCAGGGGCATATCAGTTATCAACACCCAAATGGGAACCTCTACAGAAGCCCATGAATAGCTCCCATCTCAAAAAGTTATATGCCTAAATCTTTCAAGGTATAGAACCAAAAAATTGGAAAATTTCCTTAAAAAATGGTTACCCTAATAGAAACCTAGCCAACAAGCATCTTGGTGACAACAAAAAATAAGCAAAAAAACCAAAAAAAAAGGGATCATAAATAGTAAAGAAAAAAATCGTCCTCTAGTGAAAACCACTTCGGTGGCACTTTGGACAAGTACCTTGGTGAAAACCTAGCAAACAAGCGCCTTGTGTAATTAAGCACTTTCCATCCACCAGGATCTTTATGACTTGTTATGCATCATCCATCCATTATGTTTTCATCATCCATTGCATTCAGATCTCTATCCATCATCCACCTGCATCACACCATAGCTTGGTCCTATGTTCATATCATGATCCCTCTTAGTACTACTAGGCCCATTCTCAAGGTCAGTTTGTCTTGCTTTTATCGAAGTACTCTATTGCATCACATTGGGGGCATGTTCTCATTGGATTGAATTCATGTATATTTTTGAAGTCCAAAAAATCCAAAAAAATCCAAAAACATAAAAAATATCAAAAAATCCAAAAACATCAGAAAATCAAAAAAATCCAAAAACATTCATAAAACCAAAAAATCCAAAAAAATTCAAAACACATCAAAATCCCAAAACAGGTCAAAACATTAGTTAAAAAGTCAACAGCAAAGACATCTTGCCAAACTATGGGTCTCTGACCCTTGAATGTAGACAAGGTTGATCTATGATCATCCCCCGAGACACTTAGGTCAGTCCTTCAAGAGTCTGTCATAATAAACTGATATTTCATCATGTATATCTTCATTTGTAAATTGGTCAAGTGGTCATTCAAACTGCGTGGTCTCTGTGTGTATAACATAGGTAAGGCTAATCTGTTGATCAGCCCCCAAGGCCCCTAAGATAGGTCCTTAGGTTAGTCTCTTGGTCAAAATCTCAGAAATCCCCAAAACATTTGAAAATCCGAAAATCAAAACATTTATAAAATCTCAAAAATACCAAAAACAACCTCAAAACATTTCAAAACATCAAAAACATCCAAATATTTGAAAAAATCCATCCATCCCATTTTTCTTTCACCTGCAATAAACATCACTCATAATAAACAGTTGTCATCCTCAACCTTTGGTAAAACAGTCATAAATAAGTCTAGCAAGTTAAAAAGTGAAAACTCCAAACGTCAAAATCTCAAAATCTAGGTTAGTACATAAGCAAGTTGGTCAACTATTTGTGTAAATAGCCTATCATCCAATTGGTCCCATATCAAATTATCTAATATCATCATGTCCTATGATGCATCCTTCCTACAATGGACATCACATCAGACATCACCTTAGTTTAGTCTTGGCTAGCGATATTGAAGAACATTAGCTTGTTTGTTTACTATATCTTTGTCTTTTGATTTATCTTATTGTGCTCATTCCAAGGACCTCTCATTGATGTCCCCAATGAAGGGATTTAGAGAGATAGGAATGGGGCAATGATCATTATCTTTTTATTTGTTGCGCTTGTTGGGATTTCTTGTAATATAACTTGGCACATACTTGGTTTATTTAGGTATGTACGGAGGGTGTTCTAGATATCTTGGTGACCACATAGGAAGGCTTACTTTCCTATGTTTTGGTCAAAGATGTGTGAAATACCTAAAATTCCATCCTAATAAGGTTTACGTATGTCAGTTGTGAACAAGGATACTCCTATCTAATTGTCAATTCAAAGTCCATCACACTAGATACAACGTCATCCTGGTTCTTAGTACCTTGATGCATCGTATTTATGTGTGTTATCAAAACATGAGATAATTGGCCCTTTAAAAATCCCAACTCCACACCAGATATTCATCATCATCATCATCTTTTGTCTTGTTGAAATCTCTTCTTTCTTTCATTCCTTCTTACTTTTCATGCTAACAGGGTACTATGATAGTTAATCACCACCATCATTAATCCTACATCCACAAATTGTCAACACAACGCATATCATATAGAAAAATTGATCATCTCATATACATATAATATAGATTTGTTATTCTAAGCATCTCATAATCATAACATTACATACACATTTTCATATAACCATCTCTTACATAATTACAGAAAACATAAATAATCCATCACATCATCCATGGCATAATCATATAACCACCATCACATCACATAAATAGGTTAGGAATTTGCATCCATTTGCATAAAGAATACATCATTATAAACATGCATATCATCCATCATCCATCCATATCATAATAGAACATCTCATAAATCACTAGATTGCAATCATTTTGCATAAACAATTCATAAGTCATCCCATATCATTATAAGCATCCAATGCATAATTAAACAAAGCATAATAGGTACATAAGCATTATAAGCATTCCATTACATTAAGTTCATACATCCATCCATAATCATAATAGAACATCTCATAAAAACATTCATTATGCCATCACATATATGCCATAAATCACCATCTCCATATGATTTTGCATAAACATATCATTTCATGTATAACATCACATCACATCATTATATAAAATCTTCATAAGTACATATCATACATACATTCATCATTCAATAGCTGCATATCATGATCAATTCATTCACATCATCATCACCATCATAATGGAAAAAGATATCGAAAAAGAAATAATTTCATAAATCATCACATTTGCATCAACATACATAAATCATCATATAGATTGCATCATCATAAAAGTATACATAAAAAGATACTACAAGAGAAATATACCATCATAAAATCCACCCATATCACATATCATATAAACCCATTATATATCCATAATCATCACAAATGCATATCACATTAGGCATAATATAGATTTGTTAGTTGCATAATCATCACATAACGCATACATCATCCGAAAGAAATGCATCCATATATATTATATCCATCACATAATACCATAACATTATTGCATCGCATATAGAAATAGAACCATCCATAAATGCATAAATGGTACACAACACATCACATCAACATCATCATCTCATATATATCATCAAGTAACTATCATAGTACAAAATAATAATGAGATCACTATACATGTGTGTATGCCAATGAGTATAAAAAGGCCCAATGAGCTATCAAAAAATGAGCCCATATGGCACGAAACAAAAATATCTTGATAAAAAATGAGGTCTAACCCTCCTATATACTGCCATTTCCTCTATCACCATGACCATTTGCTGGTCTGTGGCTAGTCCACTATGAATAATCTGGGGCCTAGGCAGCTCTAGGTACGACTTGATGGTAAAGCAATTGATAGTAATCCACCTCCCGAATGGCCTCCCTGTATGAGCAAAGAGGCACTGTGTTGTATGAGGAGGAAGCTGCCATACTCTTTAGCTGTTGTTTGTGGCCCATCTTTGCGGCTACCTATAACTTTGTGACCTACCTCTGTAAAACTACTTGATCTCTCTCTGCACAAGCCTGGTCCCTCTCTGCTGTCAAGGCCTAGACCTAGGCCTGCAATTGCAATATCAACCCATCCCTTGGATTTGGCTGACCCTCTAGCTATCCTGGTGGAGGCTACATGTGAGGCTCATCCTCACCCCTGACATGTGGTGGTGTGGCGGCCTAATCTTGGTGCCCATCATGTCCACCCTCTGGCCCCTGATCTCGGTCCTACATATGTACATCAACATGAGGCTAATCCATTTGGACCTATATTGGTTGGACCTATGCTAGCTGTCCTACTAGAGGACTGCCACCTCCTCATCCTTGACCTGCCCCTCTCCCCCTGGCTCTCTATCAAATGGAGGGTGCATCTAGAACTATCAAACGTAGAGGCAGTTAGAACCAATCTTTGTACGCCTAAGTCACTCCTGGATCTATGACCCCCTGATCATACATCCATGGTCAGGCCACCAGCTACCTAAAACTATCTACTACCTTAGAGGTAGGCATGTATCACCCCTAGGCACCTTGCAATACTATGCAAGAAAAAATGGCCACATAGTCATCGTCTAACGTATCTTGTACCTCCCCAAACTGATGTTGAACTCATCTCAATAGATATATCTCAATCATAGTGTGCTCCCACCCCTACATAAACCAATCCTGGTGGGAAAAGAATAGTTGTTGTACATCATCAGCCCATCTAGGCTGACCAAGGTATGGATGCCATGTAAACACTTCCATCTCATCAATGAACCTCCTCCAGTGAGGGATCTCATACTTTCTTGTGTGTGTAAAGGACACACCATCCCTATAATGCCAAACCACTGGATCATTGAGCTGGACCGGCACTGGAACAACCCGCAGTCGAAGAATGAAGATATACTCCCACACCCACACATGAAGGAGCATGACACCTACACCAAGTGCCCTTCCTTCCAAATAGGCATACTCATGTAAATCCGTATAAAGGGAGGCAAGAAGAACAAGACCCCATGCAAAACAAATTGTCCTGTCATGAACCATCCACTCCTAGCAAAGCCCCTAGCCAGGACTAAAGTACCAGCCTCGTCAATCCAGAGTGACAAGACCTAAAATGATGGCAACAATCACTAGAAAAAATGGTGACATGAGCGTCTTATGGAACTCTACCTCTATCTAGCCCTTGCAAAACATGATCTCATTTGTGGCCATAACGACATGGCATGCATCCTGCCAAACATCTATATCATGAATAACTCGGTGACCATGTATCGACAATCTAAGGATTCACCACACATCCTCCAAGGTAACGATGGTCTCACCAGTGGGAAGATGAAAGGACGATGTCTCACTATGACATCTCTTAGCAAGCACATACATCATGTGAAGGTGAGTCCACACAGGTGTTGCATAGGCAATGTACCATAGCCCCATCTCTTGAAGTCGGTCCTACTCCCTGTCAGTCAGATCTCACAAATAACTAAATATCTCCCATGATTTGTGCTCACAAGAATAGAGCTCCCTCACTATCTCTTGCATCAGGAAAGGTCATCGTGTTAAAATCATTTGGAAAATTTATCTTGAGCATTCAAGAAACTAGCCCAACATTGCAAACTGTGAAGGCGTCCTAGTTTGAAATTTGCAAATAGTGACATTGGTATCCTCAAATCCCAAACTACACTGCAGTACTGCACTTTGCTTAAGCATCCCAAACCCTAATTCTAAAGTTCGTCACTACATCATATTTTTTAAATCTAGCACTCCATTTCACAAATGCGTCAGAGTTTGAAATCAGTTCCCAAACTTTAAAATCCACCACGACGATCCATCTTGTGATGGTGGTCTAGTTTAAAAGACCAAGCGGTCTAGTTTGAAATTTGAGTGCTGCTATATAGCACCACTACAAGAGACCTAGTTCTAAATGCAATAAATGAACATGTAAAACAAAAAACGAAGCTCAAGTAAGGATCACATACCAGTGCCCCAATGTTGGGAGGTCACTGGTATGTCCATACTTGGTCGGAGATATGCAATGGGAGTTATTGTTGTGCCATCGTGTCAGGGTATCAAAGCTCAAAATCATGAAATCTCTAAAGGTTGTGTCCAAATGAATTGAAAGTGACCTCCTAAGGCCTATTTAAGCCTATTTTTTACTTGGTTTAGCCATCCATAAGAGGTCTAGATCCCCTAAACCCATTTTCATTTGTCCAAAGGTCATTTCACATCTTTTTTTGGCATTTTACCTCATTTTTTGACCTCCCGGAACCTCTCTAGACCTGTCGGGCACCTTGTCCTCTTTTTTCTCGAGATCACCCAAAAATCAAAATTTTTGTTCGATCTCTTGAGGGGGCAATATATTACCATAATTTCCTTCATCGAGGCAATAGTGAGGAAATATATATATATTTTTAAAATGGCTTTTGATTGAGACCGTTTATTCTTTGAACCAACACAACAAGTGCACTACTTCAAAGAGGGGCAAAATATGGACATAGAAAATGTACTGATCGACATTACACATCTGATCCTAACCACTAACACCATTTCATCCTAAATCATCCCTCGGTCTAACCATTTAACTAAATACCTTTATTTTATTAAATTCATCAATGTTCCTCTCTTAATTAAATAAATCATCTTATTTGATTAAGTCATTCCATTTCATTAATTAAATCAATCAGTCTAATATAATTATCCCTATTTAATTAAATCTTTAAATTCCATCCATTAAATTAAATAAATTAAAACCTTATTTAGTTTAATCTAACTTCATCTCTTTCATTAAATAAAACAAAAATCTTTAGTTAATTAATATTGAAAACATATTCTTCTCATATTTGATTTTAATCAGTCCATAAATCTAAATCAATATGTCACATCATTTTGATCTCTCATTAAATTAATTAACCTTGATTAATTTAACCTCTTCTCATGTCCCATCCTCTAGCTTTTGCAACTTGCACAAGAAAATAGATTTAATTCATTTATTAAATCTCTATTTTCTCTCAAAAGGCATAATAAAGGAATATTCCTCAAATTTGAATTCAAAATCCAAGTGGACTTTGTCCTTCCAACAAGGCATCTACTCCACCTAAAATTTCATTTTTCCTTGAGCCAAGTGGCATTCAATGTACCTTCTTTCCCTCTTAGATGTCATTTCAACAATTTCAAAATTCAAATATATGCATTTGTTGACACATTCTTCAAAACTTGCACATCCTCCATCTATTCACATGTTGACAAGTGGCATCTTGCCATTTGTTGATTCTTAGTCCCACATTGCTCCATTTTGGACATCTCTTCAACTTGATATTCTATAAATAAGAGGCTTCATTCCTCATTTGATCATCCACAACTTGAGTAAACTTACTATACTCAAATTCATAGCAACTTTCATCCAATTTCATCCAATCCTAGCTAGGTTATGCAGATTTTTATCTTGGAGCACATTGGAGGTCTTCATCATCAATCATCTTCATCACACCATTGGAGTTGGGAAAGGGCCAATTTTCACATCAAAGTGGTACCAACTCCCTCAAGAGATTAAGAGTTTGCTTTGTTTTAGAATAGGATTTGATATCTATATTTTAAGTTTGTTGTGTTCTTCATTTCATTCCTTTTCTTTTGCATTCAAATGAATTTCTTGGGGAATCTCTATTCTAACTTTCATTTGATCTTATTGATGTGTTCATTTGTTGTGTTCTTGCAGGTATAGGATATTGGTTCACAATACCAAATTAAGCTTTCATCTCTCCACTTTCAATTTCCATTGTGGATAGATTGCACAAGTAGGAAACACATAGTTTAAGTCTTCTTCATTTTCATTAGGTATACCCACCTAGGTATGGTAGATATTGAAGAGAAAAAGGTTCAAATACACCATTTGGCCTTGTTCATTAGCCTAAAACGTACCAAGAGCTTGGAAACCTCTTGAGGTTTTTCATCCAACATTTTTGAGAACTAATAGATTGGCGACTCTACTAGGGACAAAATTTTAACTCAGGCTTTTCATCATAGAGTCATTACATAGTTAAAAGACTCCACTAGGAACAAGCTAAATCATTTTCCTACTTTCAAAGGGTAGGTGGTGACTCAGAAGAGATTTTATGACAAATAAAGTAAGCATCGGATCATAAAGAATGGATGAAAAAAATCAGAGATACTTTATATCATCTGATATGAATGGAAGAATATCCTTACACAAGGGTAGTCACAAGAATAATAATAGGAGATAGACTAACAAACATGGATCTCCTCCTACAAAAAAAAAACACAAACAAGAACAAGTCTAAGGAAACATTTAGCCAAGCAGATGTCATAAATGAATAAAATTCATTAGAACAAGTCTTTAATGCACACAATAGCTTTGCCCCATTGTATGGGTCAGAAGATCACAAAATTGATCCATGTGGAGATCTCCACACTCCATTTGAACAAGAGAATAGTGATCATCCCACTTGTCACTTTGAAATAGACCAAGAAAAAATGCAAGAGTTCTATGCCCAGAGAGAGGAGGAACAAAGACAGAGGAAAGATGAGCATGATCATGAAATGGCCCATAGACAAGAAGAAGGAAACTAGTGTGGGCCCATGGATAAAATAGCTTCAGTTGAATATTTTCAATATATGACTAATCAAGAATTATAAATACAAATGTAGTGGAAAGAACAACAGCTTGAAAGAAAACAATGGATGATAAAAATAAACATAGAGTTGAGTCAACAACTATCTCAGCTGAACATTAATACATCAAAACCACCTAAGTATGTCCCCCCACATAAACAAGGTGGTAATTGTTGGAAAAACAAGGACAGACAACTAAGAGGGGGGTGAATCAATTGTCACAGAATATTTAAACTTTTTAAACTTAACTTAATCTTAGATCTGATGAATGAATAATAAACCATAAATAATTAGCACATTAGAAACACAAAGAACACCAAGATTTTTTTCGTGGAAACCCAGTTAGGGAAAAAAACACGGTGGATGTTAGTCCACAATATTATACCCTATTAAAAGTATAATGAAAATAGTAAGGGGAATGCACATGTATTCAAGCACACTACCTAGAGCTTAGTGCTCAAATACAATAGGGCTCACTGCCCAAAAATAAAGAATAGGATTAAATTCAAAGAGTATGAACTAAGAAAATAGCTTCTACACAAGACTGATTATAGTTCGAGTTAAGCACATAAAACCTTCTTCACACTTTGCTCAAACTTCTTCTCACTCTAGTATGCAATTGAATGATTAGAACATTATTCTCACATCTGCACTTTCTTTGGCATACATTTTCTCACTTATGCACACTAACTTCTCTAAAACAATTGCTCTTATATATTTGCAACAAGGAATGACATCAACAACCTTGTTGGCCAAAAAAATATAAAACATATTTACAATGTCGCTACCCAAATTTACAAATAATTTTTCAATGTAGATCAAACACTGTCAGCTAATATTATGATACGACCTAAAAATAATATCTTCAAGCATGCCAAACATCCAAATTTAAATCTTAAATCATCCACAACATGTTACCACCATCATATCGGCAAGGAACATGAAAACCCAAACATGCAAAAGAATTTTTTTTGACCATGAGCACACCAATCAACACAGACATAAATAAATGATGGAGAATGATCTAGAAACATCCACAAACACCAAGAACTAATAGAGAGGCATCTGCAACAACTAGAATTACTCAAACTTCAATTAGGAACACTAACATAGACCATAACAACATTGTTAGAACACAACACAATCAATTCTTCACGTGGACCTCTAAAACTTTTGGTAGATGAGCTAGATACTCTCAACAATAAACCCTTTAGTACATAATAGTTGATCTTCAATGCATAGAACAAGACACCTTCATGACCTTCACTATTCAACTGGAAACCTACAACTCTTCCTTTAACAATTTTCTCAATATCCTCGACATATACAACCTTCAATACAATAATGCTAATAGTGTTGACATCAATGAAAACCACATATCAACAACACAACCACAACATCTACAAAACTTCCAGCAATCTCACCCTTTGGCATTGATGGCAACACATGATGTGAAAAACACCATCAACACAAATCGCAATTATCACTTACTCCCCCCTAGATTCTGACTCTTCTTCATTAACCTCTTCTACACAGTCTTTTTTCCAAATAAGCAACAATTTTTCACATGAATCTTCTCCCCCTTTGAAATCAATGGAAAAGTTAAGCATTACCTTTCCACATATAATCTCTAAACCACATATCTACACATCTGACTACTCCCTCTGAGTAGTAGCCATAGAAACATCAATCTAGATCAAGAAATATCTATGAAACATACAGATTGATGCAAGTAAATGCATCTCTTAGTTCTTATCAAGAGGGGTAATCACCCCTAGCATTTCTATGAGATACTCAAAAGTATCCTTCAGCAATGGTTTAGTGAAGATGTCTACAACCTATTCTTTGGTAGGAACATACTCCAGTCTAACTTCTTTCTCCTTTACTTTCTCCCTCAAGAAGTGAAACTTGGTAGATATATGCTTAGTCTTACAGTGTAGCACTAAATTCTTCAAAAAAATTATTGCAGTTGAATTGTCATAGTATATGGAAATAGGATCTTCATATACCACCCTCATATCTTTCAGCATCTATCTCATCCACATCAGTTGAGTACAGTTGTTTGTAACAGCAATATACTCTACTTCAACAGTAGATAAAGAAATGGAATTATGTTTTTTGCTCAACCAAGACACCAACTTCTTCCCTAGGAATAAGGAACCACCACTAGTACTCTTCCTATCATCAATATCTCCTACCCAATCCACATCAGTATATACACTCAAGGTAAGATTATCATCCTTTGGATACCAAAGCCCAAAATCAAGTGTTCCTTTCAGATATCTGAAGATTCTCTTAACAACAATTACATGCGAAATCAACCTGAAATCTAGCAACCATACACATAGCATTCATTATGTTTGGTCTAGTCTAAGTTAAATAGAGCAATCCAACAATCATTGACCTATATCTTGTTTGATTTTCCTTAGGAGAATCATCATTTTGTGCTAACTTGCATCCAGTTACCATGGGCGTACCAACAGGTTTTGAGTCTTCCATGCCAAACTTCTTTAACATATCTCTCGCATATTTGGACTGAGATATGAAGATCCCCTTGTCTAATTGAGTAACTTGCAATCCCAGAAAGAACATCTCTCCAATCATACTCATCTCAAATTCATTCTTCATTTCATCAACAAACTTCATACATAGATTATCATCTCCTCCAAAAATAATGTCATCAACAAAGACCTCAATAATCAACTCTTTTTCATGATCCAACTTGAACTATAAGTTGCTATCAATAGTACTTTTATTGAATCCATGCTTTAATAATTATTTTTCCAATCTAGCATACCAGGAACTGGGGGCTTGCTTAAGTCCATATAGATCTTTCTTCAATCAGAAAACCATGTCTTCCTTATTAGTTAGTTGAGATACATCTAGCTGTTCAATATTAACTTCTTCTAGTTCTCCATTCAGAAAGGCTAACTTCACATCCATTTGATAGAATTTATAGTTCTTATATGCAACATAAGCAAGAAATAATCTAACAACTTCAATTCTAGCAATAGGGGAAAAGGTTTCCTAAAAGTCAATATCTTCCATGTGTGAATACCCTTTGCATACCAGTCTTGCTTTATTTTGAACTACTTCACCTTGTTCATTCAGCTTATTCTGAAAGACCCATTTAGTACCAATCACATTTTTATATTTAGGTATGGGAACAAGTATCCATGTATCATTCTTTTCAATCTGCATTAGTTTTTCTTTCATAGCTTCCATCAAGTGTTCATCATTGTAGGCTTCATTGACATCTTTAGGTTCAATCTTGGAAATCAGGCAATATTCTTCTACAATTTTTCTCCTATTTTACACACCTTAATTCTTGTCTCTTATAATTTGATTTTTAGAATGATTTATATTCACATACCTTGGAACTTTGGGACTCTCTCAAGCTTCTGGTTCTTTTTTTCTTTCTTCTGCACTTGCACCTATCTCTCCTTCTTGACTTACTTGATTTGTCAGAACAAATTGAAGTTGTTTTACCAAAACATATGGAACAGTCTAAAGTTGATTTTTTGTCTGAGCATTCTTCCCTTTATTTGTATTGTCCTCATCTAAATCATATCCACAATATCTAGATGATCTAGCAGAGTCCTCATCAACTGTAGCATTTGCACTCTCAACCATCTTTCTCAGTCTTCTATTATAGCACCGGTAGGCCTTGCTTTTGGTAGAGTAACCTAGAAAGATTCCTTTGTTGTTTCTTGCATCAAAATTTCCTATATACTCATCTCTCATGATGTAGTATTTACTTCCAAAGATCTTGAAATACTTAATAGTAGGCTTATAACCAAACCATAGCTCAAAAGGAGCCTTACCAGAATTACTATTTACATTTACTTGGTCCAAAGTGTACACAATAGTGCTTACAACTTCACTCCAATATATGTGAGGCACATTTCCTTCTATCATCATTGTTCTAGTAGCATCTAGAACTGTTCTATTCTTTCTCTCTACAACTCCATTCTATTGAGGGGTTCGGGGAGCAAATAGTTGTCTTCTAATTCCATGATCTTCACAAAAGGAATTGAACTTTCTGGAGGTGAATTCACCACCTCTGTCTGACCTTAAGTATTTTATTTTTAGACCATTCTCATTTTCTGCCATAGCTTTGAAACTTTTGAACTTTTCTAATGCTTCACATTTTTCTCTTAAGAAAGCAACCCATATCATCCTAGAATAATCATCAATAAGTAGTATAAAGTACCTTTCTCCATGGAGACTTATGACTCTAGAGGGACCACATAGATTAGTATGTACTAGCTCTAGTAATCCATTTGAATGATGTTTTCTCTAAAAAGAAACTCTAGTTTGTTTTCCCATCTTACATTCCTTGAAAATTGTGTTAGTAGGCTTCACTAGCTTAGGTAGATCTCTTACTTCTTGAGTGGAACTTAATTTGACAATGTTATCAAAATTCACATGAAACAACCTCCTATGCCATAACTAGCTTTCATCTACTTGAGAAATTAAACAACTTTCACTAGCAACATTTAGGTTAAAAATATTACCTTCTATCTTTTTACGTGAAGCAATTACCTTTCCAAAGCTTCCAAGTATCCTACATCTTCCATATTTGAACTAAAGATCATAACCCTTGTCCACCATCTATCCAACACTCAACAAGTTGTTCTTCAAGCCTTCAACATAAAGAAAATCATCAGTGTTATGCTTATCACCAAGAAAAATAGATCCTCTGCCACGAATCACACTGGCATTGTTATCTCCAAATCTTACAACCCCATCGTCATACTTCTCAAGACTTAAAAATTTGATTTTTTCACTAGTCATATGATGTGAGAAACCATTGTCAATAACCCACTCATCTTTTTCTTCAATTTGGGTTGCAAGATTTTTTTCAACTTTAGTAGATTCAGTAGCCACTAGACCATTTTCCTTAATAGCAAGGAACACCCATTCATCTTCATTTCCATTATATTTATCAAACTCATCATCAGTCACTCCTTCAGCATAGTAACATTTCTTTTGAAATCTAGATTTGTAAGGATTAGAAATAGGAACTCTTTTGGGACACCTTGATGTAAAATGACCTATTTTACTATAGGAAAAACATTTAATAGGAAACACTCCTTGATAGTTACCTTTTCCTCTACCTTCTTTCTTCACAATCAATGCTTCCAATTCTTCTATTTCTCTTTCCTCATCTTCAAGTTGTTTCATTTCTTCCTGATACTTGAATGACTTTCTGGAACACTCTCCCAGATTGCTTGTTTCTTTTGGATACAGTAGCCTTAAATGCAATTTTAGTTTTAGGAATAGATTCACCAAATTTGCTCAACTCAAAGGTAGAAAGTTTACCAATCAGTGTATCTCTTGTCATCTTCATCAATGATCTAGTTTCTTCAATAGCATGATCCTTTGCTTTGTAGGATGGAGTCAATGATCTGAGCACTTTAGCTGCAATTTCTTCCTCATTGAGGGTACCACCGACACATTTAATACCCATCACTATTTCATTTACTCTTTGTATAAAAGAAGAAATGTTTTCATCTTCACCCATCTTCAAATTTTCATACTTTCCTTTCAAACTATGTAGCTTAGCCATCTTCACATGTACATCTCCTTATACAAAGTTTCCAGCTTCGTCCACATCTCATGAGCTATCTTCAGACCTATTACATTTGTCATTTCTGAATTTGTTAGAGCACTCAACAAAGCTTCCATAGCCTTGACATTATTCTCAACCTCTTTAATCTCATCAGTAGTGGAAGGACCATTCTGAGGAATAACCTATGTATTCTTAGTAATCTTCTAGTAAGGTTCACCAATACACCTCAAATGACACTCCATCCTAACTTTCCACAATGAGTAGTTTGTTCCATCGAATCTAGGACTATCCTTCTTGTATGATGCCATCTCGGATCACCTCAAGCTTTTAAACTTCTTCAGAGGAACCTGCTCTAATACCAATTTTTGGCAAAACAAGCACATAAAACTAAGAGGGGGGATGAATCAGTTGTCATAGAATATTTAAACTTTTCAAATTTTACTTAGCTTAATCTTAGATCTTATGAATGAATAATAAACCATAAACAATTAGCACATCAGAAACACAAAGAACACCAAGATTTTTTTTGTGGAAACCCTGTTAGGGAAAAAACCATGGTGGATGTTAGTCCACAATATTATACCCTATTAAAAGTATAATGAAAATAGTAAGGGGAATACACATTCATTCATGCACACTTCCTAGAGCTCACTACTCAAATACAATAGGGCTCACTTCCCAACAATACAAAATAGGATTAAATCCAGAGGGTATGAGTTGAGAAAATAACTTCTACACAAGCTTGATTAGAGTTCTAGTTAAGCACAAAAAACTTTCTTCACACTTCGCTCAAACTTCTTCTCACTCTGGTCTACATTCAAATGATTAGAACACTATTCGCACATCTACACTTTCTCTATCATACATTTGCTCTCTTATGAAAACTAACTTCACTCAAACAATTGCTCTTATATATCTGCAACAAGGAATTACATGAACAACCTTGTCGGCCAAAAATATATAAAACATATTTACAATGTCGACCCAAATTTACAAATAAATTTTCAATGTGGATCAAACACTATCGGATAATATTATGATACAACCTAAAAATGATATCTTCAAGCATTTGAAACATCCAAATTAAAATTTTCAAGCATCTGTAACACGTTACCACCATCATGTCATCTGGGAACATGAAAACCCAAACATGCACAAGAAAAATCTTTGACCACGAGCACACCGATCAACACAGACATACAACAATGATGGAGAATGATCTAGAAACATCCACAAACACTAGGAACTAATAGAGAGGCATCTGCAACAACTAGAATTATACAAACTTCAATCAAGAACACTAATAGAGACCACAAAAACATTATTAGAAGAAAACACAATCAATTCTTCACACAGACCTTTGAAACTTCCAATAGATGAACTAGATACTCTCAACAATAAACCCTTTAGTCCACAATAGCTAATCTTCAATGTACAAAACAAGACACCTTCATGACCTTCACTATTCCACTAGCAACCTACAACTCTTCCTTTAACAATTTTCTCAATATCCTTGACATATACAACCTTCAATACAATAATGCTAATAGTTTTGACATCAATGATAACCACATATCAACAACACAACCACAATATCTGACAAACTTCCAACAGTAATATCAATCCACAAGGAGTATCTTAGAACACAAGAGCACCACAAAATGTAGACCAAAGACAACATTTTTAGTATAATATGCCATCTTAGAAACCCCAACATTCAAATACTACCAATAATTCTAAAAAAAATCCACCTCTAGGTGAGCAATACCCCTCACAATATCAATAGCATGTGCCCCATCAAAATAAGTACCCTCAACAACACTTCCAACAAAATGCTTATCATCAACCTCAATATGGGTACCAGTACTTCCCTAATCCGCCACCACTGAACTTTCCTCCACAAAATCCTACAAACCCATGTAAAAAAATTGACCTAATAGGGTATCAATTGTACCCATACCCAATGGATAGTAATTGGAGAAATATGGTTCCCAAGTTCATTGGAAATAATGGGATATCAACAGAAGATCATATCAAAAATTTTAATGCCTTTTTTCAAGACATTGGTATGGATTATGAAGATGTAAATATTAGATTGTTCATGATGTCTCTAATAGAAGAGGTGAGAGATTGGTTCAATAGCCTTCCTGATGTTTCAATTAATTCCATATCAGATTTCTGAGATCAGTTTCTAGAGAAATATGGAAATTAGTGTGCACCTAAGTTTTCCTTGCATGAATTGATAAGTATCTAGAAAAATCATAATGAGTTAGTTTATGACTTCAACTAGAGGTTCTCCAAATTGCATAATAAGATACCACCTAGGTCCAAATTGATAGACCCTACAACATTGAGTATTTACCTAAAATCCTTTGATCTGAAGATAGGATATGAGCTTAGAAATAGGTGCCCTAGAAATCTAGTTGAAACACAAAAAATAGCATTGACTATTGAAAACAATAGAAAGGTTGTTGGGATGATTGGTAAAAGAGACAATCTCAAGGTTCCCAAAAAATTTAACAACAATAAGAACAGGAAAGAAAATATATACAAAAATGAAAGACCAAGGTTGCATGATATGCCATATAACACAAATTGGAAGGATGGAAGGCCCATAATTGATAGACCTAAGAGTAAGGAGACTCCTAATCCCTTAAAGAAGAAGGGAGCATATATGGTTAACAACGATCCTTGGTGTCAAGTTTGCAATTTTCCACATTCTCCTGACCATTGTGTGGTAGCTCAATCAATACAAGAAGAATAAATACCAGTGGAAAATCAGGAAGAGGATCATACAATATATTTAACTTCTCACACCCTCCATCCAATTGGACAGGGATATTCATCTTCAGAAGAGGAAGGCTATGAGTATGATGTTGATAACCAAAGATACAATATTCATATGGCATAACAACAAGTATTTTCTGATTATGATGAAAGCAATGATGAATTACATTCTCCTTATGCACCATCTTAGTCAAGTAAATACAAAGTAAGGAAACCAACTAATGAGGAGATCAAGGAATTAACCATTGCTGTAGTAGAATAGACAAAAAGAAAATATCAATTGAGAAACCAAACAATAAATGAAGGTGAGGGTGTTCCAAGAGGGATATTTTTGAAAGATAAAGGGGAAACACAAGGAACACCAAAAGGGACATAAAGTAAGTAGCTTGACAAGAATGAAAAAAAGCATGTTCATAAAGAAGAAAACAAAGAGTTGCATAAAGACAAACAAAAGTCCGATGAAACAAACAAAAGAGAAAAAGAGGAGAACAAAGGAGAGCAAAAGAATATAATCAAAAAAATAAATACATCTTTCGACTTCACATAGGCCTTGTCTCAAATAAAAATATTTGTGACATTATTAGAAATGATGAAGATAAAAGAGTATAGGGATAGTGTTATTCAATTAATATCTAATGGAAATGATAAAAGAAAAAACTCTAAGAACAAGGGGACCACCAAGATCAGTAATAAGTAGGAAAAGGTAAAGGTTCCTAATGTTTGTCTTGGTGATGCATTGATTAATCCTCCACAAGTTGATCCATTCTTTACTACATTACTCATAAATAATAGGCTAGTGAGAAATTATATGATAGATTCAGGGGTTGCTATCAACATTATGCCAGTAGGGGTCATGAAACAACTTGGCATGCGGGTAGACACTACTGGTGGAAAATGCTACGCTATGGATAGTAGGCATGTCCCAGTGATAGGAATTATGAAAGATGTAGAGGTGAAGTTGGTTACCTACCCATAGGCCATATATAATATTGACATAAATATAATTGACATGCCCCCTCATTTTGGGATGCTTTTTTCAAGACAATGGACTATAACAGTTGGAGGAAATGTATATTTTGACTTGTCATATGCCACTATACCAGTCAATGGTGAAGAATTCAAGTTATATAGAGAGCCAAGGATGCAACAGATTGTAGATTGTGTTGCTCAAGAGGAGATAAATTTCTTTTGTGATGTGAATTTAGGGAGTTTTAGGATAGAGCCTTCCCAACCTGAATTAGTGAATACTGATCCAATTGATAAGCATGTTTCTAAAAATCAGCATGGTGTATGGAGGATGTATTTTGATGGAGCATGTAGTTAGGAAGGCAATGGAGTAGGGGTAGTTTTTATTTCACCTGAAGGTATCACATTCAAGTATTCATTCTTGCTGAAATTTGAGTGTACAAATAATATAGTAGAGTATGAAGCCTTGCTAATTGGTTTGAATATGAATGCCAAACACAAGATCAAATTGCTAACTATTCTTGGAGACTCTGAGTTGGTCATTTCACAAGTCAAGTCAAAATAGCCACCAAAAAAAAAAGGTTAAAACAATATAGAAATGTTTTGTGGGATACAATTGAATTATTTGATGCTTTTCCCATTGAATGGATAGACAGGTCCAAAAACTTGATGGCAAATTTCCTAGCCAATGTAGACCTAAAAAGAGATGATATCACCTTGGAAGGAGTATCTCAAGTTGAATTGAAAACAAGGCCTACTATCCCTGATAATATCTATAGTTGGCAAGTTTTCAATGATGACACTGATCTCATAAAGTTTCTCCACTGCATAGACTAGTATGAAGCCCAAGATATTGAATTTAATGTCTTTGTGGAAGAAATAGATAGAAATCAAACTATGTTCAAAAAAGAAGTTGTGCAGCTCAAAACCAAAAAACTTCCTAAAGGAATTGTGGCACTAGAAAGGGTATTTGATTGAAATGATCGTGCTCTCATGAAGAAAACACCAGTTAAGAGAGAAGGCGTTGAAGAAGTCAACTTGGGGACTGAATTGGCACCCAAAAGGGTATATATTGGAAAGAAAATAAGTCCAAAAATTAGAAGAATGTTAATTGCATTGTTAAGAAAGTACAAGCATGTTTCTGCATGGTTTTATGACAATCTTAAATCATATAGAGAAAATTTGTTCCAACATGAGATTCCATTAAAACCAAATGCAAAACCGTTTAGGAAAAAACAAAGACCCATCAATCCAACTCTGGAGCCTAAAATGCATGAAGAACTTATGAAGCTTAGGTAAGGAGGAATTATCATACCAATTAGACATTCATCTTGGGTCTCCAATATAGTACCAGTCTGAAAGAAAAATGGAGATATAAGGCTTTGTGTAGGCTTCTGGAACTTGAATGTATCTTCTCTCAAATACAATTATCCACTTCCAAACATGGAGGCTATGCTACAAAGGGTCACAAGATGAGAGTTACTATCCATGATGGATGGATTTTTAGGCTATAATCGAGTGAAATTTAAAGAATCGGCACAATATAAAACAACTTTTACTATGCCATGGGGAACATATGTTTATGTTAGGATGCCATTCAGACTCACAAATGTTGGTGCAACATTCCAAAGAGCCATGGATGTTTCTTTTTCTAGCCTTATCAATGTAATAATGGTAGTCTACCAAGATGATTTAACTACATACTCCAAAAAGGTAGAGGATCATGTGGCTCACCTTGAGAGAATACTTTTGAAAGCATTGGAATATGGCATCTCACTTAATCCTAAAAAGTGTTAGTTTGCAATAATAGAAGGAAAGTTACTAGGGAATATAGTCTCTAAGGAGGGAGTAAGGATTGATCCTGAAAGAGTGGAGGCCATTGACAAGATAACTATCCCTAAGACAGTTAAGGCTATTCAATCCTTTTTTGGACAAATCAATTTTGTGAGAATATTCATACCAAATTTTACTAAGATAGTAAAGCCAATATCAAAAATGTTGAAGAAAGGTGCAAAAATTGATTGGACTAATGAGGCTATAGATGTGTTCATATCCATAAAGAAAGCAATCAAATAAGCTCTTGTATTGAAATCTCCATATTTCAACAAACCTTTCAAGATCTTCTCATTTGCATCCTATCACATAGTTGCTGCAGTAATGCTTCAAAAGAATGATGAAGGGTATGAACAACCAGTTTCCTTCTTTATCAAGTCCCTCCAAAATGTAGAATTGAAGTATGATATTGTTGAAAAATAAGCCTATGCACTGGTAAGAGTTGTCAAGGAATTTAGTTCATATCTAGTAGGGGAAAAAGTAATATCTTATGTGCCTAACATTGCAGTGAAAGATGTTTCCATACAAAGTGAGACAACGCGACGTTGGTGTAGATGGATAAATAGGATCCAAGAGTTTGATATTTAGTTTCAAATCACTAAGCTTGTAAGGGGTCAAGGACTAGCCAAATTGATGACTGAAACAAATCTAGAAGCTAACCAAGGATGTAATTTCAATGACGAAGAAGATAAGGTCACTACTATAGAAAATACTTTGTGGTACATTGATTTTGTGTATTACCTCAAACATTTGAAATGTATGAAAGGGTTTGATGACAACAGAAAAAGGACACTCAAGTTGCAAGCCTCAAAATATGTACTCATGGAGGGAGACCTCTATTGGAAGAAAAGGGATGATTTTCTATTGTTATGCTTAGATGAACATCAATCAAGAAATGTCTTGAAGGAGATGCATGAAGGAGTATGTAGGGACATTTCTAAACAAAAGCTACTACTCATAAGATATTAAGGGCGGGGTACTATTTGCCCAAGGTTTTCAATGATGGACATGACTATACTAGAAAGTGTGAGGCATGCCAAAAAAATTTAGGAAAATTGAAGTATCAAGGAGCACTGCCTCTAAGACCTATGAAGGTTGAAGCCCCATTCCATTAGTGGGGAATCAATTTCATAGGGGAAATTACAAAAAAGTCTAGTGGAGGGCACAAATGGATATTGGTAGCCACGAATTATTTCACAAAATGGGTGGAAGCCATACCCACCAAGCAAGCAACCAGTAGGGTTGTGATCAATTTTTTATTGGAAAATATCATCACAAGATTCAGGGTCCCAACAAGAATTGTAACTGATAATGGAATGTGTTTTAGATCTGATGAGCTTAAGGAATTTTGTCAGTCTTATGGAATCATCATCTCATATGCTTTGCCTTATCATCCACAAGCTAATGGGCAAGTTGAATCTAGTAAAAAAAGTATTTTGAAGATCATAAAGAGGATGTTGAGCAATAACAAGAAGGCCTGGGATTCCAAGTTAAAGCTAGCCTTATGGGAAAATAGGATTACTGTGAAGAATGTTATTGGAAAGTCTCCCTTTGAACTTGTATATGGGGCTCAGGGTAGGCTCCCTTTACATAATCTACTACTAGTAGTAGGTTCATTTTGTAGGAAGACTTGATGAAATTAGAAATCAAGCACAACAACATAATGTGAAGAAACAATTATAGATAAAGTACTTGTATGATAAAAAGGCTAAAAATAGGAATTTTGAAGTAGGTGGCATGGTTCTCATGTGGAATTCTAGGAATCAAGATAAGGGGAAGCATGGGAAGTTTAAAGCCTTATGGTTACAATCCTTTGTTATTGTGGGCAAGGGAGGTGAATATTCATATCATCTCCAGAACATGTCAGGTGAAGAACAAGAATTGCCAGTACATGGGAAATTTCCAAAGCACTTCTTTTCTTGAAGAACACTAGAGGATTAAGGATTTCCATTACATGGAAAATTCTTGAAAAACCTCTTCAAGTAATCTTTTTCCATGTACAATAGTCTAGGTGAAGGTCAAGAATTTCCAGGGCATGGAAAATACCTAAAATACCTTCTGAAGTTTACAAATTTTCATGCAAAGTAGTTTTTAGGTTCTCATCATATTCCATCTTCATCCATGGTCTGCTCCCAAAATATTTTTTTGGATTCTTGCAATGATTTCACAATCATTCATTCCCAGTCAGAGCCACTGTTAGGACTAAAAAAATACACATGTTCCCATTAGCGTCTATCCATTTATCACTTAGTCCCCACAGTATTTCACCAGACTCTATTTTATGATCTAAATTTTTTTTTTGAGGTTTGTGTAAATAATCCATTTTGTAGCCTACATACCTGAGCAATTGCACCCATAAAATGCATCAAAGTCCTTTTGACACTATTGGCCTAACTATAATTTATCGGTGGGACTCCCATCACTACACCACTAATAGTTCGATAAGGGCAGTCCATATCCTTACATCGGTGTAACATGTTTCCATCAGGCTGACTCCCAAAGTAGTTCCCACGATGGGCCGATAGGAAACAATAGAGATTATCACATCGCCGCAACTTGGGTGCATCGATGGAACGAATGATGAAGGTACCCCAATAGCCCAATGTAACGACAAAGTACCAAGATATAACACTTATTGGTGAAGCTGGGATGTATCGGGGTAGCGTTGTTAGATGTCTTGCTAATAGACTGAAATAAGAACTCTTGTCGGTGGAGAAGGTGGCCATCAATAGAAATTGAATCAAATTTCCAATGATATAGCGATAAATGATTACTAATTGTTGATGTGACGTCCAAAGAGAATCGTCGGGATATTTAACATAAATGCTCTCCCCGATGACAAGACTAGAACAAGTGGTGTATTAATGAGCCAAAACTAAAGTGAATTGTACTATGAATTGATCATATGATCACAAAAACAAGAAAGACTACGCTGATGGAAGACATATAAGGGATAAAGCTCAGATTTTTTAAGTAGTGAAACCAAGGGAAGCAAAAATTCACGTAAGTACTCCACTCTCAACTAGAAAATTGCATTTTTTAGAATATGAGATGGAAGAAAATGCAGTAAAACCTAAGGAAAAGAAACAAAAAATTGAAAGGAATCTAAACCAAGACTTGATAGACCAGTGTCCGAGGTTAGGGCCACAAACTAGAAGAAGTGTTCAAACAAGTAAATTGTTAGACAAGCATAGGGGCTTGGGGGATATTTGGAAACCACACCGAGGCTATGAGCTTTTTATGTATCACTATAGGAAGCAGTTTAGATTTCAACCAGTATGTAACCCATGGAGATTGAATTAAAGAAAACTTGTGGTGCAAAATGTGTTTGTCAACGTAGAATTAATGAAAGCCCTAGCCAATCGATATAATCCAAAGAAAATAACTATTCAATCACCTAATGGAGACTATATGCTTGTTATCTCTCAAGACCTAATCTCTAATGTATTTCAGCTAGAAGGTCCCATGAGCTTGCCATTCACCATTAGAGATATTTTAACAGAATATTGTTGCATGGATACTACTTACAAGAGATGGAAGCTACCATTGCACAAACCCAAAAATGAGCAAGGTCAGCTCAGGAAATTTATGAGCAATGAAAACCCTCCATGTCATATAGATTTGTTTGAAGAATATTTCCAATATACATACTACTCAGTTGGTCAAGTCTTGGGAATTGAGGTGCCACCACTTATGTCTATTGCACTGACTATTGTAGTAGCTGATATACAAAGCAAAGATCCTAGGTCATTTTCCTATGTAAATTATTTGGTGAATGCCCTAAATCAGGGGCTTGAAAGGATCAAAAACAAAAGTGATTGTATAGATTTCAAACATTATTCCTTGTTTATGCCTGTAATTTTGTATGAAGGTCATGTTAGAAATGTGTGGGGTAAAGAATTAAGAATCAAAGACACATATGAAGATGGAAACTTTAAACCTATGTAGATGAGGACTTCCCTATGGGATAGTAAGTGTGATAGGTCACTTTACGTATATTTTGAGGAATATTTTTCTAAACCACTAATGAAGTTGCTAGGATATTCGTATGATCACAATTTATCCCTTGAAGTGTAGATATTTTTGAGACCAAAGGAGAATAACCCAAATGGAAAAGTGAACCATAATTGGGTAGACTAGTATGCCTACCCTAATTGCACAACAATAAGGGTTTATGGATTTGGAGGTGTTCCACATTTGTTACCCTAAGTGGTTCCTAACATAATTTCTTATTTGGAAACTGTATGACAATTAGCAAGGTCTGATGCTAAACATCTCAAGAGTCATAATAAACAATCACTCATTCCTAGCACTCTTTGTTTTGGAGATTTCACAGTATGTGGTATTGAAGGATATGAAGAGATTGATGCAAAATTATCCCATTACAACCTTCCCCTTGGGTATGAAAGAAAGAAATTTTATGTAGAGGGATTTATTCATCAAGCAAGATTAACTCAAAATTTATCTAGATATGAGCATTGGTTTGTACTAGATGATGTGATCAGGAACTGAGACGAAGCTTCCAATGGTGAGAGAATGGATTCATATAATAAATTTTTTCTTGTAGAGGAATGGAAGAGGAAGAATGTCCCATCATGTAGAGAAGCATTTGCTAATGTAAAAGATCCCTTGGATAGAATTGAGTAGCTTATTGCTCATATGAATGAAATAGTAAAATATCTTCCCTCATACGTTTTTGATACATCTCATACAAGTTACACAAGAATGTAGGCTGAGGATGTGGAGCCTTTGGATCACATACCTTCACAACCCACCCTTGATGTATGTTTCTGTAGTCACAGAAGTTAAGAAGAAGGAGGTGATGAAGAGAGTGATGAAGAGGAGCAACCAGTGGAATAGATAAAGGCCCCTCTGATCACACAATATTAGCCCCCTTAGGAGCTAGTAAAGTTTGAAACATCAAATGAGTTATCTGATGACATTAGGGTCAAGGTTGGTCATGAATTCATTTCTAATAATGATTTTGTTAAAACTCCTGAATTCAAATCGTTTGTTTATGAGTATAAGGGGAAGAAGATAAGACAAAAGGAGCAAGACATCACTCTTGAGAAGGAAGTTGTTTCCTTAGAAGAATTGAAAAAAGAAGTGGACAAGGAGATGAAATCCATCACCCCTGAGAGAGGTAGGGAATTAATCCAAGAGGCTAGGGTATTACTGCTACCAAAATGGGATATGATCTCATCAATTATGTTTGATAGTTTCAAAAAAAGAGGGGATACAAAAAAGACCCTAACAGAGGAGGCTATTGATAAGATATATTCGGGGTTTGGATATAATCTAGATGAAGATACCTTGCTTATTTGGTCATTATACCCTTATGAGAAGAGGTTGATAGTAATTGACAATCCTAATCAAGTATTTGGACACCTTTTCGTCAAAAGAGTTAGGGACACTAGTCCCTTAGAAACTGTCGAGTTGAATGTCAATGTGGAAAAATTCACTAGAGCCCAAATTGAAAAATTGGTCAAGGAGAATGACAAATTGAAAAAGCAGTTATCACATCAAATGGAGAAGTCATCTCCCTCTTATACTCTAGAATTGTATGCTCCATGGCTTGAGAAAGATAAAAGAGTGTTAGATGCATTAGCTGATACAACTTATTGGAGAAATTCCCATTTGAAAGCCCAAGAAAAGTGTAGAACATTGGAAAAGGAAGTGAAAATCACTAAGTATAATACTGTGTCTGAAATAATTAAGGAGAGGTTCAACAAGTTGATGAAGCAAGATAATGATTACTAGGGTATTTTTAAGAAAATAAAATCAACACTAGAGGAAAATTTCTAATTAAAGGAAGAATGATTGATAAAAAGAAGGAGCTTCTTGATAAATAGGTTCTGAAGGACTAAAAAATGAAACAATATAACAACTTGGTGAAATCTCATAACTAATATCAACATAGACTTGAGGAGGATCTTAGTTATTTTAATTTTCTTCTTGCACTCCATGATGAAACAAGGAATCTTTGAAAAGCGGATGATTGGATGGTGCAGGAGCACCGAGATCATGTAATGCCTTCAAAAGGCTAATTTGTCCAATTTGTATGTTCAAGTCAAAATGACATGTTGAAATCATGTAATGCCTAATTTTAATGTATTCAAGTCATGAAATAAGTCACTAGGTGGTCAAAGTGGGAAAAATGAAAAACTTGCCTATATTGTAATGTTCTCAAAAGTTGTTACATTGACAAAACACAAGGAAATGAGGAAAATCAAGAGTTAAAAGGTAATTTACACCAATGGGGAAGTTGAGAAGATAGTTACTAAGAGTGAACATCTATAAAATGCATTGTAAGGCATGGAAGAGATGAAATTTGTATTCTTGTAACCAAAATTTCAAATAAAGCCCCTATTTTTTTGAGTTGCAGCATTCTTTACATAGTTTCTTTATTTGTATTGATAGTTTAAGAATTCCAAAAAATATATTATTGTGTGATCACATGTAGAAAAGAGTTAGTTTTAATTTTCAAGAAGTTTGAAGGCTAGTTTTTAAGAAATAAAAGAAGAAAAGCAACTTCCCGTGTCCCGGGAAGAGTTCTTTCCATAGTGGTTTGAGAGTCTATTAAGGAATCTATGGCCATTCCACCAATGTAGGGATACATGGTTAGTGGAATGGATTGATTTTAATGTCTTTTCAATGTTAGATGAGTGTTTGCTTGCAGGGGTAGCAAGAATAAGGAGTTAGTATGTTGTTTCAAAGCAATTTTTTTTTAGTTTTCCACTTGAAGATAGAGGTTACACGCATAGTATTGAAGGATTTGCATGTGCATGGGATAGGAGGTGGTTTCAAAATATTTTTTAGACATATTGAGACATGTTATAAGTGGTGGTCAGAGTGCTTGAGGTTTGCAAGTGTCTCAACCATGAAATCCTCACTGTTTTGATGTTTTTTAGGCTATAAACAAGGGTTTGTTAATATGCTATCAAAAATGGGTTTGGAAATCCCTTAAGGTGGATAAACATTGAGTTTTGTAACTTTTTCTTTGACTATTTGGGGTTGTTGAGGGTTGGAAGACTATCTAAAGGTGACTTCCTTTGCAAATAAGGCCTAATATAGTAGCCCTCTTCTAGCGTACAATCTAAGAATCTGATAGTTTCTTCAAAGTAAATCATTGAAAGTATTTTTTATGTTGTTGTGGACATTAAAAATTCTCCAAAAATGTATTTGGATCTTGGTATTTTCATATCGGTTGTGGGATTCACCTGATTAAGGGTTTGAAAACTTACAAAGGGATTTGATGAATGACTACTAAAACAGTGATTTGTTTGAAAACACTGATAATGGTGATTAGTTTTGTGATGAAACTTGCTTGCACAGTGGTATTATAATTGTAACAATGCTTGGGTAAAGTGAGAAGGCAAAGTTTGATAGTGTCGATATTTTGGACTTATGATTTCAATGTTCTTTGGAGGTGTTTGTATGATAAAACTTGATAATCTGACAAAACATTGATATAGGAGTTTGTTCTTGGCTTGTTTTTATTAAAATGGTGATGTTTTCAATGATTAAGAAGTCTCGTAATGGTAGAGGTACATGGTTGGATACCTTCGATGGAAATAGATGCTAATGGGTATGATGAATGAATGGACTATTTTTAAAGGTCCTAAATTTTGATTTTGTTTGATTTTGATAGGAAACTGATTGTGATTTGGAATAAGGTTTTTTTGAAGTGGAATATTGACTTGTTGTCTTGAAGTCTTGTAGATTTGAAGAATCAAAAGAATTCGAATGAGTTTTGAGGAAAAAGAAAGTGAATTAAGAATTTGATCTTCTCCTGGTTTGATTGGGATTGAAATTCCTTAATGAAAGGAGGTTGTTGATGGTTTTGTTATTATGATTCTCTCCATCAAATTTGATATCATAGCTAGCAAGGTTCTACTGGTTGGTTGAATTAATGTTGTTACTAATAATTTTTGTTGAGATGAGTTACATCTAAGTTGGATTGAGAATGTCCAAGAGACTAGGGAGAGTAAGCGAAGACACCTAGGTGAGGAAAGCTAAGTTGTGTTGTAGTTAAAACCTGATGGATTCCTAACTGAAGAAGCACTTGAAGTTGCAATCTGTTGAAGGATACTGCACTTATGGGAGTAGATGAAAATTTGAGAAGATGAAGAG
The DNA here is from genome assembly GCA_007258455.2 of Sequoia sempervirens. Taxonomy (NCBI): domain Eukaryota; kingdom Viridiplantae; phylum Streptophyta; class Pinopsida; order Cupressales; family Cupressaceae; genus Sequoia; species Sequoia sempervirens. Next base: position 204,868,645 of record VDFB02168118.1, on the reverse strand, counting down.
AAGATTGGTTAAGAGAAGGTCAAGGAAAGAGTGAAAGGACAGTCTTGTGTCCTTGGTTGAGAAGAGAGTTGATGAAAAGATGAAAGGGATAGTCCTATGTCCTTTTGAAAGAGAAGCTATTTTGTGAACCTGATGCTGAAGAATGAGAAAAGAAAAAAGGAAAAGAGAAGATAGAGATGAAGAAGAAAAAGATGACAAGAGAGAGGAAAGAGAAGAGTGAAGACTAGTGATGAATACAAAGGCAAAGGTAAGTGTAGATGAAGAAGAAGTTGACCAAGGAAGATTTGATTTTATTTTGCAAGTACAAGCATGTTTCCAAGGGACTTGGAAAGGTTCAATTGGTTGGTTGTATGGTGCAGGAGCACCCAGATCATGTAATTCCTTCAAAAGGATAATTTGTCAAATTAGTATGTTAAAGTCAAAATGATGTTTTAAAATCATGTAATGCCTAATTTGAATGTATTGAAGTCATGAAATAAGTCACTAGGTGGTCAAAGTGGGAAAAATGCAAAACTTTCCTATATTGTAATGTTGTCAAAAGTTGTTACATTGACAAAACACAAGGAAATAAGGAAAATCAAGAGTTAAAAGGTAGTTTACACTGATGTGGAAGCTAAGAAGATAGTCACTAAGAGGGAACATCAATAAAAGGCATTTTAAGGTGTGGAAGAGATGGAATTTGTATTCGTGTAACCAAAATTTGCAATAAAGCCCTTGTTTTTCTGAGTTGCAACATTGTTTACATAGTTTCTTTCTTTGTATTGATAGTTTAAAAATTCCAAAAAATAGATTCTTATGTGATAAGATGTAGAAAAGAGTTAGTTTTCATTTTCAAGAAGTTTGAAGGTTAGTTTTTAAGAAATAAAAGAAGAAAAGCAACTTCCTCTGTCTCGAGCATGTTGATGGTGTTTTCTACACAACAACAACATAGACAAGACACAATATCCTATCTCTCTTGAAAGGTAAATCTCTACCAGCAAGCCTCAAGAGATAACCCCAAGGTCTCTAATGTCAGATCTTGACAATGCATAAACAACTCAGTGATAAAATGTCAAAATGCTGGCAATCACAAAGGAACCTTACTACAAGCAAACTACTGAATCGAATTTATCAGATTTAACAATATATTGATACTTCAATCCTAGATTTAACCCAATAATCAAAGAAATAGAAAAGATAAGGGTTTCAAAGAGATTTCTAAACTTAATACTAAACCTAAGATTAATAATGAAAGTAACCAACACTCAAAATGGACCAATCCCTCAAAACTAATCTCTACTCGACCCAGATAAATTTGCAATCTCACAGAAAATAGTGCAATCTTCTGAGGTGTTAAGATTTTCAAATCATGAGCATTCATTCAACAAACCTATTGCAATCAAAATGAATAAACCCTCACAGTCAAACTTAAGCACAAAGAATATGAAAAGTCCAGGCTAACTTTGCAAAGAAACTAACAATCAGTTGGTTGCAATAAGTATGGACTAAAGGATTGCTGCAACATTCAAGTATTGAATCACAAGCATTAGCGAATCAAATCTAACCTAAATATTAACCTTCTCAAAGAAATTTTAAGATTGAATAACAAGAACCATGCAAGAAAAGAGGAAACAAGTATGGCACCAAATCACAATGTCATTCCTTGTATTCAAATTATCCACTGTAGCAACAATTCCAATTTTCAGTTACAACATTTTCTTGAGAATACCTACTTGCTAACTTGCTACTAACTACTTTTATCTATATTAATCTCTATATTCTAGTTACAAATTCTAACCTTCTAACCCTTTACAAATGAGGTGACATGCCCAATATATAGAATTCCCCAGGAACCTATCAACCAGGCAAGGGTTATGCAGCAATAAAGGCACAACCACTCGGCCAAGAGAAGCCCGAAATTGGTGAAATAAGCAATAAATACAAGTTCTATTGAAGTCGGCCCGGGATCCGTAATGCAGCTCGGACGATGCGCGGGAAGATAATAGGGAAGCACAAATCATGTCACAGCCTATCATTAGCTCCCTTCCCTATTATCCTTACTCTGATCTGACTCTTCATGTAGCTTCAAGAATGCCCCATCTAAGTCAGCTACAAGTGGTACTAGCAGAACCCTAAGTCACCTCTCAATGGACGCAATCTCTTCCCTTGACCGTTTGACTGACTTATCCCAATCTACCTTATATGTCACATGCTTATCAATAACTGCAAGGTAGGTGGCCGCATCATCCAATTGGTGCTCAGAAATAGAACCATCATCAAGTGGTGCATACACATCATGCCACCATTCTCTCAACTATTCCAAGCTCAAGTACTTGGGTGCGATCTTCCTTCTTCCTGTCATAATTTCAAAGAAAGAGATACAACCATTATAGACACCATTGAGGGTGTTGTCGATTTTCCTCCTCTATTTGTAAATATTTTTCAACACCTTCTGCCTAATTTATAGTACCTCAAACCACTCCCATGGCTTGACAGCTCTGGAAGAAGGAAGGATCCCATCACTTACCAACCTGTATCGAGTGTACTCCATGATAGTTCTGGTTTTTTGTAGAAGAAGATCCGTATCCTCTTTATCTTGTGCTAACACCTATTTCAACCATTCAGTTGCCACGATAGAATCCTTCCCAGTTGATAAAATCTCCTTAATAGCTTCATCACCCTTTTCTTGCACCCCTTTCAACCAATTCATAGTGGCAAGGGTGGAAGCTTTCATCTTTTCTAGCTCAGTTATGGTCTCTTGAGGTAGAGGATTTGTAGTAGAGGAAGAAGGATTAATGGACTACAATGACTTCATTAATTCCTCCAAGCATTTCCTGAGATTTTCATTTTCTTTCTTCAGTTCCTGCTTGGTCTTCATTTCCTCCCTCAACCTACTCACAATAACTGCACTAGAACCCTCATAATCTTCAATGTCCTGCTCGACTGATGTAGGTCCTAGATTGAAAGTCTGAATATTGTAGTCCTTTCCAACCACATCATCCCTATTTTTATCTAGAGCAGGGGTGGCAATATGAACAACCTGATCATGAGCTTGATCTCTCTCAATCCGTGAGATCACCCTAGCCTTCTTCTTACCTTTATCTTTTCCAATTTTGGCTAGTAGTGCATCCCAATTCGGTGGACTATCCTCCACTACTACCTATTTTCTCTTTATTTCTATATCCAGCCACTCCGGAACAATGGGCTCCAATTGCACTCTGCTCTGCTCCATTTCTTCTCGTTGATCTCCTATTATCTCCTCATTCAAATTCTGTTCATTAGGAGTTTCATATATCTTACTTTCTTCCTCTTCAACATGTTCATCCTCTTGTTCAAGTGATGGATCTTTCACTGCCTCTACCTCCCTTGGAGGAGATTCAACTGCTTCAGTTCTAATAGGAGAGTCTGCATGTGCAACCATAGGGGACTGCATTATCTTTTCAATTTTTGCCTCTGCACTGTGGAGATCACCCTCATGGAATTCCTCACCTTTAGTATCCGGATGATCTTCAACATTTTCCTCCTCACCTGGTTCACTTTGAGTTTCATGAGTGGCAGGAACATCACCATGCTGTACATCATGAGAAACCACCGGAGGAAGGTCATCCTTAGGCACACTATCCCTGGGAGAAGGAGTCCTAGACCTCCTTATATATACTTTGGACTTCTCCCTAGAATTTTCAATGTTTACTACCAATGGGGGAATCTCTTCTTCTACTACCTTGGAGCTTACTTTCTCCGACAATTTGACAATTCTTCTTCTTTTGGGCATAGGATCACCAGCCTTAGGATTCTATTTTTCAATCTCTTTCTATTCAGACTTCCTAGTCCTTGTCCTCTTCTTAGCCTTTGGCTTCCTTTGTTTTTCTACTTCCTAGACCTCTGTTTCTTGTACACCTTTAATCTCGACTTTGAGAGGAGAGTCCAGTTTACCTTTACCTTTAGGATCCTGCTGCCCTGTGGACTCCTTAGAGGTGGAGTGGGAATCTAAGTCTCCCATCAGGTTGTATGTGCATTTTACTCCCTTGTTTTCCAACTCCCATATCATGTGCTTAAGCCACATCTTGGTAACTTTGATAACTGGATCCATCAATTGTTTCAGTTCTGTTTGCTCCTCATCTAACTAGTCTATATCACCAATCGATTTATCTTTTATTGCTTCATAGGCATGGTCCTGAATTAAGTTCCCATCATCCTCCAACTGATCAGGCACTGCCCTTATGTTATACAATCGGACTGCATCCACTGGAAGCCAAGAAAAATTATTCTTCCTAACCTCATATTGATCACCACAATTGGCCCAGTAGTCCTCTAAATTAACCTTATGGCCATATTCTCTACTGGCCTTCTTTTGAGCCTCACCTGTGATATCAAATTTGAACCTCTCGGAGTGGAAAGACAAACCAAGAGTACTCATTTCTTCTTCTCAAGCTTGAGAAGAACCAATGGAAGGACATACCTCTCTAGTGCCAATCCTCAAGGGAAAATCACCACCAAAACCAGTCTTATGCTTGTCCTTCTTGACAACAGCATCAAAGTCACAAATCTGCCTAGTAACTTCCAACAATATAATGTGATCAGTGGGATACCTTGGAAGTCTGTATGGGGGCCCCTGGTAGCCATCAATCTGAATGTAGGAGAAGGTTGGGAACTGAATAAACCATGCTCCATATTTCTTGATAAGTTCTTTAGCCTGGTATGAAATCCTTACATGCTCTGCCTCCTGAAGCATTCTAGTGATATACATGGTAAATGCATCACTTTCCCTCCTATAGTCTGAGCTTCCTAAATACAACTAAGGGAAAAATTCATAGATGATATCCTGTCTAAAAATTCCCTTTGTATCCAATCCTCTGTAGGGATGGAATCTTGCAAGTGCATAGACCAAATATGAGGTCATTGTGAGGGTCTTTGTTTGCAACACTTTGGACAATTGTTTATGAATTACTTGGCTGATGACCCCTGCCCAATGGTAGTCAATTTTCTCTTGTACCATCCTTACAATCGCATGGCACATCCAATTCTCAAATGTACCAGCACTCCTCAATCCAACCACCCTGCTGAGAAGGCTGATGGCATCATAATACTCCTTGAATTTTGCTTAGAACAGCTGCTTGGGCAATTTAGAATAATGTGACTTAGGATTCTCTAGCTACGAATTGCTAAGCTATTGTGACTTCATAGTTTGTTCATCATAGAACTCCTGAGTTGCCTCAATGGTGAATCCCACCATATAAGATCTATCAGGCATGTCAAGGGTTTGAGCGATAGAGACAAGATTAAGATTTGCTATAACTCTCCCTTGTGGACCAATTATCCTCTGTGTGTCCTGATCATAGTTCTTGGCGAACTCAAGGACCAGCTCATAGCATTGCATCGTAGAAGGGAAACCAACAACATGTGACAATCCTGATTCCATCATCCTTCTAGCCACCAAAGGAAGATCTTCAGCCGCCATCCTTTCTTTAAACTCTTCATAGTCCCAGAGGGCAACGTTTGTATTAGTGACTTCTGACTAGAAAAAAGTGATCTTACTCTCAGGGACCTTGGTCTTAATGTCCAACTTAATCCTCTCTGCATCAGAAAATGAGGAACTAGCTGCTACCTTGCTTGATTCAGCCTGCACTCAACATGAAAATCACAATAAAAACCATAGGAAAGAGTCATGTTAATTCATCAAAATACCGTTAGAATGCATCTCATATAGTCAAGGTGTTATTAAATCTCATATAAAATGACCACAACAAATTTCAGGTTTTAAGACCACCTGTGGAATATGAGCCAGAGAGGAATTTCAGGAAATTCCTAACCAATCAGATTCCAACGGAATGACCAGAAAACACCTACTTAACCATTAAAGTTTATCATTTTTCATTAGTAAACCACATGGGAGATCATAAGATAGCATGAATGAATCATAAAATGCATTGAAAATCACTAACACATCATGCCATTCCTCATTCCTTTATGTTTCATCAACCTTCAGGAAAATCCACCAGAGATGGATTCCCGCGAAGAATGAGCCAAAGAGGATTTTTTGGAAACCTGGGAGATAGTTGATTTCAGAGAAATCCGGACCTGACGGACATCCGTGGAATATGCAAAATTTTGGACCAATGGAGATTCCCAGAATGAAGGTTTCGGCAAGAGTCAATCAATTCGCTGAGAAGTCCTGGTGACTTCCGGGAGTCATGCTGAAGGACATCATCAAAATAGGTTCCACCAAGACTGGGTGGTTTCGGTGTAATGTCTCAACAAAAAGGGACACAATAAACATATCGATGTGATCTAAGGGTGGTCAGGGTAAGCTCCTGGAAAATTCATCTTGTCTCACCGACCATCAGAGTTTAAACAATCACTTAGGCTAGACTCAAGTTTTTCGATATGAGGTCCCAGCGAAGCTACAGTGTCTTACTGACCAGCGATGTAATAGACATCTCGATGTGACCAATGGGAGCTAGGGTAAGGTCTTCACGAATTTTCTTGGTCTCACCGACCAGCGATAGAACATGAGAGACCTTCAATGTGAGAAAGATATTGTCACAACAATAAAAAATGAACCTAGGAAGGCCTTCGGTATAATGTCTGGCCGACAACATGTCGTCTCAGCAAAAGAAGATCTGAGCTCACCAAGAAAGGAAGGGGTCACCGAAAGGTCTTGGCGACTGCTAGTAGTCTTGCCGAAAATGAAGGCCTCAACAAGAACTGTGAGCTTGGCAAAAAGGTCTCTCTGAACAGACAGAGTCTCAAGGACAAAAATGAATAGAGCTCGACGAAAGCGAAATACGCCCGATAAGAGGTCACGTCAAAGGATGAATGTCTCAGCGAAGCAAATGGGTATCAGTATAATCAATAAAGCCCACTGTGACCTCCTGGCGACTAGGCCTTTTCTTGCTGAAGGAGATTTCATCAGCGAAAGAATTATATTGTCCCAACGATCAAGTATGAACCTAGGAAGACCTGTTAGGTGAACTACAGGGTGATCGGTATGACATCTCTCTGACCTTGAAGGGTCACAACAATGGGAATTTGGAAGGGACGGAGAATCACGATTTCACCCAGACACTGAACCAATGCTAAATTTCAAAAGGTTTAACTCAGGACCAGCTAGGGATGGACCTTTCATAGATTTTGCTTGTGTTTGAGGCCTGTTTTAGGATGAAATCACCTGACACAGCCCTGCCCTAGGTTTCAAACCTCACCATCTACCATTAGCGCACAGGTCAACTCTGAATTCAGTTGTTTCAATTGCTAAGTCGTTACTAGGGTTTACTAAATACTCTCAGGTAAGATTCATCAAAATGCAGATAAACAAGTGAGTTCAAGACTTACCCAAGGGATGAAAAATGATGCAAAACTGAACACCCCTAGCATGAAATGATCACTCTCATAACCTCAAAGTGCCATACATAATTCTCAATCAAAGGCAGGGCAATCAGACACATGCCATTATGAAGTGGAAATTGACCTTAGAAGCAGCAAACGTGAAGCCCAGCGACGCCCACAAAGAACAAAGGCAAGAATGTACAAGAAATAGCCACCAAATCAATCAATTCTAGCCCAAACACCCCAAAATGAAGTCAATCAATCACAGGAAAGCACTCCTCAACTCAAACGATGGAAAATAGTAAGCATAATGACATAAAAGATCTCATAAATCAAGTAAAAACTAGCCTTTAAAGCGCATACGAAGCCATTAATGCAATCGATAAGACAGTCAGAAAACCTAGGAAGCCGATGATAGGGTGGAATCTGGGAAAATCCAAACCATGTGGAAATCCACGAATACCGAAAATCCTCAAACCACAGTGCAAAACTAGAGTCCAAGCAGGATCTGGGAAAATCCAACCAGGGTAGAAAATCTTGAATTTGAGAAAAAGCTCAAAATTCATCCAGAACTTAAGATTTTCAATGAATAACCTGGGGGAAACACTTAGGAATTCAAAATAAACAATTTAAGCACATGCCTAGGTAAGAAAAAACCTCAAAAAGAAAGGGCTAGAAAACCAAAACTGAAGTGAAAGAGGATCCCTGCTTCCAGCAGGGCGTGTGTGCGAAAACTGCACAACAAGGCAAAGTTCTTTCCACAGTGGTTTGAGAGTCTATTAAGGAATCTATGGCCATTCCAATGATGTAGGGATAGATTTTTGGTGGAATGGATTAATTTTAATGTCTTTAAAATTTTAGATGAGTGTGTGATTGCAGGGGTAGCAAGAATAACAAGTTATGATTTTGTTTCAAAGCCAAAAATTTTGAGTTTTCCATTTGAAGATAGAGGTTACAAGCAAGATATTGAAGGATTTTCATGTGCATGGGATAGGAGGTTCTTTCAAAATATTTTTTAGACATATTGAGAATGTTCCAAGTGGTGGCTGGAGTGCTTGAGGTTTGAAAGTGTCTCAACCATGAAACCTTCACTATTTTGATGTTTTCCAGCCTATAAACAAGGGTTGTTTAATATGTTGTCAAAAATGGGTTTTGCAATCCCTTAAGGTGGATAAATTTGGAGTTTTGTAACTTGCTCTTTGACTATTTGGGGTTGTTGAGGGTTGGTAGACTGTCTAAAGGTGACTTCCTTTGCAAATGAGGCCTAATTTAGTAGCCATGTTCCAGTGTAAATTTTGAGAACTTGATAGTTTCTTCAAAGTAAATCATTGAAAGTCTTTGTTATGTTGATGTGGAAATTAAAAAGTCTCTAAACATGTATTTGGCTCTTGGTATTTGCATATGGGTTGTGGGATTCACCTGATTAAGGGTTTGGAAACTTACAAAGGGATTTGATGAATGACTACTAAAACAGTAATTTGTTTAAAAACAATGATAATGGTGATTAGTTTTGTGATGAAACTTGTTTGCACAGTGGTATTAGAATCATAAAAATGCTCGGGTAAAGTGAGAAGGCAGAGTTTGATAGTGTGGATATTTTGGACTTATGAGTTCAATGTGCTTTGGAGGTGTTTATATGCTAAAACTTGATAATCTGATAGAACAATGATATAAGATTCTATTCTTGGCTTGTTTTTATTAAAATGATGATGTTTTCAATGATTAAGAAGTCTCGTAATGGCAGAGGTACATGGTTGGATGCCTTGGATGGAAATAGATGCTAATGGGTTGATGAATGAATGGACTATTTTTAAAGGTCCTAAATTTGGATTTTGTTTGATTTTGATAGGATATTGATTATGATTTGGAATAAGGTTTTGTTGAAGTGGAATACTGACTTTTTGTCTTGAAGTCTTGTAGAATTGAAGAATCAAAAGAAGTTATACAAGTTTTAAGGAAAAAGAAAGTGAATTAAGAATTTGATCTTCTCCTGATTTGATTGTGATTAAAATTCCCTGATGAAATGAGGTTATTAATGGTTTTGTTATGATACTTTGCATCAATTTGGTATCAGAGCTAGCAAGGTTCTATTGGTTGGTTGAATTAATGTTGTTGTTGATAATTGATGTTGAGATGAGTTTGGTTGAAGGTTCTTATCTATCTAAAATTCATTGAGAAAGACCAAGAGACTAGGGAGAGTAAGCGAAGACACCTAGGTGAGGCAAGCTGAGTTGTGTTGCAGTTAGAAGCTAATGGATTCCTGACTAAAGAAGCACTTGAAGTTGCAACCTATTGAAGGATACTCCACTGATGGGAGTAGATGAAAAGTTGAGAAGATGAAGAGAAGATTGGTTAAGAGAAGGTCAAGGAAAGAGTTAAAGGATAGTCCTGTGTCCTTGATTGAGCAAAGGGTTGGTGAAAAGATGAAAAGGATAGTCTTGTGTCCGTTTGAAAGAGAAGCTATTTTGTGAACCTGATGCTGAAGAATGAGAAAAGAAAAAAGGAAAATAGAAGATAGAGATGAAGAAGAAAAAGATGACAAGAGAGAGGAAAGAGAAGAGTGAAGACTAGTGATGAAGACAAAGGAAAAGCTAAGTGCAAATGAAGAATAAGTTGACCAAGGAATTTTTTTTTTTTTTTTGTAGGTACAAGCATGTTTCCAAGGGACTTGGAAAGGTTCAATTGGTTGGTTGTATGGTGCACGAGCACCCAAATCATGTAATTCCTTCAAAAGGATAATTTGTCCAATTTGTATGTTCAAGTCAAAATGATGTTTCAAGTCATGTAATGCCTAATTTGAATGTATTGAAGTCATGAAATAAGTCACTAGGTGGTCAAAGTGGGAAAAATGCAAAACTTGCCTATATTCTAATGTTGTCAAAAGTTGTTACATTGACAAAACACAAGGAAATAAGGAAAATCAAGAGTTAAAAGGTAGTTTACACCAATGGGGAAGTTGAGAAGATAGTTACTAAGAAGGAACATCTATAAAATGCATTGTAAGGCATGGAAGAGATGAAATTTGTATTCTTGTAACCAAAATTTGCAATAAAGCCCCTATTTTTCTGAGTTGTAGCATTCTTTACATAGTTTCTTTATTTGTATTGATAGTTTAAGAATTCCAAAATATATATTCTTGTGTGATAACATGTAGAAAAGAGTTATTTTTCATTTTCAAGAAGTTTGAAGGTTAGTTTGTATGAAATAAAAGAAGAAAAGCGACTTCCTATGTCTCAGGTAGAGTTCTTTCCATAGTGGTTTGAGAGTCTATTAAGGAATCTATGGCCATTCCACTTATGTAGGGATATATGGTTGGTGGAATGGATTTATTTTAATGTCTTTTCAATCTTAGATGGGTGTGTGATTGCAGGGGTAGCAAGAATAAGGAATTATGATGTTGTTTCAAAGCCAAACATTTTGAGTTTTCCACTTGAAAATAGAGGTCACAAGCACGGTAATGAAGGATTTTCATGTGCATGGGCTAGGAGGTGGTTTCAAAAGCTTTTGCAAACATATTGAGACATGTTCCAAGTGGTGGCCTGAGTGCTTGAGGTTTGCAAGGGTCTCAACCATGAAACCTTCACTATTTTGGTGTTTCTCAGCCTCTAAACAAGGGTTTGTTAATATGCTGTCAAAAATGGGTTTTGCAATCCCTTAAAGTGGATAAATTTGGACTTTTGTAACTTTTTCTTTGATTGTTTTGGGTTGTTGAGGGTTGGCAGACTATCTAAAGGTGACTACCTTTGCAAATAAGGCCTAATTTAGTAGCCCTATTCTAGCGTATAGTCTAAGAATCTAATAGTTTCTTCAAAGTAAATCATTGAAAGTATTTGTTATGTTGATGTGGACATTAAAAAGTATCTAAAAATGTATTTGGATCTTGGTATTTACATATGGGTTGTGGGATTCACTCGATTAAGGGTTTGGAAACTTACAAAGGGATTTTATGAATGACTACTAAAACAGTGATTTATTTACAAACAATGATAATGGTGATTAGTTTTGTGGTGAAACTTGCTTGCACAATGGTATTAGAGTTGTAACAATGCTTGGGTAAAGTGAGAAGGAAGACTTTGATAGTGTGGATATTTTGGACTTAGGAGTTCAATGTGCTTTGGAGGTATTGGTATGCTAAAATTTTTATAATCTGACAGAATAGTGATATAAGAGTTTGTTCTTGGCTTGTTTTTATTAAAATGATGATGTTTTTAGTGATTAAGAAATCTGGTAATGGTAGAGGTACATGGTTGGATGCCTTGGATGGAAATAGATGCTAATGGGTATGATGAATGAATGGACTATTTTTAAAGGTCCTAAATTTGGATTTTGTCTGATTTTGATAGGATACTGATTGTGATTTGGAATAAGGTTTTTTTGAAGTGGAATACTGAATTTTTGTCTTGAAGTCATGTAGAATTGAAGAATCAAAAGAAGTTGTATCGGTTTTGAGGAAAAAGAAAGTGAATTAAGAATTTGATCTTCTCCTAATTTGATTGGGATTGAAATTCCTCGATGAAATGAGGTTGTTGATGGTTTTGTTATGATACATTGCATCATTGGAAAGAAAATTTTACAGGATTTCTAACAACTGTATTGGAGGAAATCAATGATGAAGATATGGTCTTCCGAAATACTCATAAACAAATTGAGAAATTCATGGATATGGATTATGATATGAGAGAAGTCATTTCCAATGCAAAAACCCGTGCAGAACAAGGATATATTGATCATATCTCGACTTTTAATATGTTTATTAATCGAGCAGTGGACGCTCCGGACACAACTGAACAACCATCAAAATCAGTCGGTGGTAATGATGTCAACCCTATCTTACAGTAAAATCTTTGAACAGGTCTTAGATGACCATTGGATTTTACTCGGAGATTAATGGATTGGCACACACATTTGTGATTATGTTAGTTTCTTATGTTATGTTTAGTTTCAAATCCTATTTTGTTATCAAAAGTCATGTATTTTTTCCTAGAGCTTGTTACCTCTCGTATATATAAGAGAGACTTGGACCATAAGAAAGATATAGGAGAAGATAGTAGTAGAATAGGGATAATTAATGGATAATAGAAAATTTCCATAATGTTCATATTCTAAAAGACTATGTTGCAAGCAATATTTTGAAGAAGTCAATGAAAGATCTCTGATTGTGTGGCGTTATCTTGGTATCAATTTTTTTTTTAAGTTATTCAGTTATTTGGTTGTCTCCAACTTAATATTTCCTTATTATTTAAATTGATATATAAAGTATATATTCAATTTATCAATGCACATTTTTTGTATTTGTGTGATATGATTAATTATTTTCCACAAAGGAATTAAAATCCTTCTAGTCAATCACAATAATTTGGAAGTTTTATTTGGATCAATGAAGAGCCATATAATTAGGATCACCATTCTGTCTCCAAGTTGATATCATCTATTGTTCCTGTGCGATTTATTCAATTGGTTCTTTCAAGCAAAGATTAAAATACTTTTGATAAATCATAAGTAACCTGCTTATGTTAGTTGGATAATAAGTAGAGTTTTTCAATCACTTTCTTGCATGTTTATACAAGTTATAAACCAATATTAGTGTGCCAAACAATTTGAGTTATAGAAAATATAAGTCATACATTCTAGATCTTCATTTGAATCCATTTATCCAACAAGGCAGTAGTCTTATCCTTTTCATCATTTAGTTTTATGAAATTTGTTTCAAAACCTAGCATCTATTAACTAAACATATTAATGAAATCCACCTTGATATTGCTTATATAACTTATACCAAATTAAGCTTCCATCTCTCCACTTCCAATTTCCATTGTGGATAGATTGCACAAGTAGGAAACACATAGTTTAAGTTTGCTTCATTTGCATTAGGTATACCCACCTAGGTCTGGTAGAGCCTGAAGAGAAGAAGGTTCAAATAAACCATTTGGCCTTGTTCTTTAGCCTAAAATGTACAAAGATCCTGGAAACCTCTTGAGGTTTTTCAACCAGTTTTTTTGAGAACTAATAGTGACAACATGTAGTGCCTGAACTTTTGTGAGGAAAAAACTACTACTAGGCATGCTTTCTTAATGGGTGAATAGTTCATCTCGTAGCCTACCAAGGTTTTTTTGATGTATTATATGGCTCTTTCCTTTCCATTTTCATCATGTTGTTCTAAAATAGCTCCTAGAGCTGCTAGTGTTGTTGAGATGTACAGGATTACTGGCTTGTTCAGTATCGAAAACATGAGCACTAGAGGTGTTAGTAAATAATTTTTGATTTGTTGCAAAGATTTATCACATTTTCATCCCACTTGTAGCTTATCCCTTTATGGAGGAGATGCAAAAAGGGGTGAATCTTATCTGATAGTTGAGCTATGAACCTTCTAATGGACTACAATCTTCCCTTTAATCCTCTCATCTACTTCAATGTATGCAGTGGTTCCATGTCTAGGATGGTGTTTACTTTTGCTAGATCAACTTCTATCCCTCTTTGTGAAACAATAAAGCCAAGAAGTTTCCCTGATGTGACCCCAAACACACACTTTTTTGGATTTAGTCCTAACTTGTATTCTTTAATCCTATCAAAGATAGGTCCTAAGACTTGTATGTGCTCACTTCTCTTCTTTTATTTTTCCAAAATATCCTCCACATAATCTTCAATTGTTTTGTGGATCATGTTTTGAAAGATGAGGGCCATTATTCTTTGATAGGTTTCTCCTACAATCTTTAACTCGAATGGAATTACATTCTTGCAAAAGGTTCCTCATGGATAAGTGAAGGCAGTTTTGTGTTGATCCCCCCTTGCGATTATAATTTGATTATAGCTAAAAAAACCATCCATAAGTGATAACATTTCACACCTAGCTATTAAATCTACAATGAGATTGATGTTGAGAAGAGGGAAATCATTCTTCAGGTATGCCTTGTTTAGATCTCTGAAATTAGTGCATATTCTAATGCCCCCAATGGGTTTTGAGACTAGTACTAGGTTTGAAACCCACTCAAGATAATCTATCAGTCAGATGAATCCAACATCAAGAAGATTTTGTAGTTCTAGTTTAACCAAAAGTGTTATCTAAGGATGCATCTTCCTTAATTTTTACTTAAATTGTTTGGCTTTAGTATAGATTGGTAAGCGATGTACAACCACTTGTAGATCAAGGCCTGGCATATCTGTGTATGACCATAGAAATTTATCTCTTCTCTCTTTGAGGAATGTTACTAAGTTCTTCTATTCTTCATCCAACAAGGATTCAACATAAAAAGTTATCTTAGGTGCTTCTTTTGTTCCCACATTAACTAGAGTAGCCTTTTCTACTAGTACTGTTGACTTCTCTAGATGTATTACACTAAGGGGGAGATTTAATTCCTCATCCTTGGGCACCTCAAAAATGTTTTCACCATCAGATGCATCTTTTTTTTTACTATTTTGGGATCAAAGAGTGCCAATAGGTGTTTTCACTCAAGGATCTACATGTTAGTTGCATTTCATTTATTTTACGACTAAAGGATTCAATCGTCTCCCCATAATATGCCCTTGTATTGAGTTCTATGTTGAAGCCTACTTTGTGATCTTCCCATGATAATTTGTCTTAGAGTCCCATGAATTTTGAGATTGCTTCATCATTTTTGAATAAATATAGAAACAGTGGTCCTTGTTGCTCCATGTTACTAGGCATATTTTAGTCGGTTGGTTGTTTGAGACAAAGGATGTTATGGATATCATAAAGAGGGTGTTATTTACAAATAGGTCAACAAAACCAAGGGGGAATTCATCTAAGGTTGTATCACATGATGTAGGTGACCAAGAGGAAGCCTCAACTAATTTAGCAGAAATACCTTTTCCAATAAGTGTGACCTTGCTAGTAGTAAAACCTAAGCCAAGATTCTTTATTCATTTCTGATGCAGGAGCATCCAGTGGTGTAAGGGAAATCTTGCATCACCCAAAAATAGTTAAATTTCAAGTTTCTCAGTTTTTAGATGTTTTTACATTTTTGGATACTCTTTTTGTCATAATGAAATTCCCAATTTATGGTTTTTATTTTCTGTTCCTGGGTTGAAAGATATTGCAGTTTTAGTTTCCCAGATTTGCACCTGAAAATCTTCTAAGTTAGATTTGAGGTACTTAGAGTTCCTGGAATGGCCCCAAAACTTGCCAAAATTGGCGTAGCATGTCTTGAGCATGTTATTGACTTCGAGACCTTTCCAACGGTTCAAACGGTTTGTGAATCAGAGTCCTATATCAAAAGTTATGGCCTTGGGAAGTTGGCACACTTTCTAGAAGATACAATTGCAAATGCTCTTTTGAAATTTCAACTTCATATTGTAAATTTTCGGTGCCAAAATGCCTAAACTCAAATTTGAATGTTGTTTTGGCTCCAAACTAATGAGGAGCTTTATTTATGAGCGGGTTTCTAATTTTTGGGTAGCTTTTTGGGGACAAGCTTTCATATTGTGAAAGGGTTATTCTGTAGCTTCCTGTAACTTGCATGTGTTGTAGAACTTGGGGATTTGAGATCCTCTACATGTAAGCAGCTCCATTTTCTGAATAATGAAATTATTCTCTTATTTGTGGGTTATTTTCTAAGTCTTGAGCTGTGCCTTCATCAAGTGGTATTAGAGCAAGGTTTTCTTGAGTGTGTGGACAGATCACCGATCATGAGGCAGTTTGCACCAGGACCATGGTTGTGGGTCGAGGTCAAGAAAGATGCCTCCAAGAGTGATGCCTGGTAGGCATGGTGGTGCCAGAGGTGGTCAAGGTGGCAGAAATGCTGGTGGAAGAGATGCACTGGCAGCCCTCCAGAGACAGATTGATGCGTTACAAGAGCAGTTGAGAAGAGGGTTAAAATCGAGGGAGGAAAGTGAGGATGAAGGAGAGGAAGAAGGTTTAGATGTAGAAGAGGAAGAAGAAGCAATTGATCAAGACCAAATGTGGCTAATAAGGGACATTTCAAAGATCGGGAAAAGACCCAGAGCAGAAGTCCCCAGTTATTCTGAAAGTTTGAACTCGGAAGAGTTGATTGACTGGATCAACGAGCTAGAAGAATATTTTGAGTATGAGGAAATAGAGGACCCAGATTGGGTTAATTTTGCGAAAATGAAGCTGAAGGGCCATGCTAATATTTGCGGAAAGAGGTCCAGTTTGAAAGAAATCAAGAGGAAAAGGCAAGATCACGGATGGGATCGCGATGGTAGAGAAATGAAGAAGCGGTTCATACTAGTGGACTATGAGTTAGATCTGTTGAAGAAATTGCAAGGGTTGAAACAAGGAAGTAGATCCGTGGAAAGAATATATGAATATTTTCACAAGATAATCATTAGAACGGGTCACACAGAGGTAATAAGGAGAAGGTAGCCCGATATCTTAATGGGTTACGACCGAGCATTCAGGATGAGTTAAGCCTAGTCAGAATGACCACCATTGAGGATGTGTATCAGTTTGCTCTGAAGGTGGAAGAGAAGCTGAAAAAAAGATTTGATGGCAAGCAAAAAGGACGAGAAGGTCAAAGCGGAAGGGGCAATGGAAGACCTTCAGGAAGCCGAAATGATGATGAAAAGAAAAGTGAAGATGTGGGTACTAGCCGAAGCCAAAGAAATGACAACTTCTACCGCCCTCGTGATCAAAACAATGGTGATCAAAGAGGTAGAGGATGAGGGAGATATGGACAAGGATCTGGAAGAGGTGGTTTCAGAGGAACGTGTTTCCAGTGTGGTGAAGAAGGGCATCAAGCCTATGAATGTCCACAACACTGAGGATGGAGAGACAAAAGGCTAGAAGGTCCTGGAAGGGTTGCACATGCAGATGAGGAGTCCCAATCTGAACATTCAGATGATGCTGAAAGGGGAGAAGCCCTAGTGATTAGGAGAGCCCTAGTGACTGAGGAAAATGAACCAGAATAGAGGAAAAATCTGTTTCGCACAAGGTGCAAGTGTGAAGGAAAATGTTGTGATGTCATTATTGATGGTGGGAGCACCGATAATCTGGTATTAGAGGAGATGGTCACAAAATTGAAGCTGAAGAGGGAAAGGCACCCGCATCTGTATCGGATTTCCTGGTTGCAGAAAGACCACAAAGTTTTGGTCAATGAGCAGTGCCTAGTAAAGTTGAAGATCGAGAGCTACCATGATGAGGTACTTTGTGATATCACCCCCATGGATGCATGTCACATGTTGTTGGGGAGGCCATGGCAGTTCGATAGGTGAGCTATGTATGATGGCCATGCAAACACTTACTCCTTGACAAAGGATGGGGTTCATCACAAGTTGAAACCCCTGAAGGAGACCAAAGAAAAGGTATGCAGTAGTGCTAGAATTTGTTATGTAGATGGAAGAAAATTTTTAGAAGGTGTGAAGCATGAGAATGTGTGTTATGCATTGATTCCTAGAGTGAGTAAGGAGGATAGTGAGAAGGTTCCAGAAGAATTTTCTAGGATGTTGGATGAGTTTCAGGATATTGTTTCTGATAATGTACTTGAGGGTTTACCATCAATAATGAAAATTAGTCATCAGATTGACTTGATTCCTGGAGCCAGTTTGCCAAATAAAGCAGCTCATAAAATGACTCCAACAGAAAATGAGGAGTTGAATAGAAAAGTTCAAGAGTTGTTGAGAAAGGGTTTGATACGGGAGAGTTTGAGTCCATGTGCAGTACCTACAGTACTAGCACCAAAGAAGGATGGGGAGTGGAGGATGTGTACAGATTCCCGGGCCATAAACAAGATAACAATCAAGTACTGATTTCCCTTGCCAAGGATAGATGACCTGATGGACTGTTTGAGTGGACCTCACTACTTCAGAAGATTGATTTGAAGAGTGGATATCACCAGATCTGGATTCGAGAGGGAGATGAATGGAAGACTGCCTTCAAGACCAAAGAGGGCCTGTAGAGTGGTTAGTCATGCCTTTTGGGCTAACCAATGCACCGAGCACATTCATGCGGCTCATGAACGAGGTACTAAAAGAATTTATGGGAACTTTTGTTATTGTGTATTTAGATGATATTTTGATTTTCAGTAAGATGTTGGATGAGCATCCGATGCATATTCAGAGAGCCTTTGAGAAGTTAAGAGAAGAGAAACTGTTGATTAATCTGAAGAAGTGCAGTTTTGTGAAGAGGGAGTTAGTATACTTGGGGTTTGTTGTCTCAGCAGAAGGTCTCAAGATGGACCCAGAGAAGGTGAAGGCTATTCTAGAATGGCCTACCCCAAGAAGTGCTACCGAGGTGAGATCTTTCCATGGTTTGGCTAGTTTTATAGAAAGTTCATTAGAAACTTCAATAGTATTTGTGGACCCCTTGAAACAATGAGAGGGGATAGAAAAGAATTCAAGTGGAGCACTGGAGCAGAAAAAAATTTGAACTGTTGAAGTAGAAGGTGACAGAGCAACCTGTTCTAGCCCTCCCGATTTCCAACAAGGTGTTCAGGTGGACCGATGCTGGTTGTGCCATTGGAGCGTGTTGAGCCAAGAAGGTAGCCTATTGCCTATTCTCAATGAAAAGTTAAATGATGCCAAGAGAAAGTATTATGTATATGATCAGAATTTTATGCGATAGTTCAAGCATTAAAGAAATGGAGACATTATTTGTTGCTGAAGGAATTTGTTCTATATACTGATCATCAGGCCTTGTAGTACATAAATAGTCAGGGAAAATTAAATTAGAGGCATATGAAATGGGTAGAGTTTTTGCAGAGTTATACCTTTGTTTTGAAACATATGAGTGGGAAGTCAAATAGGGTTGCAAATGCCTTAAGTAGGAGGCATACATTGATGACAAAGATGTAGATTGAAGTGGTTGGGTTCAATGAACTCAAGACACTATATGCAGAAGATCCTAATTTTTCAGAGGCTTGGAAAGCTTGCAAGGAACCTGTTATAGTGGACAGGACAAGGAGGCTAGATTTCATAATCCAGGATGGCATGTTATTTAAGGGAAGTCAATTGTGTATCCCAAGGAGTTCCATGAGGGAGAACCTGATAAAGGAGAAGCATAGTGGAGGAATGGTATGACATTTTGGTTGGGATAAAACCATTGCCATTATCAGTGAGCATTATTATTGGCCTCAGTTGTCATAGGATGTGAAGGAGCTTGTACAAAGCTACAAGGTATGTCAGATGGCTAAAGGAGTGAGCCAAAATACAGGCTTATATCAGCCCTTACCTATACCAGAGAGGCCATCGGAGGATATAAGTATGGACTTTTTTCTTGGTTTTCTAAGGACACAATGAGGGAATGATTCAGTCTTTATGGTGGTTGATAGGTTTTCGAAGATGGCACATTTCATTCCATGTCAGAAGACCCATGATGTAGTCCACATAGCTGACTTGTTCTTCAAAGAGGTGGTGAGGCTACATGGTTTGCCAAAGAGTATTGTTTTAAATCATGACACCAAATTTGTGGGGTACTTTTGGAAGACCTTGTGGAAGAAGCTAAAGACAGAGTTGAAATTCAGTTCTACACACCATCCACAAATAGATGGATAGATAGAGGGTTGTTAATCAGAGTCTGGGTAACCTACTAAGATGTTTGGTAGGAGATAAACCCAAGGGATGGGACTTGATCTTACCCCAGGCAAAATTTTCTTACAAAATTATGTCAACAGAAGCACTGGTAGATCACCATTCCAGATTGTGTATGGAGGTAGCCCCATAACAGCTCCAGAATTGAGGAAGATGGACCAAGAGAAGAAAATAAGTGCTGAAGCCGAAGATTTTACAGAACACATCAAGGATATACATGAGAAGGTAAGAGAACATATTAACAAGATGAATATGCAGTATAAGGCTAAGGCAGATCAGAAGAGGAGGTATAAGGAGTTTCAGATTGGTGATGAAGTGATGGTCCACTTGAGGAAAGAAAGGTTTCCAGTGGGAACATATAACAAATTGAAGTTGAAGAAGTTTGGTCCCTATAAAATTTTGAAGAGGCATGGTTCAGGGAATGCATATGAGGTAGAGTTGTCGGATGGATTCAACATTTCCCCTGTGTTTAAGATTTCAGATTTGACAGAGTATCATGAAGGTGGCGCAGAGGTAGTACCAATGATGGAACAGTGTGGGATTCCAGCACCTACTTCAGAAAAGGAGGAGATTGAAGAAATCTTGGATAGTCATGTGGGAAGGAGTACCAAGAACAGGCAGTATGAAGAATATCTGGTGAAATGGAAAGGAAGGCCTGTTGAAGATTCATCCTGGTTGCCTAAGGTAGAGGTTGACCATTTGGGTTTTCCTCCACCATCTGAGACGTGACAGGGTCACTTCTCAAATTACCTTGGGTGTCTGATGTAGGAGCATCCAGTGGTGTAAGGGCAATCTTGCATCTCCCAAAAATAGTTAAATTTCAAGTTTGTCAGTTTTTAGATGTTTTTACATTTTTGGATACCCTTTTCATCATAATGAAATTCCTAATTTATGGTTTTTATTTTCTCTTCTTGGGTTGAAAGATATTGCAATTTTAGTTTCCCAGATTTGCACATGAAAATCTTCTAAGTTAGATTTGAGGCACTTAGGGTTCCTGGAACGACCCCAAAACTTTGTGAAATTGGCATAGCCAATTTTGAGCGCGTTATTGACTTCGAGACCTTTCTAATGGTTCAAACGGTTCACGAATCGCAGTCCTGTATCAAAATTTATGGCCCCAGGAAGTTGGCACACTTTCTAGAAGATACAATTGCAAATGCTCTTTTGAAATTTGAACTTCATGTTGTAAATTTTCGGTGCCAAACTGCCTAAACTCAAATTTGAATGTTGTTTTGGCTCCAAACTAATGAGGAGCTCTATTTATGGGCGGGTTTCTAATTTTTGGGTAGCTTTTTTGGGAGTGGCTTGCATATTGCGAAAGGGTTATTCTGTAGCTTCCTATAACTTGCATGTGTTTTAGAACTTGGGGATTTGAGATCCTCTGCATGTAAGAAGCTCCATTTGTTGAATAATAAAATTATTCTCTTATTTTTGGGTTATTTTCTAAGTCTCAGGTTGCGCCCTCATCAATTTCTCAGGAACGATGGGTTCTAGTAAGCCATTGTCATTCTACCCCAGCTTCTCATTCTTGTTATATTCCATGCTCTAAATTAACTGTATTCCTTTGTTGTCATCTTCCATGGAAAGAATAGGAATAGGTTGTTCATCGTGATAGAGGAGTTTAGAGATATATTCCTCATTGACATCTTCTTGATTCAAATCTTCCCACTTGGTGAAGGTAGTATCCGCCATCTTGATTGTTTCTGGTTCTTTAATGCTAGATGTAGGTTTCCCATGAGATTAGAGAGAAATAGGTAACTATCCTAAGACAAATGTGTCTTTTAATAGTTCGTAGTTTCCACAACCTTCATCTTGGATCACTACTTTGACGTCAGGTATACTATTCAAAATAGGCATTTTTGAGGTTGAGGTAGAGGCTAGGGACGATGGCTCAATAAATGAGCTTGATGTTGTAGGTCCTTCATCATTTTAGGGTATTTAGGGGATCTTATAAAACTTGGCCTCAACACTTTTGCAGTGGTATAAAGGCTTAGGATATCCATGGATAGTGATTTCTCTGCCTTCGAAAGGAAACTTCACACACTGATGATAGGTTGAGGCTATAACTTTTAGAGCATGGATCCATGGTTGGCCAAGCAATATGTTATAGGGAAGATCAAGATCAAGAACTTGGCATGTAGTTTCTGCAATAATAGGTCCCACTTGGATTGGAATTACAATGATTTCTTGTGATACCTATTCTTGATCGTCATATGCCCTGATGGTGGTTCTTTTTTTCCTTCTCAATAGTATCTTTTGAATAGCCTAGATTTTTTATCAAATGTAGGGTACAAATGTTCAGACCAACACCTCCATCTATTGAGACTCTTTTGACCTTATTTTTATGAATGACAACCTCAAGGTGTAAAACATAGTTATGAGATGGTTGTGATGGTAAATATTTCTCAAATAAGGTGATAAGATGGTTGGTGATATTCCCTACCATAGCTTGAAAGTAATTGGTATCAATGTTCTCAAGAAAAAATGACTCAGACAAGGATTTTTCTAGTATTTCCCTATGTGTGGGGGATAACCTTAAGAGTTCTAAGATTGACATATGTGTGGGGGTTTGTTTAAGTTGTTCTAAAAGATTATACTTTCTAGGATTAGATGTGGGAAAAGTAGGCTATGTCCTAAATTGAGATGGGACTCGAACAATTATTTTTCCAAATCGTGTGGTGACTCCACATTTTGTACTAGCTCCTTTGATCGTGACAACGGTGATAACCCTATCGTAGGAGGAAAATATAATGGAAAAGGTATGTTTCACATTGGTGTAATCCTTACCTTTACCTTGGTTGTTTCCTTTGTTATGATCTGACATAGGGCTCTTGTATATCTTGAGATCCTAATTCCCAGTTGGTACCTCAACAAATATGGTATCGTTTTCTATGAGATCTTGGATAATATTCTTGAGATTCATGTAGTTTGTTGTTTTATGTCCTTTGATTTTATGAATGGCACAAAGATCATCCTCGTTGTACTAGGATGGCTTATCTTGTGGTTCTTGGTAGTTTTCAAAGTTAGGAAGTGTTATTAAATTTTACTCAACCAATTTCTTCATGATCATCTCAATGGGTTCTAATAATTGTGTGTACTTTCATTTCAGATAGTTGTTCTTGTTAGTTGTTTGTCTTTGTTACATGTTGGTGTTACTTATCTAACTGCTCCATGGTGGTCTTTTTTGTTGCATAGTTGGATGGATGTTAGCAACTTGATTGTTATTGGGTTTAAAAGAACTTAGTATAACCTTAGCATCTACCATATCATCGTTTGTTATGTTTTTGTTTTGATCCTAGACACAATTTTTCTCATTCAAACTAGTTGAAGGATGGTGTTCTTTGTAAACCTGAGTATTTCCTTGTGAGATGAGGGGTCTTTTGATGTTAAGGGCTCTAGGGGCAATCTCATCATATGATTTGATGCATTACATTTTCAAGTGGAATGATAGATTTGGATCCAATTGGCTATAATGATTCCCACTTGTTGTTTGTCAAGAAGAGAGCACTTGCTTTTACTAGCTCTTTGTCTCCATCATTGTAAGAAATTAGAAAAAGTTTCTCCTTAATTTTGTTTAAGAGTTTATAATTCTTCTAGACTGACATGTATGTCAAGATTGAAGGAGTAGTGTTCGATGAATTTATAAGTGATTTCTTGAAAAAAATCTATACTAGGAGGAAAATGAGAAAACCAATCCATAGCATGACCTATTAAACTTTGAGGGAAGAAGTGCATTAGATATGAATCATTGTAAACCACCTCCATGCACATGATGTTAAATTCTTTGATATGGCCCACAAGACTTCCTCTCCCTTTATATTTTTTAAATTTTGGGATTTCAAAACTAGGAGGGAATGGTATCATTGCTGTGTTTCGGTCAAATGGGTAAGGACACAAGTTCTGTGTATGAGGTTTCTTTGTCTTGCCCATACAAAGGTCCTACATTTCTTATGAGAGTAATTTCAATTATGATGCCAATTCATTTTATGGGTTTGGTGGAGGAACATATGGTGGGATGACAGATGAGTTATATGGGGTGTATGATGGTGTGAGATTTTGTGAAAGTGATGGATATGTTCTTGATGCATTTGGATTGCCAATGTTCAAATGAGGATAATAGGAACCTTGTTGCTATTGTTGGGCATATTGTTGAGCTTCTTGTTCTTGTTGCACCACTAGGGCTTATTGTTGGGCCTGTTGTTGTTGGTGTGCTAATAAAGTTGCTTATTGTGCTTGATGTTTTTGTTGTGCAGCTTGTTGTGCTGCTAAGGCTGCTTGTTGAGCTTTTCGTGCTTGATGTTGTTGTTGTGCTAACATTGCCTGTTTTTTTTGATGTTTTTGTTGTGCTAAGGTTACTTGTTGTGCTTGATGTTGTTGTTGTGCTAAGGCTACTTGCTGAGCCACTAAGGCTACTTGTTGTTGTTGTTGGATGGATTGTTGATAGACTCATTGTGTTTGTTGTAAAGCTACAATATGTGCTTGCAATGTGGGATCAGGAGGTTGTTGAGACATTTGTGAAGGATTTTGGATATTGATGTTTTGAGTGGGTAGTAGATTGTTGATGAAAGGTGGAGGATTCCCTTGATTTAATATTCCTTGTAAGATGCTAGAATGAGGTGGAGGAATGCATGTTTAAGTTCTTGATTGATTTGGCATAGTAAAGGGGACTATGGGAAAAGATGAGGATGATGTCATTAAATTTTGCAATGGAAATTACACAACAGGACTTGGAGTCCATTGATTGAAAATATTCCCTTGTCATGTGTTTTGAGGATTTCCTTGTGTAAAAGATGTAAACAAAGGATTTGTGATCAAGGTACTTCTAGGATTGATAGAACTTGTAACCAAGTGATTTTTTTGAGGTGGATTGATGGTGGAGGATGTAGATGTGGTAGATGGCATGGGTGAACCCACTAGAGGGTTGGATAAAGATGTCCCTATTTGCGTTAAGGGTTGGTTTTGTGATATAGTATTGGCATGCCCTTATGTATTGTTTTGATATACTTGGTCTAAATTGCTTTACGTGATAGTGGACATACTTGTGGTACTCATAGGTGTGGATGAAGAAGGGTATCCCGAAAATGTCAAAGTGGTGGTGGAATAATGAAGTTCAAGTAGTGTGTGTTGTTGTTTTGGAGATTCGAGAATAGAAGGAGCACCAAAATGAGGTGTCCAAGTGGTTGTGGGAGGTGGATGATTAGTGTCAAGGGTACCCACAACTGTACTAATTTCAAATGGTGAGGTCTGACCAAAATCTTTAGCAAGGTCAGTTGCAAGACTAGGAATGCAAGTATGATTTATCCCTAGTGATGGAGTTGTGAAACATTGTGTTAAATTTTATGCTACAAAGTTCAAGGAGATAGGAGCTATATTTTCAAAGGATTGATGTTCCATAATTTCTTCCCTAGTAAGCTCAAATGGGTTATTTGTGACACCTTTGATTTCATATGGTCCTGATGGAGATGATGGTTGTTGTGACAGGGTAACATGACTTCTAGGATTGAATTCTAAAGGATTTGGATCACTTGAGGTAAATGTAACTTTGGTTTTCTCTTGTTTTATAATCTCGTCTTTACCATAAAATATATGTCACCTATGGGAGAGTTGTGTTGATTTTTGTAATGTTTAAACTCTCTAGTTGACTCAAATCTAGGTAAAAGGGATGCTCTAAGTCTTTTGGGAGAAATGATGATAATGTGGGATGAAAAGATGAGTGATGTGGGAAGTGATCTTTGCAAATGTTTTGGGACAACACTTTTGACTTGAGTTTGATGTTTTGATGTTGGGGTAAAGGATGTTAATGAACCTAGCAATATTTAGGTTAGACTTGTGACTTTCAAGATGAGCTAGTTCAAAAATTATAACTACCTTAACTAAGTACATGGAAAAGGATACATTTCACATACAAAGTAGCTAAGTTAGCAATTTTTTTGATGTTTAAGTTTTATGCAGAGCAAGGAGGCTTTCAATCTACCAACACAATTTTAACTGACTTCAAAAATTCTTTAGTCTTCAAAACCCTAACAAGGGTGATTCTCTTCATAGCTTCACTATTTGTCTTGTAGGTCTGTAGACCTAGTTATTTGGAATTATCTTGCGAAAATCTCTTCCAACTCTCAAGATATTCACCTTTTTAGACACCCTTTAAATTCTTCAAAAACATATCACAAAAACACATTAGGTCACTTTGGACCATCACCAACAAAATAGTGTTGTTGTGTTGCCCTAATAAGCCAATTAGGCCACTTTTACAAAGCATCCACAATGAGTTATTTTCTGTGACAAAAAAATCTCATTCCTTGACATTGACCAGGCTACAAAAACTAAGAATCAACAACTTTTATCCTCCAACTCAATTTCCCTACCACTAAACCAATAAACCCTTGGTTTTGACTAGTTTTGGGAGGGTTTAATGAAAATACACATTCCCAATCTCATTTCTCATTTGCAACACCTCAAAAAAACTTAATTATGTCTGCACATACTAACTAGATCATTACCCAACCTTTTCCAAGATATTTTATGAAAACTCCACCTTCAAACAACTCATTTCAAGCCAAAATCATATGCAAACACACCAAGGGTATCAACCAAAATGTCTCAAATAACCTTCCCTCCTTATGTGAACCTCCTAAGCATCTAATCCTACCATGGACCACCCATTCCACTTAGCTATAGGAGGTAAAGTTGGTGGAATGGGTAATTTTCACATTTTATTTACTTCAAACCCTCCAAACAGGGTATACAAACCCGACTTCAATCAAATGCCTATAAAAACCTCTATTCTCAATGAAAAATATTCAGACCTGAACAAAAACAAAGCTACTTAGATTATCCACCAAATACCATGCAATTTAAATTAAATAACTATCTGTACAGAGATATACAAAGAAAGAAAGAAGTAGATTACTAGAAATAATATATTTTATTGATTCAACTTCTCCAAAATTCCATTCCAACCTTTCCCCAACTTGAGAGAGTCCTTTTTAAACTTCTAACAACAAAAAAACAACTAACCCAACCATCTCAACTTCTATTTGAACCAGCTTGACTGTTGGTATTCCAAAAAGATGCATTTTTGCACTTTCCCAACATGACAACATTTACAAAATTTGCAAATATAACAAAATAAACACTCAACCGAATAAATGACGTACATTACATTATGAGTGGTCTATTAAGACCTTATTTAATTGACAAAACTCAAGACACACCTAAAACTATCAAAATACTTTACTTGACCACATTTGCATAAAATGAGTTTGGTACCCCTACACCAAAGTCCCAAAGTAGTGGTGTATTTGAAATTTTGAAAAGTTAGATGAAGTGAAGGATGAAATTGATGAAAGGGTGAGTGAAATGTTTGACCCAATGTTGACCTAAAGTGAGCCTTTTGTTTTGATAAGATCAAGGTAGTGAGAATGATGTGAGACCTCTAAAATTTTCAAATCCTTAAGACTCAATGATTTAGAAAAGTTGTTGATCCTCAGAAAGGTGAGGATTTTGGCTCATAAAGAACATGTACATGTCTGGATATTTCCTTAGTGTGCACTCATAAAAGTTTATCAATAAATTGTTTCTATTTTTGTAGAGTGCCTTAATGCGGTAGTTGATTTATTTTTCACTATGATGCCTAAGCTTAAAGTGATGACTAATTGACCTTATTTTGGGGATCCTTATTTTGCATGATATCATCTAGTAAAGTGAACCTTTATTTTGACAAGAACAAGGTAGTGAGAACAATGCTAGACCTCCAAAATGTTAAAGTCCTAGAAAACCAATGTTGATTTAAATGAGAGGATGGATGGGAATGTTCAAACCTGTTCGGGCTCTCCTAGCTCGAGCACAAAAGTTTCTCATCAAGGTGTAACAATTTTGGTAAAATATTGAAGCCCAATTTTGACCATACCTTTTTTTATGATTTCTATGTCTGAAATGACAGGCTGGAGATTTTCGCATATATATTTTTATTGTTTGATAAATCATTTATGGGAGTTTGATATCATGTAAAAAGATCAGGATTGTGACTTCAAAAGAATGCATATAATTCTAGACTATACCATGAAGCATGTCTATAAAAGTTTTCTACCAATCTATCTCTATTTCCATGAAGTGCTAAAAGGTGTTTCTTGAGAGCTTTTGGAGTGAGATTCCTAAGTCCAAAATGACAACCTATAGACCTTGGCTTAGGGATCCTAATTTTTTGTCAGATCATGTGAAAAAAGTTTAAGTTTATGGAAGAAAGGAAGATATTTATTGCCACATGGGAGGTGGTAATGTGGGCCTTCTAGCCTCAATATCAACTTGTTCCTCTTTTTCATCTAAAATGGTTGTTGCATTCCTCCACTGTGTATTTGTTTCCATATTTTCAAAAGTGAAGCTTCTCAAACTGCTAATAAGATCAGTTTGTTCATCATTTATGAGTTCAAAGTTTGGCTGAATTATAGCACCTAGTAGATTAGGTTGTTCAATGGGAGCAATCAATCTCCAAATAGTCATGTGGAGTTCATTTGTTAATTTATCTTTGCTTAAGTGAATTGATTTTACCACAAACACTTGTCTTGATTATGTTTCCAAACTAGATGTTTATGCCAAAAACATCATAACTTTCACAATGTCCATTTCATGAAAATCATGAGGTTGAAGCCATAATTTCCTACGTTGTCTTTGGGAAAATATAGGTTTGAGATTAATGTCAAGATATTTAGAGATCGCTAAGAATAAATCCTTAGGACAAGCGGTAATATCAAGGCTAACTCAAGAATTCCATATTTTGAGCCAAAGTATTTAAAATTTTGAGGATGATAGTGAATGTTTGTTTTTGTATCATTTTGAAATCAAGTAAATTGTTAAATTGACTCACAATCATTTACAACCCTAGGATTGAAATGGCCATATTTGTTGAGTC
Source organism: Sequoia sempervirens (assembly GCA_007258455.2). Lineage (NCBI taxonomy): Eukaryota > Viridiplantae > Streptophyta > Pinopsida > Cupressales > Cupressaceae > Sequoia > Sequoia sempervirens. The sequence goes on along the minus strand of VDFB02168118.1, from coordinate 204,839,931 downwards.
CCCACTAAGATTTCTCCAAACACTAGACAATGCAAAGAGTTAGAGATTTGGTGACACTAGCTCCCCTCCACAACACACACTTCTCGAGACCACCAAATCTCAAAATCCTTAAAATCCAAAGATAAAAGGGAATTTTTTTGTTTCTATAATTGAATAGTGCAAATGTGTGGTGACTTCAGAATGACCATTCTTGCACCAACAAATATTTTAGAATTTTGTCTTGCTAAACAAATGGATTGTAGTAAGGGTAATCGAGGACATGGATCCTTGCAAGCATTCAACAAGCAACTAAAGGCTTTAATCAATCCTACTAGGGGATCTTATACTTTTTACAGTAGTAACCCATTCTAAAAGACACTATACAGCTAAGGCCTACATACCATAAAGACTTGACAGTTTAGTCTTATCCATTTATATACCAGCCTAAGTGAAAAACTAGTTTGAGTCACCTTCAAATTATTCTTAGGAAGGCCCCTCTAAAGATAACAAAAGCAAGGGATTACACTTATAGTTCGACTGCCCAGTTCACTTAAAGTGCAAGGAGGGAACACACACAATGTCTCTTTCTCATAGTAGCATGATTATTCAATATTAAACCCAATTGAAAGGTGTAAGTAATCTTCCAAAGTGTTAGAGAATGTTTATGTTTCTCAAGGTTTCCAAATGGTGTGAGAGAATTGCTTACACATCCCCTAACAACATTGAAAATCACAAAACATTGCAAGCAGTTGTAAATTTTAACCCCTTAAAAAAATGATGAGTTGTTTTAAGCGCCAATTGAAATATGAAGTTTTCTTTGATCAATTTTAAGCCCAAAGTAAAATGATGATGTGAGGGTTCAATTCTATCCAACTGTGAGCATTCATTTTAAACCCAATTGAACTCTAGTGCATTTCCTAAAGAAGAAAGTAGAAAGCATGAAATTGGGTTATAATTTCCCCAAAGCGTCGAACGCTTGTTACAATTATAAAAATCAAGATAGAAAATACTTTCTTCACTTTCACTCCACACCTTTAAAACCAATAAAACCCTATTAGTCTAACAAGTAGAACATATTCAAGCATGCATTAGTGGTTAGATAGATCCAATTAATTAAGCCACATTTAAAAAAACTAACATAAAATTTCTTACCCTAGTAGGGCATCACTAAACACGATAGCGTCATAATTTGAAGTTGTTGACAACATAAGGGCAGACAACTAAGAGGGGGGGTGAATCAGTTGTCACAAAAATTTAAAATTATTAAACTTATTCTCAAATTTGATATATAAACATGAAATCATAAACCATCAACACATCAATAACACACATAACACCAATATTTTCTTACGTGGAAACCCTGTTAGGGGAAAAAACACGGCGGAGGTTAGTCCACAAGATTATACCCTATTAAAAGTTTAAAAGAATAATAATGGTGAATGCACATGCATTCAGGCACACTGCCTAGAACTCACTACTCAAATACAACAAGGATTACTACCCAAAGGAAGACACACTGTCTTACAAAAACATTTAGATTACATCTACAGGATTTTGAACTGAGAAAATAGCATTTTCGAATTCCTAATTATAGTTCCGGTTAAGCACATGAACACTTCTTCACACTCTGCTCACTCTTCTTCACACTTTTCTTCTACCTTCAAATATTAGGACATTATTCACATATTGTATGCATTCAAATGGAATAAAAAATTGCTTATATATATCCATAACAAGAGATTACATCGCTACATGCCAACTTCAACAAAATAATAAAACATGTACAAACTATCGGCCCAAATTAGTAACAATTATCAATGCGAATCAACCAATTTTGGCCACAACATAGTGAATACCCAAAACAAAATCCTTGAACATGAACCACCTTCAAAAATTATTCCTTGAAGATTCACAACATGCTACAATCACTCTGTTAGCTATGAGCATAAAAAACTTGAAAACACAAGAGAAAATCACCAATCGTGAGCACAATGATCAATGCAAACATACAACATAGATAAAGAATGATCTAGAAATATCCATGAGCATCATGAATCACCAGAGAAGCATCCAAAACAACTCAACTTACTAGAATCATATCATCTTCTTTGAGGAACACCAGCTAAAGCAATAGAATAACTGTCAGAATACAGATACTGATAACTCAATTAAATCTTCATGTGGATCTTTGAAAATTGACATCGATAAACTAGATATACTTGAAAAAAACCCTTTAATCCATAACCTATGATCATCAATATATTGATCTATCCATCATACTGAACTTCACTGCATCACTGACAATCTGCAACTCATTTTATTACAATTTTCTCAATATCCTCAACATATATAGCCTTTAATGACATTAATGCTAATAGTGTTGACATCAATGTCAACCACATATCAACAAAATCCAATAATATCCCCCTTTGGCATTGATGGAAACACATGATGTGAAAAACACCATCAACACAACTTTCTCTTAGCACTTTCTCCCCCTTGGATTTTGACTCTTTTCTCCTCGACTCTTTCACATGACTCTTCTCCCTACCAAGTTTTTCACATGGCTCTTCTCCCCCTTTGACATCAATGAAAAAGATAAAAACTACAATATGACAAAGATAATGTGTATCTTTCTCCACACAAGCTCTGAACCACATTCCTGAACATCTGACTACTCCCCCTAAGTAGCAGCCACCTCAACATCAATCCAAATCAAGATATAACTATGAAATGCATAGACTGATGCAAGTCAATGCATCTTAGTTCTGATTAGGAGGGGTAATCACCCCTAGCTTCCCTCTAAGATACTCAAAAGTATCCTTAGGAAAAGGCTTGGTAAAAATATCTACAATCTATTCCTTAGTGGGCACATATTCCAATCTAACTTCCTTTTCACTCACCTTCTCTCTCAAAAAATGAAACTTGATAGATATATGCTTGGTTTTTGAATGCAGCAACGGATTCTTAGAAATGTTAATTTCACTTGAATTATCATATAATATAGCAATAGGTTCATCATACACAACTTTTATATCTTTCAACATCTACTTCATCCATAATACTTGAGTACAATTGTTAGCAACAACAATGTATTCTGCCCCTGTAGTAGATAAAGAAATGGCATTCTACTTCTTACTTAACCATGAAATCAACTTCTTTCCCAAGAAAAATGCACCACAACTAGTACTCTTTTTTTCATTCACATCTCCTACCCAATCAACACTAGTAAAGGCACTCAAAGTAAGGTTATCATCTTTAGGATACCATAGGCCAAAACCAATTGTCCCCTTCAAGTATCTGAAAAATACTCTTCATAGCAATCACATGGGATTCCTTAGGATCAACTTGAAATATTGCAACAATGCATATGACATTCATGATATTAGGTCTAGTTTGTGTCAAATAAAGCAATCCACCAATCATGGATTTCTATCTAGATTGATTTTCTTTCAGAGAATCATCATCTTGTGTCAACTTACATTTGGCCACCATAGGTGTACTAACTCTTTGAATCTTCCATACCAAAATTCTTTAGTAGTTATTTCACATACTTGGACTGAGATATAAAGATCCCTTCATCTAGCTGAGTAATTTGCAATCCCAAAAATAATTTCATTTGTCCAATCATAGACATCTCAAACTCGCATTGCATCTCATCAGAAAACTTCATGCACAAACTATCATCTCCTCCAAAAATGATATCATCAAAAAAGACTTCAACGATCAAATCATTATCATGATCAATCTTGAAATACAAATTACTATTAGCAATACCTTTATTAAATCCAAGCTTCAATAAATACTTGTCCAATCCGGCATACCATGCTCTTGGGGCTTGCTTAAGACCATATAGTTCTTTCTTCAACTGAAAAACCATATCTCCCCGATCAATCAATTGGAATCCATTAGGTTGTTGAACATAAATTTCTTCTTCTAGTTCACCATTTAGAAATGCTGACTTGACATCCATTTGATAAGCCTTGAAGTTTTTGTAAGAATCATAATCAAGAATAGTCTCATAGATTCAATCCTAACAACATGAGCAAAAGTTTCTTCAAATTCAATTCCTTCATCTAAGAATATCCTTTACACACTAGTCTTGCTTTGTTTCTAACCACCTCAACTTGCTCATTCAATTTTTTTCTAAAGACCCATTTAGTTCCAATTACATTTTTGTCATTAGTTCTAGGAACAAGAATCCATGTATCATTCTTCTCAATCTGCAATAGCTCCTCTTTCATTGCTTCCACCCAATGTTCATCTTTGCATCTTCATTCACACTATTAGGCTCAATCTTTGAAATCAAACAATATTCTTCTACAATTATTCTCCTAGTTTGAACACCTTTGTTCTTATCACCTATGATATGATCTTCTAAATAATTTAGTCTTACATACCTTGGAGTCTTGGGATGTTCTTGAACTTTAGGTTCTTGTGATCTCACTTCTGCACTTTCACTAGTTCCTTCCTCTTGATTTTTCTGATTCACTGGAATTATCTAAACTTTCTTTCCTTTATCTGAACTATCATTATGATCATCTGAATCATATCCACTGGTTATGAATGGTCTAACTATGTATTCATCAACCTTGACATTAGCACTTTCAACTATTTTCCTCAATCTCTTATTGTAGCACCAGTAGGCCTTGCTTTTAGTAGAATAACCAAGAAAGATACCTTCATCACTTCTAGCATCAAATTTCCTATATATTCATCTCTTTTAATATAGCATTTACTTCCAAAGATTGTGAAATATCTAGCATTAGGCTTATGACCATACCATAGCTCATAAGGAGTCTTACCAATATCACCTTTGACTTGTACCTAGTTGAGAGTGTAAACAATAGTACTTACAACTTCTCCCTAGTATATATGAGGAACATTTCCTTCCAACATCATAGTCCTAGCAACTTCTTCAATTATCCTATTCTTCCTTTCCACAACTCCATTTTGTTGAGGGGTCCATATTGTAGATAACTGTCTCTTTATCCCCATGCTCTTCACAGAAAGAATCAAACTCACCAGAAGTAAATTCACCACCTCTATCTGATCTCAGACACTTAATCTTCAGACCTGTCTCTGTCTCAACCATAGCCTTAAAAATATTGAATTTCTCCAGAGCTTTATATTTTTCCCTTAAGAAAGTCACCCACATCATTTTAGAATAATCATAAATAAGTAGCATGAAATACTTCTATCCTTGTAAACTTCTAAATCTAGAAGGACCACACAAGTCAGTATGCACACGCTCCAATACTTCATTTGAACAATGTTGTTTGCTCTGAAATGAAACTCTAGTTTGCTTCCCTAACTGACATTCCTTGCATATGGTACTAGTAGGTTTCATCAAATTAGGAAGATCTCTCACAGCCTTAGTAGAACTTATCTTGATAATATTGTCAAAGTTAACATGACACATTCTCCTATGCCACAACCAACTTTCATCAGCATGAGCAATTAGGAAAATTTTACTAGCAGCATTCAAGTGAAAGATATTACCTTTTTTTTTGGTACCAGAAGAAATCACATTTCTGGAACTCCCCAATATTCTACACTTTCCATTCTTGAATTGAAGATTGTAACCCTTGTCAACCATTTGTCCAACACTTAAGAGATTATGCTTCAAACATTCCACATATAGAACATCATCAGTATTATGCTTAGTATCAAGAGAAATGGATCCTCTACCATGGATTACACCATCTTTTTCATCACCAAATATTACAACACCACCATCATACTTTTCTAGGCTCACAAACTTACTTTTATCACCTATCATGTGATGAGAGCATCAAATGTCAATCACCCATTCATCTTTTTCTTTAATTCAAGAAGCTAGGGCTTTCTCCACATTTGTACAACTGGTAGATTTAGTAGGGCTAGGATAATTTTCCTTGATAGAAATAAATACCCATTCATCTTCACTTACATTCCCTTTATCAAATTCATCATATGTCACACCTTCATCAGTGGCATAATAACACTTTCTTTGAAATCTAGGTTTGTTAGGTCTTGGCTTAGGAACTCTTTCCAGACACCTTGATGCAAAATGCCCTATCTTACTTCAAGAAAAACATTTAACAGGAAATTTACCCTTATACTTACCTTCTCCTTTGGCTTCTCTCTTGACAATAAGTGCTTCAAGATCATCTAGTTTTCTCTCTTCTTTTTCAATCTCTCTCATTTCCTCCTCATACTTGGACATTTTTCTAGAACTTTCACCCAGATCATATCTCTGCTTTTTTTTTTGGAGATAGTAGCTTTGAATGCAGATTTTGTCTTAGGAAAAGAATCAACAAACTCACATAACTCAAAAGCAGTAAGCTTACGAAGCAACATGTCTTTGGTTACATTTGTCATAGTCTAGAGCTCCTCAATAGAAATAGCATTGACTTTGTATGCAACAGGTAACGATCTAAGCACTTTAGCAGCAATCTCTGATTCTTCCAATGTTCCACTAGCACATCTGATACTAGACACAAGTTCATTCACTCTCTACATGAAAGAAGTAATGTTCTCATCATCACCCATTCTCAACATTTTATATTTCCCTTTCAGACTTTGTAACTTAGCAATCTTCATATGAGCATCACCTTCATACAAATTTTCCAACCTTTTCTAGATTACATAAGTAGTCTTCAAATCCATAACATTTGTCATCTTGGAATCAGTTAGAGCACTCAACAATGCTTCCTTCACCCTGATATTATATTCAACATCTTTAATCTTAGTAGTAGTAGAAGGACCATTCTATGGGATAACATAGCTATTCCTTGTAATGTTCTAGTAAGGTTCACTAATGCATCTCATATGACACTCCATTCAAGTCTTCCATAGAGAATAATTTGTTCCATCAAATCTTGGACTATCCTTCTTGTGTGTTGCCATCTCGGATCACCTCAAGCTGTTAAACTTCTTCCAAGGAACCTGCTCTGATACCAATTGTTGGAAACACAAGGGCAGCCAATTGAGAGAGGGGGTGAATTAGTTTATACATAAATTTAAACTTATTAAAGTTATTCTCAGATATGATATATAAGGATGAAAGCATAAACCATCAAAACATCAGAAACACACATAACGCCAAGATTTTTTTTACTTGGAAACCCTGTTAGGGAAAAAACCATGGTGGAGGTTAGTCCACAAGATTATACCCTGTTAAAAGTATAAACGAATAATAATGGGGAATGCACATGCATTCAAGCACACTTCCTAGAGCTCACTGCTCAAATACAACAAGGCTTACTACCCAAAGGAAGACACACAATCTTATAGAAACATTCAGATTACATCCACAAGATTTTGAATTGAGAAAATGGCATTTTCCAATGCCTAATTACAGTTCTGATTAAGCACATGAACACTTATTCACACTCTGCTCACTTTTCTTCACACTCTTCTTCTACCTTTGAATGATTAGGACATTATTCACACATTGCATTCATTCAAATGGAATAAAAAATAACTTATATATATCCACAACAAGAGATTACATCACTACATGTTGACTTCAACAAAATAATAAAACATGTACAAACTGTTGGACCAAATCAATAACAATTATCAATGTGAATCAACCAATGTTGGCCACAACATAGTGAAGACCCAAAATAACATCCTTGAGCATGAACCACCTTCAAAAATTATTCCTTAAAGATCCAAAACACACTACAATCACTATGTCGACTATGAACATAAAAAAAACCATAAACACACGAGAAAATCACCAATTGTGAGAACAACGATCAATACAGACGTACAACATAGATAGAGCACAATCTAGATACATCCAAAAGCATCATGAATCACTAGAGAAGCATCTACAACAACTAAAATTACTAGAATCATATCATCTTCTTTCAGGAACACTAGTTGAAGCAACATAATAACTGTCAGAACACAAATACTGATAACTCGATCAAATCTTCATCCAGATCTCTAAAACTTGACATGGATAAACTAGATATACTCGAAAAAAAAACCTTTAATCCACAACCTCTGATTATCAATATACTGAGCTATCCATCATATTGAACTTCACTACATCACTAACAATCTGTAACTCATTTTATTACAATTTTCTCAATATCCTCAACATATGTAGCCTTTAGTGACATTAATGCTAATATTTTTGACATCAATGACAACCACATATTAGCAACATCCAAAAAAGTTTAGGCATCACTCTGGTGAAAATGGTTGTCGCTCTGTACCAAGAACAATGAGCACAATAGCGTCGATATTTTGCTAGGTGTCATTGCTAATGGTAGCCTCACAGTTTGAAGTTTGAAAGCATCAGAATGGTGAAGTTGAGCATCGTCTTTTAAACTTTTTGATACCTCCAGATTAAATATGCGTCACCATATTTAAATCAGCATCGAAGCATTCATTCAATGTTAGGATTTCAAATTTATAGGGTGTCACTATATGGCGATGCTACTGAAATAGCATCACTACTTGTAATTTGGGCATCACCAAGTCCTGCAAAATAGCATAAAATGGAATTCAAGCTAGAAAATGGTTAAATTATTAGTTTTCCCTCCTTCTAGCACCAAAATGTGAGATGATGGAATGTCAGAGAGGGTTGATTATGCTTGAATCATGATGAATTGAAGCATAACTTCACCAAAAATACTTGCATCTACAAACAAGATAATTCAAATTAGACATCTAAACTAAGCATTTAATTGAAAATGAAAGCTACAAACTACACAAAAATAGTTAAATTCCTAATCTAGCCCATCTGAAACTTATCTTGTTTTGGAATTTGTGTCATGTTGATGTGAAATTACAAACCTTTCCCAATCATGTGATTAGTGAGCCTATTTCAGTTGATTCTATGGAAGAGAATCAATGAAACCATTGTGATTGATGTATGAAAACCTATTTTATTCTAAGAATGAACATGATGCAAGCTAAGTTACTATGATTTTATGCTAAGAATGAACTAATTATGCTATTTATAAGCTAATCTAAGCTAAAACTATGCTAGAAGATGAAAACCATAATTCATATGCAAACTAAGATCAATGCATGGAAGTCATTAATGGATGCTCTAAGCTAAAAAGTGAGTAAATTGAGAGTATGGGTGCAAGTGAATTCAACAACATGACTTTGGAATTGAAAGATGGATCCATTTGTCTCCAAATAGTGACCTATTTATAAGAAAGAAAATGAGGAATGAAGGGTTAAGATCAAAAAGTTTAGTCAATGGTCCAAGATGAAGGATGTGAGAGACATGGATCATGGATTCTCATCAACAGCTGAGAATGCATGATGGAATTTAATCAAGGGCTCACACTTGCCTCAAACAAACACACTTTTGACCTACTCACATAGGTCAAAGGTAACTTGTTCAAAAGGTTGAAGGTTTATCTTGATTAAGAAGCCAAGTGAGATGATTTGAGAAGAGAGAATATCCCTTAGAATATTCCTTTGGGTGAAAAAAAAGGAAATTTACAAATTAAAACTTTTTTAATTGTGTAAAAAAGGAGATAAGGAATATTCCATGGGAATATTCCCTTTGCTTAGAGAAAAGTTAGTTTAATTGCTAATTAAACAAGATTTAATTATGCAATTAGGGGATTTGGAGGAATTAAAGTGATATTTATTAAATTAAATGATTTAATAAATGGGGGAGAGATGAAATGCTATTTAATTAAATAACTTAGGATTATTTAATTAAATAAGATGACTTAGGGAATTAAATTAAATATTTTAATTTATTCAATTTAATGAGATGAAATTTTAGTGCGAAACGAGATGAATTAACTTGATTAAATTAATTAGGCCAATAGATGAAAATGATGCAATTAATTAATTAGCTAGGCTAATTTAATCAATTAAGTGAAAAGAGGATGGGTTAAAGAGGAAATGATGTTAGTAAATTTGTTTTAAGTGTATGATATTGATTAGAACATTTTTCAGTGTCTATAGAACTAATGCATTATTTTAATGCTTTTCAATTGTGGAAAACACCTTCGATAGGCCCGTTTACAAAGAAGGTACCTAATTTTTGATTGATGAGAAAAATCTAATTGAAAACCCATGTTTTATTTATTTGATTATGCCCGATCACAAAAGATATCAGCTCTAGGATGTCCCATTTGTGTGCAATAAATTTACACTATATGGCTAGTAGGAGAAATTAAAATTTGTCCATTTCTTAATATTTTCAAATGCTATTATTTAAAATATTATGAAAATGTGAAATAACATTTAGGGAAAATATAAAATAATTTTTGAAATGTTTATTGTAAATCCAGATTAATTCTTGCTTCCTATTGGTTGAAGCACTTCATGATAACCTTTTGAAATTCTCATGATAGCAACATCAAATTTGAGAGGTTGTTTATTTTCAAAAAATCGATGGATTAATGTGTTGTGATGGATTGTATTCATATTTTCAAACTTTATTAAATGCATAAAGGTGCAACACATACCTCAAAGCTATCACAATTTTTAAAACTTTTCTCATGAGGAAATTGTGATGGTGTGAAACAGTGTGGTGAGGTATCATTGGTTCTCTTATTAACAATGGCTTCAAAGCTATAAGGTTTAATATTTTCAATATATTTCCACATGAATGGGAAATATTTAGGGAAACAGATTAAATAAACTTTCAAAAGTTTGAGAAAAATTATTATAAAACATTAGAAAGCCCGACACAATTTAAATGCATCATAATTTTTTTGAAGTTAGTCAAGGAGAAAATGTGATGGTGTGATGACTCCAACTACCATTGCACATTGCATTTGTGATGGATTATCTTCATCTCAAAAATGTGTTGCAACAATCTTATGTGATGAGCCAAAATTATTGACTTTTCAATGACTTTTACTGCTCACGTGAATACTAAAGTTTCATTAAATATTTCAAAACACCCATCGCACAGGAAGAAACCAACATATTTTTGCAAGGAAAAGCATGGTTTTAAAATGCAATGTGAGTGGTCTCTACACTACAGTAAGCATCTATCACATGGTTGGATATTTGAAAGGGTTTTCACTATGAAGTGAGCAAAAAATGAAATGTTTTCACATTTTTTGACTTTGGGCAGATTTTTAAATGCATTTGTAGACTGGAAAATGTTTTTTCAAACTCTAGAAAGGTTCATTAAGGATTTCATGTACAAGCAACAATTTTAGCAACATTTTATGCATTTTCTAGTTGTTTGTGAGGTAAAAATACCCAATAATCATTTCTCATGACCTGCTAATCAAATCTAGCAGTTGGGCAGTAGTTTATAATGGTGATTTGAATGTTTTTAAGTTTCCAATGAGTAGAAAAGGAACATCCAAGTGAATTTTATTATGTTTCACGAGTGTTTTGAATGTTTCTATAGTGTGGCTTGTAGGTTGAATATGCATTCAGATGGTTTCCATATAAATGTTTGACAAAATGTTAAACTAGATATAGGGGAAAATGAAGATTTTAAAGATTAAAATGCAAAATTCAAAGGCATTTTTTAACTACCCGTGAAATGGGTTTTTACCCAAAGGTGAAATTTTTTCATTCTCATGTAAAAATGTAGCAATAAAACCATTTTTATATGTAGGTAAAAAAGTTGCATGGGAATGAAGGCAATAAAAGTGACAAAGCAATTTTTAGTTGCAAGCGAAAGGCAATGTGAGAATTAGGGTAAAATATCATATTCTAATTGTAAATCAGAGGGTTGGACTTGTGGTAGGTGTCAAATAGAAATTAAGTATGAGTTTATTCATTCTCTTTATATTGTAATCTATATCTCATTCATTAGGGTTCTGGGATTTTTGAAGAAGTTATAAGGGGTAAGCTATTAGGTTTGTGTAGGGAAATAGAGGCAAATGCTTTGCAAATGTTCCTATAATTGCATTGTATATTTTGATTGTAGCATTTATCAATACATGATTTTATGTGAGCTCTCAGTGTATATTATCTCCATTTTGCAATGATACAATCAAGGATTGTAAATATTTCCTTGCACATTTGTTGCATCTGGGTTATCTTCATGGTTAGTTTTTGCTTGAGGAGCAATGCAATTTCTTTCAATGAAAATAGTGAGAGTATTTTATTACAGATTGATTTATAAGGAGAGTTTACATTGTTAGTCATTATTTTATCTCATTAATGCAAGGTGTTAATGACTAAATAATCATCAAAATATGTTTAGAATGTGGTGAAGGATGTGTACATGTATTGTGATTGTAGCACTGGATAGACACTAATTTATTTTGAATGGTTTTCCTTTAATCTCAGAATTTTTTTTTCAAATATTAAACCAAGATTTAATTTTGACAATATTTATCTTTAATTATTTTCATACTTCATACCTAGGTTTCAAGGATAACAAGGATAGTGCCTTCCATTTTGCAAATATATATAAGACCTTGTCATTTGTATGAAGTTTATCTACTAGGTGCTAAAATAAAACCTTATTTCATATCCATATTCAATACCATATAGGGATACCCACCTAGGTTTCATAGAGCCTGAAGTGAAGGACCATGAGATTATTCTCTCATTTGTTGGCCAAATCTCTCCTTGAATCTGAGCATAACACATGACACACCTTTAGGGTTCAATGATTTTCAGATTTGGGAACTAATAGATTGGTGACTCTATTGAGGAAAGCTCCAATATTATTCATTTGGAAAGATTCAATTAGTTTGTTGATCTAAAGATTTGGTTTAGATAATAAATGAATTCACACCTAGAGAAAGAAATTATTGTAGCATACTTGAAAGTTTCACAATATATGGTGCTTTGTTGGGCATATGCAGGATCATGATGGGCCAAAAAGTGGCAATATGTAACTGATATGATGGCCCATGTGGTTGGCAACCTTTTTTTACCCAAAATTGATTAAATGAAAAGGGTTTTTAAAGGAGATTCTCAGCTTTCCACCAATATAAATTATGCTATACTTTGAATTTAATAAATAATTATTATTCATTTTCTATTTGAATTATGACTAAAGTCCTGATTGATAGGCTAATTGAAAAACATCTATAGCTTTCAAAAGATCACATTTTTGAATCCAAAACATGAGTCACATTCTATGCTTCACATACTATAGGATTAAAAAAAAAAAAAAGAATTTCATGAAGTTTTGACCAAGTTAAGGTGGTCAAACATACAATTTTATATTTTTAAAAATTTGTAATAAAAATTCATAATTAATTATTTACTTGGAAAAATATTACAAAAAATATGCATCACATCAGGACATGAGTCCTCTACTTATATCTAAAATCTTATAAAAAAATATTATCATTTTATTGTGGTTAGGGTGGTTAGACAGACACCTGCTTCTTATTTTTTCCCTGAAATTTAAGTACTACTCCACTGAAATTTCAAATTTTCAGCAAATAGATTTTTTTTAATAAATAAACCTAGTAGTTTAGAAACTACATTCTATTTGCTACATATTCTATTCTTACATAATTTTGAAATAATATAGATAACTTATTCAAATTTTTACATCAAGTTGCCTAACTTTGATTTTTCTGAATTTTTTGCCACTTAAGGGCCTATTTTTTCCATGATGATCCTGCACATACCCTATTGGTGAAAAAAACATAGAAATAAATCTAATTATTGAAGATCTTTGAGTTGGTGAAGATTTTTTCCTCTCAAGAGAGGTGGTGACTTTGTTAATGAACCTGTTGAAAATGTGGAAGAGGTGTTTGTTGCATAGGATTGCAAATGCTTCTAGTTAGAGAGATAAGTTTTGAATTCTACAATATTTTCTAATTATTTAGCTTTCTTTTGTTTAGTATTCTTGAGGGAATATGAAGGAGCTTTGTGGAAACCCTTTGTGAAGTCATGTGATTCCCATTTTAAGTGAGTTTATTTTGGTTAAGAGGGAATTAAAATAAATCATGTCTTTGTGGAAATACACCTACATTTTTCAAAAGATAGAGGCACAATGCATGTATGTTAGTGAAGTGCGCATGATGGTAAATAGATGGTTATTGCTTCATAATTGCACACTGGTATACAAGTTTATGTGGTATTTTTAGACCTATAAATTTTGTGCAATTAGAAGAGGATGTGGATATTTCATGTGTTGTATAATAAATAAGCATTGACCAAAAATTCTTTAGATAAGGGTTATGTTGAGAGGATTAGGGTCCTATTGAGGTTATCAAAATTGTGAAACAATGGTTAAGAGGGGATTAGGTTTTCATTGGAATCATATTTTCATATTAACTGGAAATCTATTCTCAAGTGTCATATTCTAGAATTCATATCAGCTTCAGCCATGTCTTGAAAGAAGGCCTTTCTCTATGGGAAGATATAAACCATTAAATTTTAGTGATATTCAAGGTTTCCCAAATTTTGTTCCTAATGAAGTTAGGGAACACTTACTAGAGTTAAAAGGGAAAAGCTCATAATCAACATGTAGAATGTATTTGCAAAAATTCATGGGCTTGATAGGAGATTATGAGATAAGTCATTAAGATGTTGTCATGAAGTTCTTTGTTCAATCTATGAAGGAAGATGCCAAAGATTGGTTTCTAGATTTACTAGTATGTTCTATCTCTTCATGGAATGAGTTAACGGTAGCATTCATAATATAGTTTGGTGAGAGAATTGATGGAAGTTCATTGATACAAAAATTCATGGACATTCAAAAAGCTAAAGAAGAGTTAGTCCCAAATTTCAACTTAAAGTTTTCAAAGGCAATAAGGGATATTCCAGAAGACTTCATACCAAATGATGCATTATATTTGTTTTTTTACCTAGGAACATTTGATGAAGAAATAAATTATCTGTTAAGAGATAAAGATCATACAACACTTCATCAGGCATATCAAATTGTCATGGATATTGAAAACAACTCAAAATATTTAATGATGAGAGGACATATTTCAGCAAGTGTTGGTTGTCCTTGAACATCTTATGCATACATCCAATGCAAGGTTGAAAATAAAAAATATTGTCAAGATGATTATATCTCTATTGTTTTGATTTTTCCATCATTACAACATGCAAATCATAGTGAAATCCAAGGGCTGGTGCAAAAAGATGGGGAGCCAAATTGGTGCCAAAATTTCAAAAATAATATGATAGGCTATAACATGAGTGTGTTATAACAAGCTCGTGTTATGGCTTGGTGTGATCAAGCCAAAGGCTCAGTCACATCAAGCCTATAATGTGCTCATGTTATAATGTGAGAGCATTATAGCTTATTTCAAAAAAAAAAGATGACATCATTTTATTTTCACTGTGTTTTTTGCTATCTGCAGCCAATAAATTATTCATTTGCACACTTGCATTTTGAAAGGAGAAAAACTTGCAATTTATTCATCCATTTGTTGCAATTTCATTACAAAAATTCTACCACATGTGTCAATGGGGAGGTCAAACAAGTAAGAATTGTTTGTTTTTTTGTTAATTTGTTGTTAAATAGGTAATTTTAGGTTTTTTTTATATTCATTTGTTTAATTTGTAGGAGATGTTAATGAATCTAAAAAACCTCCTCATAATCTTGAACAACCAAAACAACAAGCACACAAACAAAATCCTCAACAACCAGAATAATAAACTCCACCAATTCCTCAACATCCTCCTAACATTCAACAAAATTTAATGGGGGTAATTGAAAAAAATAGAAAATAGATTGAGTTAATCACGAGGTTGAACAATCCTGCAAGTTAAACCATGGAAAGAAGAAAACTTGTGAGTTTACTTCAAGACATGTTAAAACATGTAGATGTAATCAACAAACAATTAAGTGGTTGGGTAGATAGGAGGAAGGTGTGGAGGAAACTTTTTGCAAATAAATTATCGTATAAAGAAGTAAGAGATGAAAAAATTACAAAATATGATTTGTGATCACTATTCACTGACCCACACACAAATAAAAATCCTAAACTTAATTCCAAGAGGTTTCCTATCCATTGGTGCCACCACCAAGGGATTAGGAACAATTTTTGGGATAGGTGGTACATGGTTTTTGACTATCCACCATGCAACAATTATGATGTCCCCCAATATTTCTTTAAGAAACTCTACTATGAGTTCATTCTCAACAAAATCTCCACCTATTTTGATATGATGGACTTTCAGGGGAGAGGTGGAGGTTCAACATAGGATAGACCTAGTGCATGCTAGGATCCTCAGTGGCAAGGGAGATGAGCTATCACTAGACCAACTCATGATTACGTCATTATCCCTTCTGTTGTGAAGGAGAGTGTTGAGGTGGACACTTTGCATTCTATTAGCTCTTTGACCCAGAGTATCATCCAACATGCCAGTCCTATAGTATAGTGCCATCCAGGGGAGCCTTCAAGGGGTGGGCTTCCACCTCACTCTTGTCAAGTTTGTGGGTTAGCTTGTACATATGACCCCACAAACACTCAGGACGTTGGTGCATAAGATACATCTGTAGCTACAAAGATGGTGATGGAAACTTACATTTTAAATGAGGATTTTGACATCAATACTCAGGGAAATGTTAGCATGTTCATTGAATTTAATTTATTAAATTTCATTTTTGAAATGCAAGATTAAGTAGTTTAGTTTAATGATTGTAATAAAATTTTAGGGTCATAGTGTTGATACTCGATACATCGGCCCTCCACCTATTTATTACTCCACTATATCTACCATTGATGTATGTAACTAGTAAACAATTATAAATTTATTACATGTGAATAGCATTGTTATATGAATTGTATTTGAATATCTGATTTTGGATGTTGAATAGGCTAATATTAGAGGTTTTGTGGGAACACCTCCTAGTGCCAGTGGAGTTGGACAAACCTTCATACAAGTAATAGAATAAAGAGTTTAACTAATGAATTGTACTTAATAGATTCGTATAGTTTATATACATATCGTTGATTACATTGCATTTCACATATTTCAAACTCAAAGCATTACTTTACATTGCATAACTAATAAATATATGTTGATAGATGATAAAATTTCAATTACAATGTAGTTGTTTAGAAATTCAACATAAGCAGTGATGCAATTACTTCACATAGCATAAGTAATAACTAGGAGCAGCTGCCAATTGCATTTGCTTGTCATGGAATTCCATGAGACCACTTTTTATTGAGGCATTTTTTCAAATAGTTTACTGCCTTATCTATGTTATGGATGCTCGCAAAAAAAATATGAAAGAATGATAGTAAGCAATAGCATATACAAGGAAATGAGTTGTTTGAAAAAATGCCTCAAAGAAATGTTGTCTCATGGTGATGTCCATCACCATGAGACCCAATTTCTTTGAGGCATTTTTTAAATAGCTCACCACCTTTTCTATGCTACCACATTTTCCATACATGTCTACCAAATAATTTTATCAAACAGTTCATTTCCTTGTTGCTATGGCTAAAAGCCTAAAGAAGGTGCTTTCCAACAAACTATGGATTCTTGGAAAAAAATCTATCAAAACATAATAGTAAGCAATAGCATAGAAAAGGTAGTGAGTAGTTTGAAAAAATGCCTTGAAGAAATGTGGTCTCATGGAGATGGAATTCCATTCCATCACCATGAGATCACATTTATTTTAGTCACTTTTTCAAATATCTCATCACCTTTTCTATGCTACCACATTTCCATACATGTCTACCAAAGCATTTTATCAAACAATTTACTTCCTTTTTTCTATGGCTAAAAGCCTAAAAAAGGTGCTTTCCAAATATCTATGGATGCTTAGAAAAAATCTATCAAAGCATAATAGTAAGCAATAGCATAGACAAGGAAGTCAGTAGTTTCAAAAAATTCCTCAAAGAAATGTGGTCTCATTGTGATGGAATGCCATTCCATCACCATGAGAGTACATTTCTTTGAGGCATTTTTTCAAATAGGTCGTCGCCTTTTATTCTATGCTACCACATTTTCCATACATGTCTACCAAATATTTTTATCAAATACTTCACTTCCTTCCTACTATGGCTAAAATCCTGAACAAGGTTCTTTCCAAAAAAATATGGATGCTTGGAAAACATTATCAAAGCATAATAGTAAGCAATGTCGTAGACAAGGCAGTGAGTAGTTTGAAAAAATGCCTCAAAGAAATGTGGTCTCGTGGTGATGGAATGGCATTCCATCACCACGAGGCCACATTTCTTTGAGGCATTTTTTCAAATAGATCATCACCTTTTCTATGCTACCACATTGTCCATACATGTATACCAAAGCATTTTATCAAAAAGTTCACTTTCTTGCTGCTATGGCTAAAATCCTAAAATAGGTTCTTTCCAACAAACTATGGATGTGTTTGAATTGTGAAAATCTTGCATTTTTTTGGCCTTTACTCACGTTCCCTAGGAAATTCCCACATCATAATTTCATAAGTAAATATTTTTGTGACTAAATCCATCCATGTTCACCAATAGTCTCACCAATTCAACCTTTGATACATGAGCATTTCTCTGGACATCATTGAGAAAGAGTTTCAAACTACTAGTCTATATCAACAAGATTAGGGGTGATCCCACAAACCTGCTTTATAATTTCTGGGAGATTCTGATTTTTGCTGAAATCACATATTTTTAGAAAATATAATGATTTAAGCCTTAAAAAGATCCATTTAAAGCATTCCAATTGAAGACGGTTTGATCAAACTACCTTAGATCAAACCCCCTTGGATAGAACCCCGCTAGTTTTAAACCATACCTATAACAGAGTCTCCTTTACACCTATCAAAATGCTGATAAAAAACCACTTTTGATTTACCTTTTGGAGGGTCAAATGAATTCATTTTTATTTTTTTTGTAAGTATGTAGTCCTTATTATAAGCTTCCCAAAAAATATAATTTTAAATAAATTTAATTTAATTATTATATTTATTTTTTATTTCTTATGAATGTAGGTTTTTCACTGAAAAATCAAGCTCTATGTTCTACACATGTGGAAAAATAGCAAAAAAATGGAGTGCACCAGATATTGAAGTCCTTTATCCAACAAAAAAAAATCTTACATACACATTATCACGATTAGTGCAATGTCTAAATTGTAATTGGTTTGACTTCAAACCTTGATTAAAGAAAAATATTTAATAAAACCTATCTAACCAAGTGGAAGCACTAGATATCGAAGTTACAAATCTAAATTCAAAATAATTAGAATTTTATCCTTAAAAAAATTTATGCATTATACGGTGAAGCGTCTATTTTAAAAATGCTATTTTATGAAAAAAACTAGTTTTCGAGGGAGCTGAAAAAAGAAGTGCAATATGATTCCAAAATTTTTGAAAAAAATATATTTAGAATCTACAGACAAAATTTCACGAAACTCTAGTTTGCATTATCTTCAAATTCCTCATGGTTTAGCCGTTATAGTTTCCCAAAAGTGAAGATTTAGTTAAAAATAATAATTTCAGTGTCCAGTTTGGCCAAAAATTGTAAACCACTATTGTGGGATCACCCTTAGGGTCAGTCTTTCTAATTAACAGATCATAGCTTCTTAGCTTGAGCATCTTTTGTATATCAGCAAGAAGTGAACCGAGTTACACCGATAAGAGGTCATGAAGAATTCACAATTGGTAAGACAATGCTTGTCATCTTACCAATGAAAGTTATCAGCAAGAACAAAGCAATTAGAGCGAATTTTCCAGGTTAGGCCAATCCCTTAACTTACACCAATGGAAATTGTATCAGCAAGACACAAATTTTCTCTCACCGATGAGATAAAATAACAACTATCAAGAAGACTTTTGCAATCAGAATAAATCACACAGATCTCGCTGACCATATTAGTTACGCTAATAATAATTTTTTTTTGAGGAGTCTTGTTGATCAATCTGGATAAAGTGAAGGGGTGGATGGAGCTTATCAGAGAGACATGCACAATTAGAGTGAGTTTTTATGCTCTTTCCGACCTCGTGTTACACCGATGAAGAATTTTTAGGGAGAGTCTTGTCAACTCATCCAAAGGAGAACAACGGTAAAATAATGTGCACTGAGGAAAGTAGAGTTCATCAAGATTACATTTTACTCTTTCAATGATGGTTCATGTCAGTCTGATGGTAATTTGGAATGGATGTTATTCATTAGAAAGACACTGGCCAAAGGTTAAAATGGGATTTCTAAGATACCTAAAATCAGATAGACATCAAAAATTTCTCTCTAAAACACTAAGAATTGAAAACTAAGGAAAAGAGATGTTACACAATATCGGTGAAAAGATAGAGTTGTCTTCTTGATTAGGGTATGTGCAGGATCATGATGGGCCAAAAAGTGGCAATATGATGGGTATGTGTAGGGTACATGGTTGACGACTTTTTTTAACCCAAAATTGATGAAACAAAAAGGGATTGTAAAGGAGATTGTCAACTTTCCACCAATATAAATTATGCTTTACTTTAAATTTAATAAATAATTATTATTCATTTTCTATTTGAATTATGTCTAAAGTCCTAATTGATAGGCTGATTGAAAAAAATCTATAACTTTCAAACCATATCATATTTTTTGAATTTGAAACATGTGTCACATTCTATGCTTCGTATACTATAGGATTAAAAAAAAAAAATTGAATTTCATGAAGTTTTGACCAAGCTAAGGTGGTCATACATAAGAGATTTTATATTTTTTAAAAGTTGTAATAAAAAAATCATAATTAATTATTTACATGGAAAAAAATTACAAAAATATGCATCACATCGGGACATGAGTCCTCTAGTTATATATGAAATATTATAAAAAAATATTATCATTTTATTGTGTTTAGGGTGGTCAGACAGACACCTACTTATTTTTTCCCTAAAATTTAAGTACTATTACATTGAAATTTTAAATTTTCACCAAATTGGATATTTAAAAAAAAAAAAAACATAGTAGTTTAGAAACTGCATTCAATTTGCTACAAATTTTATTCTTACATATTTTTGAAATAATATAGATAACTTATTCAAATTTTTACGTCAAATTGCCTAACTTGGATTTTTCTAAATTTTTTGCCACTTAAGGGCCTATTTTTCCATGATGATTCTACACATACCCATTAAATGAAAAGATCAAAGGGGCATTCCAAATCAAAAAGACATTCAGTTATGTCTTGGATATCAAATGAGAAAATATAAAACAAAGGTCGGACCAAGATGGACACATGGATCGACAAGAACCAAAGGAGTCTCACTTATACGATCTTGTAGTTCTGACATTTCAAAATTCAAGAAATCTACTACATTCATTCACAAAGATATACATTAATGGCCGCATGAATCTGAATTGTGTACATATCTTTTGATTGAAAGAAGAATAATCAAAAGGGATTTTCAGAATTCGCAGTGAGAAGGGTGGAAGATAGGACAGAAGCCAAAACTTTAGTGAGGATTGAGATTCATAAGTAAGTTCATGAAGTCTCTTTGTAGTTGGAATTTAAATTCAATTATGTTATATTGAAAGATGGAAAAGTTAGGCTCTAGGAAGACAAAGGGTAGAAAACAACAAGGTGAAAGTTGTCAACGAAGAGGTAAAAAATAGAGAATTGAAACTAATGAGGAACCTAAAACAAAGGAGAGGAAACTAAACCAAGACCTCATTGACCATTAGCCCAATTTAGGGAAAAAGGTCAGAAGGTTCACACAGTTAAGGGCTGATGTTGAGAGGTTAGAAGATAAATGTGCACATGGGGGTGATGTATGGACCCCTATTAGGGGATATGAACTTTTTATTTTCCATTATGGTTGAAGAAATAGGTTCAAACTTGTATGCAATCCATGGAATTTCAATTTACAAAAGCTTGTTGTCCCTAATGTATTCATAAATATTGACCTTATAAAACTCCCAGAAAAATAATATAACCCTGATTTGAAAGCCATATGCAACTTGCAAGGAAAGCCCTTTATACATTTGTAAAAAAATGCTCTGTGTGAAGTATTGTAACGCCCCGCCATGTGAACCCCAAAGGAACAAGTTAAAACACAACTATTTTTTTTTTTAAAGAACATTATATTTATAATTAAGTATTCCAATGCAACAAAGTTCTAAGTTGCACAACTAAATCTCTTGGGGTACACGAGGACATTACTACACTAACCCATAACAAAGATAATAGATTAAAAAATAATTAACAATTGCGTAAAACCATTCATCATGACATCAATTAAACATTCATTCACGATATCAAGAAAGATGTGAACATACCAAATAAAACCATACATACATCTAACAAAAAATAAGATTATAAAGATATAAAGTATTATATATATTTTGACAAATACAACACAACATAAACAGTAATTACAAATGATAGTTCCTGAACGATTACATGGCCTGAATATACATTACATCAATATGATAGTACAACATGATGAACATATAAAAAAATTACATCAAGGTCTTCCCAAAACACGTGGGAGATGATACATCAATAAATAAATTTCATCTAAAGTATAAACATCCATCTGGTACATAAGAACACTGGATCAACAACATCTGCCAAAACCCTGCAATGAAAGACACAACTGCATCCAAAGGGGACCCAACGGGGTGCAAAGTACGTTCCACCCAACCACTCCCGTGCTAGGAGTAGACAAGGAAGGATCCCCGACCAAGCATGTCAACAGTAACACAAGACTAACTCCAAATAGAAAACATAATATCACTAGACCACACTAAAACTCAACAACGATAAATCATCAAAAGACATAACATTAGACCACTTCAAAACATAGCCATAAATCACTTTCCAAATAATACAATAATAAATCACAAAACACATCATCAATAAATATCAATTCATAACATCAAAGACTACTTCCAAAGGACTTCAATAAAACAACACAAATGGAATGTCAGAGGAGAGTGTCATCGCATGGCTTCACATGGATTATCCAAACAACCTATCACAAGGTGTCGCCTCCATCTATACATGGATTATCCAGACAACCTAGTTCAAGGTGTCGCCTCCATCTATGGTTCTCTTGATTTCCTATCTCAAGGCGTCGCTCCATAGGGTTACTCATGCAGAATCGTTAACCTTTCATGAAGACAAGGCAACGATCTTGCCAACCACGGTCTTCTCGGTCCCCTTTAGTTTGTGATAGCACTAACAGGCAGATGAGGCATCACAATTATCTTATTAATGTTTAGTCCCCACCCATGGTTAATTACTTAGGTTATCACTGATTACTCTAACTCTACATGGGTTACCCTGATAGCCCCTTTGTGTGCCGACCCCCACTTAGAGCCACTCTCTCTAAACACTCAACATAAAAATATCCAACACAACAGGATTGTATCAATAAGAATTACTGAACCAACCAAATGGATCACCTTTGAGGCATAACCATCTCGCCCAAAACATATGAAACACATCCACAACATAGTACAATCCAAGTGCAAACTAAATTACAACCATGGTCAAAACATAGACCAAGCATCAAAACATGAGATCATAATTACACATCAATACCCCACCTCTGGAAGCCCTTAACAATAACTTAAGTTCCTATAACTGGATATATTAACTCTAGGGTTTCCCACATGCCCTAAACCCAAATTAAAGGAAATCAAATTGAATAAAATGAATAACATTACGAGTGAATAAATCATAAAACAATGCTAAACCAACTACTAGGCACAACAAATTTCACTAACTTCACAAGTCAAGAACTTAAGAAAGTTCGATTAAATTCAAAGCATACAGTTTATTTCTAATTTGCACAATTATATTATACATTACAATTTTCTTAAAATTATCCAATTATTTCCTCATCGCAACAATATAAATAACTATCCAACCAACAATATAAATATATATATATATATATATATATATATATATATATATATATATATATATATATATATATATATACATGTATATACACCTTTTTACGTATATACATATATACATATATAAAATAAGATATATATATATATATATATTAATCAATTATTTAAAAACTCATTATAAAATTTAACAATTAATTCATATATATATATTATAAATCGAAAATGTATAAAATGAATTTGAAATTATAAAAATTCATATTTGAGTTAATTAAAAAAAAAATCAAATTTAAATAACATTCGCCACAGTATTCAATGCAGTGGGGAGGTACTGCGTACCTCCCAAGGGAGGCCATAACCCCCACTCAACAGTGAAAGGACTAATGTACGCAGTCCCCACTGGACTGCACCCAGCAGCCTCGACTGTTGTGCACAGCTGGTGGTGGCTGTGTACAGTCAGCCACAGGCTGTGGGAGGTACGACCTGGGCCGACCCCCAACGGCCCAATAAGATTTATTTATTGATTATTATTTTTTTTAATTTTTTTTATTTTCTATACTATTTTATTTTATTATATTTATTTTATAATTTATTTCCCTAATGCAGAAAGCAAAAAAGACATATCCTATATATATATATTTTATTCAATAACATAAATACGAAATTTGAAATGAATATATTCCCAACTATATTTTATGCCATGAAATTTGCAGTACATAGATTTTTTAACATGTGTAGTTTTTTTATTTTTTTAAATAAAAACAATAAATAGAAGATATAATACATATATTTATTTGTTTAGTCTATATATATATATAACAAAATATATAAAATAAGAAATATGAACAATCAGATCTTCTTATCAGACATAAGATAAATCAGGGCAAATTATTTCAACCCATAATACAATAATTTTTTTTTTATTCCAATCAGAATCTCACCACTAGTTTTATTGAGGAATTTCATATTATTTCATACTAGTTTTCAACAAAGATAAAAGAATTTTAATACAAATAGGTTTCAATGACAGAACCTCTTTCAAAAAAAAAATAGAGGAATGGGTTTTCAAAACACAGCAACCCAGATATTGTTTCTAGAACAGTAAAATAATAATAAATTAAAAGAAGAAAACCTGGAGTCCTTCGTTCGATGTAGAATCCCTTCTGTAGCCTCTTCTCAATTTCCTGCTTGCAGCTCTCTTTTTAAATCTATCTTTCTTCAAAACAATTCTTTTACCTAGAAGCACCCAAAAACAAAATATTTTTCTTTTCTTTTACAGCCAAACAATAGAAAAAAACCCTTCCATGTGTGAAAAACTCTCTCATAATAAAAATAAATAAAAATCCATAAAGCTCTTCATCTTTTTCCTCAAAAATCCTCCTCACTTATTGGTCATTTTCCTGCTTTTAAAAGCACACACTTATCTACAATTTTAATTAAAATTTAATTATTTTCTCAATATATTATCCACACAAGATTTTCTAATGTAATATTAAGAAAAAGATAATATTTAATTATCATCATCATTATTAATTTAAATTAATTTCTTACACTTTTAATTAATTAAATAACTTTTTTAATTACAATATATTTAAAATTCAACATTTTACTAACTCACAATTAAATCAAGTAACAAGACAACATTAATTAATCTTATAAAATAAGATTAATTAAATAAACACTAACCATAAATAAAATAAATACTCAACAATTAAACTACACAAAGACAAGGACAAAACCTCAATCATGACACAACAAAACTCGAACCAAGATGACGGACTTGGGATGAGGATACTTCCAAATCAACTCCCTTTTTCAACATTGTACCCATTGGGTTAAATTGATGCTCACCCTGTCTTGCCGAATCAGGTGGAATCGAGACTTATTCCTACAAATCTTGCATACAAATAAACGTCAAGTAACACACACACATATATATATATATATATATATATATATATATATATATAATCGAAAACATGATATCATGAGAAAGAATTGCAGCGTAGCAGGGTACTTGTGAATGAGTGGTGCTACACTATCCTCTCACCTAAGCTATACTAACAATTACAACATTAGATGTAAAGTAACAATTCTAACTAATTGATCACATCATAAGCCAATTATTAAACCACTGCATCACGATGTATTACTGAGCCCAAATTAACTATCATAGAATCACAATATCGACATATATAATTTTAAGGGAAAACCATTGCATAATCAAATAATATAAACACCACATAAAGTATCATAATTCATAATAATAATGTCAAATGTAGTAATCAACTAGACTATGCATCCACACACACCAAGCCGGTGAACTAGTCACCATCACAAACCAGTATCACACTAACACACAATAGTAACAAGTAGTAGCAAAGAGTATCTGCAACATGGGGGTATTACAAGTATTCAACCTAGATAATACCTATGATGATCCTATAATACATGAGGATTTAGAGAAAGGGTACAGGAGAATGGATACTACTTATAAAGGTTGGATATTTCCACTATATAAACCCAAAAATGATGGGAATTTAGTGCCAATTGTGGATGGGGTGGACCTCCTTTCCATGTTGATCCATTTGAGCCATACATGAAATACACCTACCTCTCAGTAGGGAAAGTAATGGGAACCAAGGTCTCTAAGTTTATGTCTATAGGGCAGATGATAATTGTTGCAGATGTACAATGTCACAATCCAAGGCCTTTTGATTATGCCTCACATATTTGCAAGGAGATTGATTCATCATTAACAACCATCAAGAATTGTGCTCCTATAATGAATTTCAAACACTACTCCATTTGCATGCATATGGCATTGTACTATGGGCATGAGTTAGGGCTGTGGCCTGAAGAACTAAGAATATCACAATTGAACAAAGAAGGGTAGGTACTGCCAATACAGTTGTGGACTTCTATCTAGGATAGTAGATTTCTCAACTCAAATTATGTTCATTTTTAGGAGTATTTTATTAAAACATTGTACATATTTTTAAATCACCCATGTAATTATTCACTGTTTGATGAAATTAAAAGATTTTTGAGGCCAAAGGATTTGAATGGACCATCAACTATAGGTCACAATTGGGGTGACTAGTACTTTTATGTTGATTCTACCATGATATAGATATATGGATTTGAAGATACACCTTTCATTTTTCCAAAAACTGTACCAAACAGAGTTTCCTACCTTGAGATTGTCAGGCAATTGGACTATTCCAATGTAATGAACCTAAGTGCATATGGAAAAAAATCATTCATGCCCAGTAAATTTTGTTTTGGTGACTTCACTATGGTATAAAAGGAGAGTTATGATCTCATTCTAAATAAATTATCACACTAAAATATAATAAAGGCAACTCCAAGAAAAGGATTTGATCCTGAAGGATTCATTGATTTCACCAGAAGGAAGAACTTAGGTGGATATGAGCATATATCTTATCCACATGATGATGTCATTAGGAATATGGAAGAAACATATTTTGAATTGGAAATTGATGAGTACAATAGAAAGATTGAAAAAAGGATGAGGATATTCAATAGGTGGAAATGTTGTCCTCTGGTAGTGAGGAATCTTATGAAGAAGATGAATCACATGGCCCATCTGATAGGATTCTCAAGTTTAGAATTGAGGGCTATCAACCTCCAAGTACAAAAAAAGAAATTGAAGAATCATCAAACATGGATACTAGGCAATTAGATTACAGGTCTTTTGTTTCATATGATCAGTTCATTAAGTCTCCCAAGTTTAAATCTTTTTTGTTTAAGCATTAAGGGAATCAATTCAAGATATCACACCTAATAATGAGAGCCAATTTTTGAATACATTAAATATTGATGTGGACAATGAATTGAGGAACATGACTCTAGAAAAGGGAAGAAACCTGTTAGAGGAGTCTGGTGTGATGATCTTTCCCAATCTGGATTTGAACTTAGCTTTTATTTTTTATAGTTTTTTGCACAACAGTGATGCCAAACACAAGCTTACACTGGAAGGAGTGACAAAGGTGTATACTGGGTCAAGATATAACCCTGATGGAAATTCTCTAATGATTTGGACCTTATACCCTCCACAAGAAGTCTGGGGTCATTGATATGGAAAAGGAATTTGGGCATGTAATGACATTGAAAGAGGGTGAGGTTGATCCTGTGGTTACAATTGACATTGGCATCAATGTGGCCAAGTTAAATAAAGCTCAAATCTAGATGTTAATAAAACAAAGGGACATGTACAAGTTATGTAATGAGAAAATGCTTAAGGAAAATGATTTTTTGAGAGACACTGTCAAGAACACATTGGAAGGATCCACTAAGATGCTAACTTAGGGAGAAATCTCTAAATCAAAATACAAATGTGAGCAGTTACAAATGGATAACCAACAAGTACATGTTGAAGTGGTGAAGGAAAAATATGACACACTTTTTGCAATTCTCCATAAAAGACATGCTAATCTAGTGGTGTGGATGGATAAATTCTAGAGAACTTATTCAAATAATTACTCTATTATTCAAGAACATAAGAGAATAAGTGACAAGTTGCAAGAAAAACTTCAAGAAATACAACAGGGAAACACTCCAAATGTTGAGGCCATCACAACCAATGAGGACTTGATAGAAAATCATAAATATTATCATAAAGAACTACAAGCAGATGCCAAAAGATTTATTGATGCTTTAAGGGGTGGAGTACTTACATTATTCAATGATTATGGAGTATTGAAGAACCAAAATGGATGGATGAAAGAGTGCAAATTAATAATACAAGAAGCCATGAACACAGCCAAAGATGAAGAATCAACATTGGGAGAAGCCTGTGAACATTTGGAAAAGATTATCATCACAAAGATGTCAGCTAGAAACACTATAGATGATGTTGATACACATTTAAGACAGGATTATCTAGATCATTTGACAAAAATACATTTATGGCTAACTAGAGCCAAATTAATTATGTTTAATTATTGTTAAATTCCAAAAGACACTATTGAAGAGGTGTACCCTCTTCAAAATATTTCTATATAGGATAGAAATTTGGTAGTTGATAAGCCTAAGTGAATAGAGAGGAAATAGGAGATATAGTAGAAGCATTTTTCAAAATGTTAGTCATATAAGTTATACTGAATGGACCTTGATGCATGTATAAATTTTGGTTGAAGTCAATGAAAGATGTTTAATTCTGTGTGGTGCAATATTGGTATCTGTTGTTTGTTGATATGAAGCAATTACTTAACTATCTTCATATTGCTACTTCTATGTTATTTTGAGCTGTATATCCAAGTTGATGTTTCAATTCCATCAGAACACATTTTTTCTTGTTTGTGTGGTCAAATTAATTTGTTTCCGTTAAAGAATTAAATCCTTTTATTTGATTACAGTAACTTTGGGGTAACAATTGGATCAATGAAGAAGATTTAGGTAGTTGATATGATTGTCATGCTGTCTCTAAATTGATGATGTCCTGTTATTCAAGTTAAGGTTAAAACCTACTTTTCAATACACATTTGTTGATGTTGTGTAGTTCTATTGATTGGGTCCTTCAAAGAGGGATTAAAATTCCATTTAAGAGATCATAGTAACTTGGTAGGGTCAATTGGATTAATAAGAAGAGCCTGTCAGTCACATCCTTGCACATTTGTACAAAGTATAGACAAATTAAAGTGCCAAATAGTTATAGTTAAAGCTAAAATCTACCACCAGTTATAGAACTACATTAACTCTGCACACCCAACAGAGCACTGGTCCATCTCACTCATACATCACTTATTCAATTTTACATCATAAATAACTAGTTGTCACATTATAAGTAGATTAGTCAGTAGTATTTTATATATCCTACATCATTTACCACCATGGATACATTAGTCAATTCATCTAAATCATACATTCTTCCAATCTGCTTCATTATAAATGTATACCTACCTAGGTTAGCAGAGCTTGAAGTGTAGGGAGTTATCAAACACATAAGTTAACTTCGTTCATTGGTTCAAGAAAATTGAAAATATGATCATAGAGCTTGGCATCCTCTTAGGATTTGTAATCTGCATTTTTTATTTCCAACAAATTGGTGAATCTACTGGGGATAAGCTAATTCTTACCCTGAGATTTTTAACATAGAGTCATTCCCAAAATATCATAACAAATCAAGGACTCAGCTAGGAAGAATAACAAACATTTTACTACTTACAAGAAGTGGGTGACAACTTTGAGGAACTTTTATGACTGATAAAGTAGATATCAAATTAGAGAGGATAGATGATAGACACCAGAGATATACTATAGAATCCAACGTGAATGGAAGGAGGTCTTTACACTAGGAAAGTTCTAAGAAGAATAATGGTAGGTGGACAGATAAACATGGGTCTCCCCCTTCAAAAGCTGATACAAATAAGAACAAGAACAAAATGAGATCTAGTAAATCAAAAATAGTAAATGAAGAAAAGGAGAATTCATCATAACAAATCCTTATTGTGCACAATAGCTTTGATCCACTCCATGGATTGGTATTTCATAATGATAACTCAAGCAAAGATCCTCATACTCCTTTTGAAAAGAAGATACTAATCACCCCATATTTTAGTGGAAGCAAGATCCCTAGAGAATGAGCGAGTTTATGGCTCAAATGGATGAAGAAAAATCCCAAAGGAAAAAGGAGTATGATTATAAGATTTCATTACAACAAGAAGATGAATTCCAGCATGGATTCACAGATCATTATGCCCATGTTCCAAATTTTGAGGAGATGACTACTTAGGAAGTAGAGGAATACGTGAGATGGCAAGTGGAGGACTTGAAGAAGAAAGAACAATTGATAAAATGGAGTTAGTATCTGGCTCAACAAATATCTCAACTGAATGTCTAAGCAACAAAGCCACCAAAATACATTCCTCCTCATAAACAAGGAGGTAACATCAATATGCAGGGGCCACCTTAGAGTATAGGCGCTCTAGGTACTTCAAAGGTACCTCACAACAAAACTAGAAAATAAAAGCAGAATGTGCAATTTAGTGTACCCCCGCAAAATGCACCATCGCAAAAAACTGGCAACATCCCACACACTTACCCTCCACCAAGCCAATAGTATGTCCCACCAAAACACCAATATGTGCCACACCAAAATATACACCCTCAACAACAAAATGTCTACCAGTAGTCTAATTATGGATATCAATACCATCCTAATCCACCACCAATGAATTTGCATCCTCAGAACCCCATAAGCACATGTAGGCAATTTGATCTGATAGGACATCAATTATACCCATATTCAATGGATAGAAATTGGAAAAACATGGTTCCCAAATTCACAGGGAATAATGTAATATGAGCCGAGGAACATATCAGGAATTTTAATGCTTTCATACAAGGTATTGCTATGGAGTATGAGGATGTAAACATGAGATTATTCATGATGTCATTAATTGAGGAAGCAAGGGATTGGTTCAATAGTTTTCCTAATGCTTCAATTAATTCTATAGCATATTTTCACAATCAATTTCTTGAGAAATATGGGAATCAGTGTGCCCCTGATTTTTCCCTTCATGAACTACTCAGTATTCAAAAATACCAAAATGGGTCAATTTATGACTTCAACTAGAGGTTCTCCAAATTGTATAACAAAATACCACAAGGATCCCAACTCACTGATCCTACAACCTTGAGTATTTATTTGAGAGCCTTTGATCAAAAAATAGGCCATCAACTTAGAAATAGGTGCCCTAGAAGTTTAGCTGAAGCACAAAAGATAGCATTGACAATCAAAAATAATAGAAAAGATGTAGGGATGATTGTCAAAAGGGACAACCTTAGAGTTCCTAAAAACTTTAACAATCCTCAGAACAAGCAAGAGAATTCATATAGAAATGAAAGACTGAGACTACATGATATGCCATACAACACAAATTGGAAAGATGGTAAACCTATAATTAATAGACCTAAGTATAATGAAACTCCTGATCCTTTAAAGAAGGGAGAATACATGGTCAATAATAGCCCCTGGTGTCAAGTTTGTAATCTACCCCATTCTCAAGATAATTTTGTTGTAGCATAGTCAATATAAGAAGAAGACTTTCCATATGATAATGAAGGAGAAAATGCTACAATATATTTGAATTCACATACCCTACATCCAATTGAACAAGAGTATTCATCCTCAGAGGAGGAAGGTTATGAGTATTATGTAAAGAATCAGAGATATAATATTCACATGGTTGAACAACAAGTTTTCTTTGATCAAGAGGATGAAAGCAATGATGATTCACAATCACCTAATACACCATATATGTGAAATAAGTGTAGGTTGAGGAGGTTGACCAAGGAAGAGATCAAAAAGTTAACCGTTGCCACAGTAGAACAAGAAAAAAGCAATTATAGGATGAGAAGCAGAACAACACATGCAAATAATGACACTCCAAGAGGATTATTTGTGAAAGATAAGGAGACAACACAAGAAAAACCCAAGAAGGTGGAGATAAAGGGAATCTAACAAGAAGGAGAAAAAGCATGTTCCTAAAGAAGGAGATCATGAATTTTACAAAAATAAATAGAAGTGAGATGAGACAAACAAAAGAGAAAAGGAAGAATGTAAAGCAAAACCATTGGAGCAAAAGAAAGTTGTCAAAATAGAAAATACTTCTTCATTTAATTTCACACAAGCATTGTCCCAAGTAAAAATGTTTGTGTCACTATTGGAGATGATGAAGATAAAAGAATACAGAGACAATGCTATAATGTAATTGATATCCAATGGAACAAGCAAAAGCACAAATGTGGAAAATAAAGAAATTGTCAAGAAAAATAATAGCAAGCAAGATATAAGAGTCCTAGAGGTTTGTCTTGGTGAAACACTGATAAATCCTCCACAATTTGACCCATTCTTTACCACATTGCTCATAAAAAAAAAGATGGTGAGAAATTGTATGATTAATTTAGGGGCAACTATTAATAGCATGCCAGTAGGTGTCATGAAGAAGCTTGGCATGTGGGTAGACACTAGTGGTGGAAAGTGTTATGTTATGGATAGTAGGCCTATCCTAGTAGTAGGAATCATGAAGGATGTAGAAGTGAAGTTGGTTGCTTATCCACAAGCAGTATACAAGATTGGTATAATAGTAATAGATACACTCCCTCAGTTTGGGATGCTCCTATCAAGATAATGGACCGCAATAGTCAGAAGAAATATGCAATTTGACTTGTCATATGCCACAATACCAATAAATGGTGAAGAGGTGAGGTCATTTAGAGAACCAAGAGTGAACCAGATTGTGGAGTACACTGAGCAAAATAAAATAAATTTCTTTTGTGATGTGGACTTAGGAAGTTTCATAATAGAGCCTTCACAACTTGAATTGTTGAATACTGATCCAATTGATAAAGATGCCTCCAAAAATGAGCATGGTGTGTGGAGAATGTATTTTGATGGAGCATGTAGCAGAGAAGGTAATGGAGTTGGAGTGGCATTCATTTCACCTAAAGGGAATACATTCAAATATTCATTCTTGTTGACATTTGAATGTACAAATAACATAGTTGAGTATGAGGCCTTGTTGATTGGATTAAGCATGGTTGTCAAGTACAAAATCAAATTATTGAATATTCTTGGGGATTTTGAATTGATCATTTCACGAGTAAGATAAAAATACACCACAAAGAAAAAATACTGAAGTATTACAAAAATACTGTGTGGGATACTATTGATTTGTTCTATGCCTTTTCTATTAACTGGATCAACAGGTCCAAGAATTTGATGGAAAAATTCATGGAAAATGTAGCTTTGAAAAGAGATGATGTCACTTTAGCAAGAATTTCACAGGTTGAACTCAAGATAAGATCTTTAGTCCCTGATAATATTTACAGTTGGAAATTTTCAATGATGATACTGATCTAATTAAATTCCTACATTATATTGATCAATATGAAGCACAAGAGATTGATTTTAATGCATTCATGGAAGAAGTGGATGGGAAAAAAATTGTGTTTGGAAAAGAGGTCATTCAGCTTAAAATGAATAAGATTCCTAAGGGATTGGTAGCATTAGAAAGAGTGTTTGATGGAAATGACCAAGCCCTCTTGAAGCAAACACCAGTTAAAAGGGAGGATGTTGAAGAGATCAACCTTGGAACTGAACTTGCCCCTAAAAGAGTGTACATTGGGAAGAAGATCAGTCCAACAATCAAGAGGATGTTGATTTCATTATTAAGGAAGTACACATGTTTCTTCCTGGTCTTATGATGATCTTAAAGCATATAGAGAAGATTTTTTCCAACATGAGATCCCATTGAAACCAGATGCCAAACCTTTTAGAAAAAAAAAAGGCGTATAAATCCTAATTTGGAACCTAAAATGCATGAAGAACTTATGAAGCTCGGGGAGGGGGGTATCATTAAACTGATTATCCATTCATCTTGGGTTTCTAATTTGGTACTGGTCAAGAAGAAAAATGGAGATATAAGGCTCTATGTAGACTTCAGAAATATGAATGTGTCTTCTCTTAAAGATAACTACCCACTCCCAAATATGGAGGCCATGTTGTAGAGAGTTACTGGATGTGAGCTAATATCTATGATGGACAAATTTTCAGGCTATAATTAGGTGAAAGTCAAGGAGTCAGAGCAATACAAAACAACCTTTACCACACCATGGGGAACATATGTATATGTTAGAATGCCCTCTGGACTAGAAAATGTTGGGGCAACTTTCCAAAGGGCTATGGATGTTGCGTTTGTTGATTTGATTAATGTAATAATGGTGGTGTACCAAGATGATTTTATTGCATACTCAAAAAGGGTAGAAGACCATGTTCAACACTTGGAGAATATTTTCATCAAGATGACTATTGAGTATGGTATTTCTTTAAATCCTAAAAATTGTCATTTTGTAGTAACAAAAGGGAAATTATTAAGGCATATAGTATCTAAAGGGGGTGTGAGGATTGATCTAGAGAGGGTGGAAGCCATTGAAAAAATTCTTATTCCTAAGAAAGTTAAAGCTATCCAGTCATTCTTTGGGTAGATCAACTTTGTGAGAAGATTCATCTCAAACTTTGCTGAAATAGTGAAACCAATATCAAGAATGTTGAAAAAAGGTGCAAAACTGGATTGGACAACTAAAGCTTTGGATGCATTCATATCTATCAAGAGAGAAATAAAAGAAGCCACAGTGTTAAAGTCCCCTAATTTCAGTAATCCCTTTTAGATCTTTTCATTTGCCTCATTTCACACAGTTGCAATAGTCATGTTACAGAAGAATAATGAAGGACATGAGCAACCGATTCCATTTTTTAGTAAATCCCTTTAGAATGCAGAATTAAAATATAATATTGTAGAGAAATGGGCCTATGTGCTAGTAAAGGCTATCAAATCATTTAAACCATATTTGGTAGGAGCAAAAGTGATAGCTTATGTGCCCAATGTTGCAGTGAAAGATGTATTTGTGCAATCAGAAGTTTGAGGCCATAGATATAGGTGGATAAATAGAATCCAAGAACTTAAATCTTATGGAATAGTAATATCTTACTCCTCACCATATCATCCACAGGAGAATTGGAAAGTTGAATCCAGTAACAAAACCATCTTGAAGATCATAAAGAGAATGTTGGATAATAATAAAAAGGCCTAGGATTCCAAGTTGAGACTGGCTTTGTGGGAAGATAGAATTATTGTAAAGAAGGCCATTGGAAAGTCACCTTTTGAGCTTGTATATGGGACTCAAGCTAGGATTCCTTTGCATAATTTACTACCAGTTTGTAAGTCTATCTTGCAAGAAGATCTAGACATTCTTGAGCCTATGGAAGAAAGAATAGAATAATTAATGGAGCTTAATGAGGCCAGGAACCAGGCCCAACAACACAACATAAAGAAGCAGTTGGAGATGAAATACCTATATGATAAGAAGGAAAAAATTAGGAAATTTGAGATAAATGGCATGGTTCTCATGTGGAATGCAAGGAGTCAGGACAAAAGAAAGCATGGAAAATTTGAGGCTTTATGGTTAGGACCATTTGTCATTATTGGAACAGCTAGTGAAGACTCATATTACATTTAGAATATTTCAAGAGAAGAGAAGGAATTTACAATGGATGGAAAATTCCTAAAGCACTTCTTTTCTTAAAATCTTCCATGCACAATAGTCTAGGGGAAGGTCAAGGATTGCAAGTGCATTGGAAATTCTTAAACAACCTTCTTAAAATAAATCCTTTTCCATGCACAGTAGTGTAGGACTTCATATCATCTCCATTTCCCACCATTCTTGAATTTCATCCTTTTCAATTCATCATAAGACTCTTGATCTACTCTCCCAGAGACATGGATTCTTGCTATACCCACAAGGGGTATACATCCCCAGACGGAGCCACTATTGGAACTATGAAAGTCTTGCATTTTTCTGGCCTTTACTCATGTTCCCTAGGAAATTCCCACATCATAATTTCATAAGTAAATATTTGTGTGACTAAATCCATCCATGTTCACCAATAGTCTCACCAATTCAGCCTTTGATACATGAGCATTTCTCTAGACATCATTGAGCAAGAGTTTCAAACTACTAGTCTATATTGGCAAGATCAGGGAAAGTCTTTCCTATCAAAAAATCATAGCTTCTCAGCTTGAGCATCTTCTACATATTGGAAATAAATTACACTGATAAGAGGTCATGAAGAATGCACAATCAGTAAGACAATTCTTGTCATCTTATTAATGAAATTTATCAGCAAGAACAAAGCAATCAGAGTGAATTTTCCAAGTCAGGTTGATCCCTTAACTTACATCGATGGAGATTGTATCAACAAGACACAAATTTTCTCTCATCGATGGAATAAAAGAAAAACTATTTAGAATAATTGTACAATTAGAATAAATCACATAGATCTCATCGACCATATTAGTTATGCCAATAATGAAAAGATTGGGAGGATTCTTCCCGATCAATCTGGATAAAGTGAAGCGGTGGATGTAGCTTATTGAAGAGACATGAACAATTAGAGTGAGTTTTTCTAATCTTTCCAACCTAACGTGTTAAACCAATGAGGGAGTTTCAGGTAGAGTCTTGTCAACTCATCCAAATGAGAACAATGGTAAAAGAACATGCATCAGGGAAAGTAGAGTTCATTGTGATGACATTTTACTCTTTTAACAATGGTTCATATTAGCCTGATGGTAATGTGGAATGGATGCTATTCATTGGAAAGACATTGTCAGAAGGTTAAAAGAAGATTTCTAAGATACCTAAAATCAAATAGACATCAAAATTTTTTCTTTGAAACACTGAGAATTGAAAACTAAGGAAAAGAGATGTTGCATAATATCTGTGAAATGATGGAGTTTTCTTCCTGATTAAATGAAATGATCAAAGGGGCATTCCAAATTGAAAATACATTTGGTTATGTTTTGGTGATCAAATGAGAAAATATAAAACAAAGGTGGCACCAAGATGGACACATGGATTGGCAAGAACTAAAGGAGTCTCATTGATACAATCTTGTTGTTTGGCATTTTGAAATTTAAAAAATCTACTACATTCATTCACAGAGATAGACATTAATGGCCTCATGAATGTGAATAGTGTACATATATTTTGATTGAAAGAAGAATAATCAAAAGGGATTTTCATAATTTGCAGCAAGAAGGGTGGAAGATAGGATAGAAGCCAAAATTTCAGTGTAGGTAGAGATTCATAAGTTCTCAAAGTATATTTGCATTTGGAATTCTAATTCAATTATGTTATATTGAAAGATGAAAAATTCAGGCTCTAGGAAGAAAAATGATAGAAAACAACAAGGTGAAAGTAGTCAGCCGAGAGGTAAAAAATAGAGAATTGAAATTGATGAGGAACCTAAAAAAGAGAAGAGGAAACTAAACCAAGACCTAATTAACCAATTACCGAGTTCAAAGCCAAAGGCTAGAAGGTCCACATAATTAAGAGCTAATGTTGACAGGTTAGAGGATAAATGTGTACATGTGGGTGATGTATCGACCCCTATTACGGTATATGAAATTTTTATTTTCCATTACAGTCGAAGAAATAGGTTTGAACATGTATGTAATCCATGGAATTTAAATTTAGCAAATCTTGTCCTCCCTAATGTATTCATAAATATTGATGTTATAAAACTCTTGGAAAAAAAAATATAACCCTGATTTGAAAGCCATATGTGACCTACAAGGAAATCCCTTTATACACTTTTCAAAAAATGCTCTGTATGAAGAATTCAACCTAGATAATACCAGTGATAAGCCCATAATACATGAGGAGTTAGAGAAAGAGTACAAGAGAATGAACACTACTTATAAAGGCTGGAGATTGCCACTACATAGACCTAGAAATAATGGGAATTTGGTGCCACTTGAGGATGGGGATGGACCTCCTTTCCATGTTGATCTATTTGAGCCATACATGAAATACACCTACCTCTCAGTAGGGCAAGTAATGGGAACCGAGGTCCCTGAGTTCATGTCTATAGGGCCAATGATAATTTTTGCAGATGTACAATGTCACAATCCAAGGCCTTTTGATTATGCCTCACATATTTGCAAGGAGATTGATTCATCATTAACAACCATCAAGAACAGTGCTCCTATAATGCATTTCAAACACTACCCCCTTTTCATGCATATGGCATTGTACTATGGGAAGGAGTTAGGGTTGTGGCCTAAAGAGCTAAGAATAACACAATTGAACAAAGAAGGGAAGCTACTTCCAATATAGTTGTGCACTTCTATCTGGGATAGTATATTTTTCAACTCAAATTATGTTCATTTTGAGGAGTATTTTTTAAAACATTGTATAGATTTTTAAATCACCCATGTAATTATTCACTGTATGATGAAATTAAAATATTTCTAAGGCCAAAGGATTTGAATGGACCATCAACCGTAGGTCATAATTTGGGTGACTAGTACTGTTATGTTGATTCTACCATGATAAGGATATATGGCTTTGAAGATACACCTTTCATTTTTCCAAAGACTATGCCAAACAAAGTTGCCTACCTTGAGATTGTCAGGCAATTGGACTATTCCAGTGTAATGAACCCAAGTGCATCTGAAAAACAATCATTCATTACCATTACATTGTGTTTTGGTGACTTAATTGTGGTATCAAAGGAGGGTTATTATCTCATTCTAAATAAATTATCACACTACAATATGAAAAAGGCAGCTCCAAGAAAAGGATTTGATCCTAAAGGATTCATTGATTTCACTAGAAGGAAGAAGAACTTAGGTGGATATGAGTGTATACCTTATCCACCTGATGATTTAATCCAAAATATGGAAGAAATAGAAGATGAACTAGAAATTGATGAGTACAATAGAAAGATTGAACAAAGGATGAGGGAAATTCAAGAGGTGGAAATGTTATCCTATGGTAGTGAGGAATTTGATGAACAAGATGAATCACAGGGCCCGTCTGAAAGTATTCCCATGTTTAGAATTGAGGGGTATCAACCTCCAAGCAGAGAATAATAATTTGAAGAATCAAACATGGATACTAGGAAATTATCTTACAAGTATTTTGTTTCAGATGATCAGTTCATTAAGTCTCCCTAGTTTAGATCCTTTTTGTTTAAGCATAAAGGAAAAGAATTAAGGGAATCAATTCAAGATATCACACCTAATAATGAGAGCTAATTTTTGAATGCATTAAAGATTGATGTGGAAAATGAATTGAGGAACATGACTCTAGAAAAGGGAAGAAAAATATTCGAGGAGTCTAGTGTGATAATCTTTCCTAGTCTAGATTTGAATTTAGCTTTGGTTTTTTATAGTTTTATGCACAACAGTGATGCCAAACACAAGCTTACCCTAGAAGGAGTGAAAGAGGTGTATACTAGGTCAAGATATAACCCTGATGCAAATTCTCTAATGATTTGGGCCTTATACCCTCCACACAAGAAGTTCGTGGTCATTGATATAGAAGAGGCATTTGGGCATGTAATGATGCTAAAAGTGGGTGAGGTTGATCCTGTGGTTACGACTGACATTGGAATCAATGTGGCCAAGTTAAATAGAGGAAAAATATAGATGTTAATAAAAGAAAGGGACATGTACAAGCTGCATAATGAAAAAATGCTCAAGGAAAATGATTTTTTGAGAGACACTGTCATGAAAAAATTGGAATGATCCACTAAGATGCTAACGCAGGGAAAAATCTCTCAATCAAAAGAAAAATGTGAGTATTTTCAAATGGATAACAAACAAGTACATGTTCAGGTGGTCAAGGAAAAATATGACATACTTTTTGTAGTTCTCTAGAAAAGACATGCTAATCTAATGTTGTGGATGGATAAGTTCTAGACAACTTATTCAAAGAATTACTCTATTATTCAAGAACATAAAAGAATAAGTGATAGGTTGCATTAAAAAATTCAAGAAATACAATAGGGAAACACTTCAAATATTGAGGCCATCACAACCATTGAGGACTTGATAGAAAAGCATAAACATTATCATGAAGAACTACAAGTGGATGCCAAAGGATTTATTGATGCTTCAAGGGGTGGAGTACCTACATTGTTGAATGATCATGGAGAATTGAAGAACTAGAATGGATGCATGAAAGAGTGCAAATTAATACTATAGGAAGCCATGAACACAACCAAAGATGAAGAATCGACATTGGGATAAGCCTGCCAACATTTGAAAAAGATGATCATCATGAAGATTGCAACTAGGAATGTTATAGATGATGCTGATACACATTTAAAGATGGATTATCTCGATCATTTGACAAAAATCCATTTATGGCTTAGTAGAGCCTAATTAATTATGTTTAATTATTGTTAAATTCCAAAAGACACTATTGAAGAGGTGTACCCTCTTGAAAATATTGCTATATAGGATAGATATTTGGTAGTTGATAAGCATAAGTGAATAGAAATAGGAGATATAGT
This sequence comes from Sequoia sempervirens, assembly GCA_007258455.2. Classification (NCBI taxonomy): domain Eukaryota; kingdom Viridiplantae; phylum Streptophyta; class Pinopsida; order Cupressales; family Cupressaceae; genus Sequoia; species Sequoia sempervirens. The sequence continues at coordinate 204,799,380 of VDFB02168118.1, read as the reverse complement.
AGACACATTTTTCAAAATGTTAGTCATATATGTTACACTGAATGGGCCTTGATGCACGTATAAATTTTGGCTGAAGTCAATGAAAGATGTTTAATTTTGTGTGGTACAATATTGGTATCTGTTGTTTGTTAATTTGAAACAATTACTTAACTGTCTTTGTATTGCTACTTCTATGTTATTTGGAGTTGTATATCCAATTTGATGTTTCAATTCCATCAAAACACATTTTTTGTTGTTTGTGTGGTCAAATTAATTGGTTTATGTTAAAGAATTAAATCCTTTTATTTGACTACAGTAACTTTGGGGTAATAATTGGATCAATGAAGAAGAGTTAGGTAGTTGACATGATTGTCATGCTTTCTCCAAATTGATGCTATCCTGTTATTCAAGTTAAGGTTAAAACTTACTTGTCAATACTCATTTGTTGATGTTGTGTGGTTCTGTTGATTGGGTCCTTCAAAGAGGGATTAAAAGTCCTTTTAAGAGATCATAGTAACTTGGTAGGGTCAACTGGATTAATAAGAAGGGCTTGTCAGTCACATCCTTCCACGTTTGTACAAAGTACAAACAAATTAATGTGCCAAACAGTTAGAGTTAAAACTAAAATCTTTCACCAGTTATAGAACTACATTGACTCCACACACCCAATAGAGCATTAGTCCATCTCACTCATACATCACTTATTCAATTTTACATCATAAATTACTAGTTGTCACATTAGAAGAAGATTAGTTAGTAGTCTTTTATCTATCCTACATCATTTTCCACCATGGATAGATTTTTCAATTCAACTAAATCATACATTCTTCCAATCTGCTTCATTATAAAGGTATGCCTACCTAGGTCAGCAGAGCCTGAAGTGTAGGGAGTTATCAAACATATAAGTTAACTCCATTCCTTGGTTCAAGAAAATTGCAAATATAAGCATAGATCTTGGCATTCTCTTAGGATTTTCAATCTACATTTTCGAGATCCAACATGATGCTTGGAAAATATCAATTAAAGCATAATAGTAAGCAATAGCTTAGGAAAGGCAGTGAGTAGTTTGAAAAAATTCCTTGAGGAAATGTGGTCTCATGGTGATGGAATGAAATCCTATCACCATGAGACCATGTTTATTTGAGGCATTTTTTCATATAGCTCATTTCCTTTTCTATGCTACCACATTTTCCATACACATCTACCCAAGCATTTTATCAAACTACTCACTTTCTTGATGCTATGGCTAAAACCATAAAATAGGTTCTTTCTAAGAAACTATGGATGTTTGGAAAAAAATATATCAAAGCATAATATTAAGAAATAGCATAGACAAGGAAGTGAGTAGGTTTAAAAATGCCTCAAAGAAATGTGGTCTCATGGTGATGGAATGCCATTCCATCACCATGAGACCACATTTCCTTGAGGAATTTTTTAAATAGCTCACCACCTTTTCTATGCTTCCACATTTTCCATACACTTCTACTAAATAATTTTATCAAACTACTCACTTCCTTGCTGCTATGGCTAAAAGTCTAAAATAGGTGCTTTCCAACAAACTATGGATGCTTGGGAAAATTCTATCAAATCATAATAGTAAGCAATAGGATAGAAAAAGGTAGTGAGTAGTTTTTAAAAATGCCTCAAAGAAATGTTGTCTCATGGTGATGGAATGCCATTCCATCACCATGAGACCACATTTATTGAAGCATTTTTTTCAAATATCTCATTTTCTTTTCTATGCTACCACATTTTCCATATACGTCTACTATTTTTTTTTATAAAACTAGTCACTTCCTTGCTACTATCACTAAAAGCATAAAAAAGGTGCTTTCCAAAAAACTGTGGATGTTTAGAAAAAAACTATCAAAGCATAATAGTAAGCAATAGAATAGACAAGGAAGTAAGTATTTTGAAAAAATGCCACAAAGAAATGTGGTCTCATGGTGATGGAGTTCCATTCCATCACCATGAGACCACATTTGTTTGAGGTATTTTTTCAAACAACTCACTATCTTTTCTATGCTACCATATTTTCCACACATGTCTACCAAAGCATTTTATCAAATAGTTCACTTCCTTGCTACTATGGCTAAAATGCTAAACAAGGTGCTTTCCAACAAGATATGGATAGGGAAAATAGTAATCATGATTGTAAGAAATAAATAGTTCTATAAGTACTAAATTTTTTTCTCAATATCTAGATACATCATAAGTCATGACATGCATCACAATTGTAGTTTTCATGATTGAATAATTTTTTGTTTTATTTTCATATGTTGCAAGCAGAAACACCTCGAGATGTTCAGAGGGAAATGAGCTTGGTGTTTCTACTACTATAGACTCTTTGATGCCTCTTATAGGGGTATGTGGAATATTACTAAATTTCAATATCTTATAGTTGTTAGTTAGTGAAAAATCAAACCATTATTGATTCATAGTTTAATTTCTCTTTGGATGGTTTCTATAGGGCTTCAACACACCACATCATGGGCATGCAAATATTTCTCTTGAGGAGAGTGATCGTCAAATGGAAGTAAGTGATTATTTTGTTAAATATATCATTTTTTATAATGTAATTTCTATATATTAATGTCTTTACTTGTTACTATAACAAATAAGGCTTGACTAGGAACTAAACCCTAGGAGGAGCACTAGGAGCACTCCTCAACCTTAGAATAAATGAGTGACATACTTATCATCATCTGGCCAACAAGCAAAGGGTAAGAGTTTATTTTGAGAGCATGAAGGGCAATGAATTTTGATTCTAGGGCCCTTTTTTGTATGCCTATATGGCATTCTTGTAAGCCTATATGACTATTTTGTATATATTTTATACTTATATTGATATACATTGATCTACTACTACATGGCCATTTCATTAATACAAATTTTTTTCATCGATGGTTTCCATATTTGCATTATAAATCCATGGTTCAATAGATATGAGTTATGTGTATTCAAGTGTATACTTTACAACTTATCTGTATATTTTGTGAGTTGTGTGTATTCCAATGTATATTTTATGACTTACATGTTTTCTTGTGTATACCTCATATTCATGCATATACTTTGTATTAATTCCTATACAATGTATTCATGTGTGTACTTCAAGGCTTACGTGTATTTGAGTACTTGTGCTTCACTTATTCACATGTATGATTGACTTATTCATGTGTATACTTATTAATTGGTTAGCCCTAACATTACTCATTGATGTCCTTCATGGTTTATCTTGAATATTTATTGATTGATGCTAAACAACTTCAATATTTCCAAAAATGATTCACAAACAATGTATCATTTACTTATGTGCTAATTAAATATGGAATCCAAGGGAGAATTTAAAAGTGATAAAGCTAGGAGGAGAGGGAAGATAGATATTTATAGTGTAACCTATTGTACCTTCTCTATAAAAACCTCTAATGGCTCTTGTACAAATTTTTATTCCATTTTCTACTTTTCATATACCATTTTCATAGGTGGATCATCGATTCTCTCAATTTTTTTTCCTTCTATTCTAGGTCCTCACCTCCACTTGTGGTATTCTAAAATAAGCTCTAGTTTGTGGTGGGCACCCACTAAGATTCAAAGGTGTCATTAGTTTTTGGTGGGAACCCACTAAGATTCAATTTCTTCTAGGATGTCTGAGCTAGTTGAATGTACCTCATAGTGATTTGATGTGTTTGGGTGTGAAATATTACCATTCCTAGCGTAAACGTACCCATCCAAACATGTTGGAACAATATGTTTGGTCAAACGAGTTGCAAAATGAATTTTGCACCACTTTGAAACTTTATGCTACTTGCATTTGACAACTTTCCCTCAACTAAAAGGTCATCACAATAGATAAAAAACTCTGAGATAGAAAAAAATAAAAGAGGTTATTGTAGAGGATCCCAACACAATCTTGTAGCCTTAGATAGAGAATTTGTAAGCATTGCGGTTTTTGAGTAATAGGTCATCAAAGATTGTTGCCCTTTTGCGATTTGGAATCTTAAGGGATTATGACACATGAACATAGATCAAACCGATTTGACATGTTTGGGTGCAAAAGAGGACTATTCCTAGCATAAACATACCCATCCAGATGCATTGGAATAGTCCATTTGGTCACACGAGTTATAAAAAAATGTTGCACTACTTTACAACTTTACACTACTTGCATTTGACAACTTTTTCCTCAACTAAAAAGTCATCACCATGGGAAAATGCCTCTAAGATAGAAAAAAAAGAGAGGTTATTGTAAAGGTGCTCAATGCAATCCTATAGCCTTAGATGGAAAGTTTGTAAGTGTCACAATTTCTAAGTAATATCCCGTCGAAGATTGCAACCATTTTACACTTTGGACTCTTAAGGGATCGAGCTGGTTGAATGTATCTCAGACTGATTCAACATGTTTGGGTGTGAATGAGGACCATGCCTAGTGTAAACATACCCATTCAAATGCTTTGGAATAGTTCATTTGGTTGCATAAGTTGCAAAATGAAAGTTGCACCACTTTGCAACTTTACACTACTTGCATTTGACACTTTTTCCCTCAAGTGAAAACTAGGCACCAAGGGAAAATGACTCTGAGCTAACAAAAACTGAGAGAGGTTATTGTAGAGGGGATGAATGCAATCTCATATCCTCAGACATGATTTTGTAAGCATCACAGTTTTTAAGTAATATCACGTTAAAGATTACAGTCATTTTGCACTTTGGACTCTTAAGGGATCGAGTCAGTTGAACATAGCTCAGACTAATTCGGTGTGTTTGTTTGTGAAAGAGGAACACAACTAACGTAAACATACCCATTCAAATGCATTGGAATAGTCTGTTTGGTCACACGAGTTGCACCACTTTGCAACTTACATTGCTTGCATTTGACATTTTTTCCATCAAGTGAAAACTGGACACCATGGGAAAATGAATCTAAGATAACAAAAATGGAAAGAGGTTATTGTAGAGGGGACCTACATAATCCCATAGCCTTAGATGAAAGTTTGTAAGTGTCATGGTTGTTAATTAATATCCCATTAAATATTGTAGCTATTTTGTACTTTAGACTCTTAAGGTATTGAGCTGGTTGAACGTAGCTTAGACTAATTTGGCATGTTTGGCTGAAAAATATGACCATTCCTAACATAAATGTACTCATCCAAATGCATTGGAGCAGTCCATTTAGTTAGAATAGTTGTAGAATGAAAGTTGTACCACTTTGTAACTTTACATTGCTTGCATTTGACACTTTTTCTATCAAGTGAAAACTAGACACTATGGAGAAATGACTCTGAGATAACAAAAAATGAGAGAGGTTATTGTAGAGGGGCCCTACATGGTCCTAATGCATTAGATGTAATTCCTATAATTGAAACATTCTCTAGGTAATAGATCATCAAAGATCGCTACCCTTTTCCAATTTGGACTCTTAAGGGATTACACTACATGAATGACAAATGTTTGAGGGAAGCAATAAATTTAAAATTTTTAGTAAATATCATTACAAATGTTTGAGGGAAGCAATAAATAGGCAGTAAGGAACTAGATCCTAAATTCAATTACAAATGTTTGAGGGTAGCCATAAATTTTTAGTTGGAAAATATGTCTAAAGAACTTGTGGGGTACTTGAGTGAATTCATGTTACTTGAACAACATCTAACAAATCATACATGCTTCTATTACTTGTAAATATGATTATTTTTATGACATTTTGACATTATTTTATGACATTATGCATAAAAAATGTTTACAAATTGAACTTCTTAATTGTTTATGTGAATAGATGGAATGCTATATTGATATTGATATATAATCATTAGGTTGTTTTTTTTAATAAATGAAGTGGTAGTAAAAAATCAACCTATGTGAATTCCAACACCCCACTTAAATGAAATATTCAATCAATTTGCCCCATTTTCATGCACACAAACTCAACTTATAAGATTCTCTTACAATAAGTAAAAATAGGATTCAAATATGCCTTAGGTACTTTATTCTCATATATCTTTTACAAAATGTGTAAAGACTACACATACCTAAAAAATGAAGATTTGAATGGAGGAGTTCTACCCAATTATGTAGCATTTTCTTCTTCTTTCTTCAAACTCAACAATTTGAGTTTTTGAAAAGCTTTTTTCTCTCCAAACTTCAATTATATATCACTCTTGAATGGAATTGAGACTTGGATTGATATTATATGACTTTTGATGTAAAAATTTTGCTATTTCATTCAAAGGTGGTGGAAAGATCATAAAAAAGGTGGTGGAATGTGAAAAAATTTCATGCACACTTCACAAAAGCATCAAAAAGCTTCTTTGTGTTAGAACACACGTATAACTAGGAGAATATGCAGAATGTGGGCCTAGAGATCATGGATATATTGATTTTTTACCATTTTTAGAGCAATACAAAACACACTTGTGTTATAACATGTGTCTGTTATGCCTTGTTAAACAAATAGCTACATCTCAATTTCTTCAAAATGTGCTTGCATTAATAGAAAGCTGATTTTTTATAGGTTTCTTTTCTCTCTCTATCCTTAGCCATCCATACCCCTTAGCCATCTAGGTCTCTCACTTTCCCCTAAACACTTAACCCTGGATACTATGCCTTAAACCCTAATCTCTCTCTCCCACTCTCTCTCTCAGGTCTCTCCCTCTCTCTCTCTCCCACTCTCTCCCTCCCACTCTCTCTCTCTCCCTCCTCTAAGGTCTCTCTATCACTCACCCTCTCTATCTTTCTCCCACTCCATCTCTCTCTCTCTCTCTC
>VDFB02168118.1:204499257-204783147 GCA_007258455.2 Sequoia sempervirens | reverse complement strand
GGACTTTTTCTTGGTTTTCCAAGGCAATCTAGGGAATGATTTAGTGTTTGTGGTGGTTGATAGGTTTTCAAAGATGGAACATTTCTTTCCATGTTAGAAGACCCATGATGGTAATAACATTGTTGACTTGTTCTTCAAAGAGGTGGTGAGGCTACATGGTCTGCCAAAGAGTATTGTTTTAGATCATGACACCAAATTTGTGGGGTACTTTGGAGGACCTTGTGGAAGAAGTTGAAGACAGAGTTGAAGTTCAGTTCTGCACACCATCCACAAATAGATGGGCAGACAGAGGTTGTTAACAGGAGTCTGGGTAACCTACTGAGATGTTTGGTAGCAGATAAACCCAAGGGATGGGACTTGATCTTACCCTAGGCAGAATTTTCTTACAACAATTCTGTCAATAGAAGCATTACCATTCTAGATTGTGTATGGAGGTAGCCCCAGAACTGCTCCAAAATTGAGGAAGATGGATCAAGAGAAGAAAATAAGTGCTGAAGCCGAAGATTTTGCAGAACACATCAAGGATATACATGAGAAGGTAAGAGAACATATTAACAAGATGAATATGTAGTATAAGGCTAAGGCGGATCAGAAGAGGAGGTATGCGAGTTTCAGACAGGATGAAGTGATGGTCCACTTGAGGAAAGCAAAGGTTTCCAAAGCAGAACATATAACAAAATTGAAGATGAAGAAGTTTGGTCCCCTGTAAAAATTTTGAAGAGGCATGATTCAGAATGCATATGAGGTAGAGTTGTCGGATGATTCAACATTTCAGCTCAACATTTCAAATTTGGACAGTATCATGAAGGTGGTATAGAGGAAGTACCAACAATGGAACATTGTGGGATTCCAACATCTACTTCAGAAAAGGATGAGATTGAGGAAATCTTGGATAGTCATGTGGGAAGGAGTACCAGAAACAGGCAGTATGAAGAACATCTCGTGAAATGGAGAGGAAGGACTATGGAAGATTCAACCTGGCTATCTAAGGTAGCGGTTGACGGGTGGGTTTTCCTCAACCATCTGAGACGCGATGGTCATCAAATTACCCTCGGGTGTCTCATGCAAGAGCATCCAAAGGGTGTATGGGCAATCTTGCATCACCCAAAAATAGCTAACTCTTCAAGTTTCTCGTTTTAGATGTTTTTACATTTTTGGATACCCTTTTTGCCATAATGAAATTCCAATTTATGGTTTTTATTTTCTATTCTTGGGTTGAAAGATATTGTAGTTTTAGTTTCCAGATTTGCACCTCGAAAATCTTTTGAGTTGGATTTGAGGCACTTAGAGCTTCGAATGGCCCTCAAACTTGCCAAAATCAGCAATCAAGTGCATTCTTGACTTTGAGACCTTTCCAATGGTTCAAACGGTTCATGAATCAGAGCCTTGATCAAAAGTTATGGCCCCGAAGTTGGCGCACTTTCTAGAAGATACAATTGCAAATGTCTTTTGAAATTTGAACTTCAAGTTGTAATTTTTGGCCCCTAAACCACCTAAACTCAAATTTGAATGTTGTTTTGGCTCCAAACTAAAGAGGAGCTCTATTTATGGGCAGGTTTCTATTTTTTTTGGAGTAGCTTTTTGGGGACAAGCTCGCATATTGCAAAAGGGTTATTCTATAGCTTTCTGTAACTTGCATGTGTTGTAGAACTTAGGGATTGAGATCCTTTGCATGTAAGAAGCTCCATTTTTTGAATAATAAAATTTCTCTTGTTTGTGGGTTATTTTCTGTGTCTCGGTCGTGCCCTCATCACTATGTCTCTTGTTCAGGAGTTTTCTGACATGAAGAGGAACAAGGGAGAATCACCATATGATTTTTTTTCAAGGTTTTTATATGCCTTGTTAGAGGTCCCCAAAAATTTGAGACCTAAGGATTCAATAGGAATTGATTTATTTTGTGAAATCTATGAGTCACAATTGAGTACATTGCCAAAAGATTTGAAGCCTCATATTTTTTATCAGGTAACTTGATTGGATATAGATTGTTGAAGGAGCCCAATGTGATTATACAAGAGGTGTGATGTCTCAAAATGTAGATATTATTTGTTCTATTGAGAAAAATTAGAACATGATGCACATAACTAAACAGAGTATGTCAGAAAATAGAGATCCATGTTGTATAGATGAGGATAATTATTTTTATCAACCAATAAGTAGCATATGTGTAGATCAATATAGCAGTGATGAAGATAAATATACATGGTATGATGACCAAATAGGGGTGATCCCACAATACTAGTTTACAATTTTTGGCCAAACTAGACACTGAACTAATTTTTTCTAACTAAATCTTCACTATCAGGAACCTATACTAGCTAAACCATGAGGAATTTGTAGATTATGCAAACTAGTGATTTGTGACATTTTCTCTGTAGATTGTAAATATATTTTTTTCAAAAATTTTGGAATTAGATTGCAATTATTTTTCCATCTCCTTTGAAAACTAGTTTTTTTCAGTAAACACCACTTTTAAGGAGTGATGCTCACCATATACAACATAACTTTTTTTACATGAATGATAAAATAGTATTTTTTCAAATTTAGATTTATGACTATGATATCTAGCACTTTCATTTTGTTTCATAGTATTTTATTGAATAATTTTTCCTTAATCAAGTTTTGGAGTCAAACCAATTACAATTCAGACATAGGTGGACTATATACAACATAATTTTTTTGTATGTATCGAAATTCAATTTTTTTTGTTCGATCAAGGACTTCAATATCTAGTGCAGTAATATCTTTCAAATTATTTTTGATAATCTACTATTTTTCCACATATGCAGAATAGAGAGCTTGAGTTTTGGTGAAAAACCTACATTCACAAGAAATAAAAAATAAATATAATAATAAAATTAAATTTATGTAAAATTATACATTTTGGGAACTTTATAATAAGGACTAAATACTTACAAAAAAAAAATTTAAATGAATTCATTTGATCTCCCAAAAGGTAAATCAAAAGTGGTTTTTTATCAATATTTTGATAGGTGTAATGGAGACTCTGTTATAGGTATGGTTTAAAACTAGCGAGGTTCTATGCAAGGGGGTTTGATATAAGGTGCTTCAATCAAACCCTCTTCAATTGGAATCCTTTAAATGAAACTTTTCAAGGCTTAAATCATTATATTTTCTAAAAATATGTGATTTCAGAAAAAATTATAATCTCTCGAAAATCATAAACTAGTATTGTGGGATCACCCATAAATATGCATGAAATTCCACCTTGTAATATCTTGGTTGATGAAGAAGTAATTGAGATGCAATATGTCATTCCATGTCAAGTTTTTATTAGTTCCAATAGTACAAGTGCTATAGGTATCTCATTACAAATCAATGGTCAAGATATTAAATGGAATTATAAGCATTCATTATGAAAATTTTGAGCATAGTTTATGTAGTGATGAATTTTCTTGTGATGAGGATCATGATAACAATGAGCCTGATTATTCTACTAAGGATTATGTGTGCTTCCATGAGGATGATTTAAAGGTTTTTTCTTCATATAAAGGATGCAATGATGTGAATGTTGATGAATTCACTTACTCACAAGTGAATGAACAAATTTCATTTGATGAATACCTAGAATTTAGTTTGGATTTTCTATCATTAGAACAAAATAATTCTATCAGTGATGATAAATTTGAAGATAACAACTTTTGTGTTCAATATCCAAATCCTAAGCATAGTGTTAGAGATGGTAAAGATGTCGATGATGCTGACTATGATGCTAATGAACATGATTACGTCCCTGCTTCTAGTGATTGTTTATGTGAAATAGAGATGTAAATTTTTGTGATACATGGAGAGGATGTTGATGTGCATAAAATTGGGAAATGCATTGATTCAGATATATTTGTGAAGCCACTAGCTCATGAAATTAATGGTGAGATGGAATATTCTTTTTTCATTGTAGAAATGGACATGTTTTCATTCAATAAAGAGTGCATTGGTGTGGAAGAGAATGAAGATACTTTTTTCAATTCTTAATGAGCCATAGATAGAACATTCAAATTTTGCAAATTCGAAGTGCCTATGCCCTTTAAATTTTTTGATAGAAGTTAGGTCTACTTCCTACTAAATCTAGCTCAGAGCCCATCTTCATTTATTAAAATTTTGCAACTCATAGGTCATCTTGCAAATCTATATCATCTATAATGTTCTAGTTGTAGGATGAGTATCATGAAATTTAATTGATAGGAAGATGATTGTGCTACAAATAAAGGGGTTAGGTACTATTGAATCCATGTATCTACTCACTCACTTGACTCACATTGATCCCAATCACACTGAATATAATTCTAACAAAAACAAGCCAAATCTCAACTCCATATGGTCCATGCACCCACATATGAGCTTTGAAATGAGTGCATCTTTGAATATTCTCTAATTGTTTGACATTCCAATTTGTCTCCCACTGTGCCCTCCTCAACCTTCCAAAAGAACCTACACATTTATAAATCAAGTGTCCCTCCTCATGATAATGAATTTAAATACACCAATGAACAATAGAAAATGCATGACTGAGTGTTGCACTACCTATGATATTTATTTTTTCCTTAACCAAAACTCTCTTCACACATGTACCTACATGATCATTCTCACCTTTTTCATGTCAAGCTTCAAAAACTCCAAATATGTGGTACACCCCTCTCTACATGCATCCTTCTCAACCAATAAAATATGTGAAAATTATTGAATTACAATATGTGGTTATTTGAACAAATGAGATGTTAACCCATTGTAATTGTATCAATGGGTAAATTTCAGGTTAGATGTTAGCACATTAAAATCAATAAAACCCAAAGAACTATCAAATACAATGAAAGAAAATACAAGAAAGATTATACCAGTTATTCCTCGAAGCTTCCATGATTCATCTCCATAGCACCTTCTAGCTCACAGGGATCATATGACTAGTGCCCTCGGATTTGTATGTGTGAGCAAATGATTATGACTATGTCCTATTCAAGTTTTGAAGGATTTGAATGAAAAAAGACTATGACAAATGACTATAATGTCTATGAGTAATCAAATTGAATTAAAAAAACTAAGTGCAAAGTAAAATCTAAGCATGAATGTCTATAATAATGAAGTCGTGGTGCCAAAATATGAGTAAAATTGTTTTTTTATAGAAAATACAATTTTGGATGGATGAACGAGATTGAAAGTTGAAAAAGCCTAAAATTAGTGGACAAGATTTCATGTGAAAATTCCTAATCAGGGTTAGGGAAAAATCATTAAATGAGAGGTCAAGATGTCATTTGAGAAAATCAAATCGGCGGTCGAGAATAAATGTGACAATTAGTCAAAACAATAAAGATTTTCAAAAATCAAGAAGATAAAGACTGCTTGATTTGTAAGATTCGAAAAATCAAGAAGATAAAGGTTGAACTGAAAAGTAGATTTGGAAAATCAATAATTTGCTTAATTACTTGATTTTTGGAAGAATACCACTTTGAATTAAATTAATTCAAAATATGGATTTTGTGTGACAATAAATAATTGGTTTTCAGATTATTTACCAAAATGAACTGACAGTCAAGAATGTGATATCATTTTAAATAATTTCATTTATTTAAAATGAGGGAAATGTTAAATTAGGAAATTAAATAATTAAAGATAATTATTTAATTTAGATATTGTGACCAATAATTAAAAATAATAATAAATTCATTTTATTATGAGAATTAGTGACATATTAAATAAATAAATAAAATTCATTTATTTAATAATCAGGAAGACATAAGGAATTAAATAAATTAAGAAATTTATTTAATTGTAAGAAGATAATAGACCATTAGTGATGTATCGAATAAATAAATAAAATTTATTTATTTAATAATCATGAAGAATAAACATACATGAATTAATTAAATAATTATGAATTAATTAATTAATAGTCGAATGTGGACCAAGGACATAATTATGCTAGGACGAAAGATGAAAAATTAAGCTTGCAAGCCTAGGTCATTTTTAAGTGTTTACATTTTGCCCCTCTTTGTCATAATGTAGCATGTCACATTGTGACAAAGAAAATAAGTCAATAATATGCCCTAGTGCAAAATAAGATGAGGAAGAATGAGGAGGAGGGTAGTGGTCAAAAATATGCTCCAGTGCAAAATAAGATGAGGAAGAATGATGAGGAGGGTAGCGGTATGCCCCCTTGAGAGGACAAATAGGTTCCAAGAACACAGGTGTGCTCTTGAAATTGTTGAGAAGACTAGAATATGAAGAGACAAAGATATGTTAGTACAAAAGATATGGATGATGATATGGATGCAATGCCTATATGAGATGAGAGAGAGAAGATGACAAGACAAAAGGAGATGCATGTTAGTTCCTAGACCAAATCCTTCAAAACATTACCATAAGAATTTTAATATTTATTGCTCTTAATCATCATTGGGAAGATTATTGTAATGGCCAACAAACACCATGATATGACATAGATCAAGGTGTGCAAGGTCGTACCATCATGTAAGACAAGTAGTCATAGTCAAGGATGATCATGACTCATACTAAGAGCACAATTTCCCCAGTCTTTTTGTCGCAATCAACCACAAGAAGAAAAAGACAAGAAAGACAAGTCATGAAACATCGTTGCTCCTCTAAATCCTGTCATTAGGACATTCTTGAAGAACTAGCACCATGACTGCCAAAAAGAAAAGACAAGAAAATAAAGACAAATCATGAAACGTCGTTGCTCCTGGAAATCCTATTGCCAGGACATCCTTGAGGAACTAGCAACATGATTGTCAAAAAGACAAGACAAAACAATAAAGAAAAATTATGAAACATCATTGCTTTTCTAAATCTTGTTGTCAAGACCTCACTAAAAAACTAGTAACATGATGAAAAACCAAAAGACAAGTGCCAAGTGTTTTCCAAGTGTGTCTAGATGTTGAGTGTCTTAATTTCAAGATGTCAGGTTTGATGATGTTGAGATGTTAGGGTGTCAAGGTTTTGGCGATACCAAGATGACGAATGTCAAAGATTTCCAAATTCAGGAAGGACACATCCTGAATAATGTTGATTTTCAAGAGGATTGATTACTAAATGTCAAAAGGGATCCCTCAAAATGTCAGTGATAGGTACGGTGACGATGCCTAGGAAGGACACATCCTAAGGCAAAAATGACAGAGTTTTATCTTCAAAAGGACACATCTGAAGAATACATTGATGTCGAGAGGAGTGATCCTTAAACATCAAGAGGATCCCTCAAAAATGTCGGATGAAAATGATGATGCCTAGGAAGGACACATCCTAAGGCATGAAAGAGAGATTTTTCTTCAGAAGGACACATCTGAAGAATACTGATGTTGAGAGGAGTGATCATCAAACATCAAGAGGATCCCTCAAAAACATCGGATGACAATGACGATGCCTAGGAAGGACACATCCTAAGGCATGAATGATAGAGGTATATTCTTCAGAAGGACACATCTGAAAGATAACCAAAAGTTGGCAGTTTGGTCAGTTGCGACAATTTGACCTGTTGTGACCAATTTTGACCGATGTTTGGCTGAGCTTGACTTGTCCTGACCGAATGGTGATGTGGATGTGCTGGTGTGATTGTCATGTTTGAGTAAATGATTTCCATACTTTTTTTTAGGAGTTTTCTCATATGGAAAATGATTTCTCTTGACTTGAAGACTTTTGACGTGTGTGCCAGTGTAGTGCCATGAACCCTAATGGACTGACCTAGTGTGGCCTCGGGGGCTCATCGATAGATGGCCTTGCCTATGTTATGCACTCAGAGACTTCGTAGTTCGACATGACCAATGACTTTGTCTTGATGAAAAAATATTGAATCATGATTTTATTTTGAAAAACCTAAAAGGACTGACCTAATGTCTTAGGGACTCAAAAATGAGTCTTGCCTATGTAGCAAATGTGCAGAGATAACGTAGTTTAGACAAATGACAAAGACTGATTGATTTGATAGACTTGACAAGGAATGACTTTGTTTTGTGTTCTCTAGAAATTTTGAATTTGTTGGGGCTTCTTCAAGATGCTTTTTGATTTTTGTCTTTTTTCAGGACATTTTACAATGTTTTTGTCTTTTTTCAGGACTTTTTGCAATGTTTTTGTCTTTCTTCAGGATGTTTTTCGATGTTTTTATCTTTTTTAAGGACATTTTTTGATATTTTTATCTTTTTTCAGGACACTTTGCAATGTTTTTGTCTTTTTGAATAGTTTAAGAGGATCACGACAACTGCATGTGACTGATGCCTACACATGCGAATCCAAGGACAAACATGATTGTGTCCCTAGTCAAGCTGAATACCAATTGACAGGTGATGACAACGTTGTTTGACATGGGAAGGACGCATCCCAAAACAACGTGAGGATGACGAAAGTATCAAGATCTACATTCAGGCTAGGAACAAAGTCAAGTAATGTTTTGGATAATGTGCTTGTATAGATTAGACTCGTTGCATTTCAAATGACTTGGTTAGGACTAAAAGGGATGATGGAGTATCCTTAGACCATTTGACAAGGGAAAGCCAAAATAGGTGACAGACATGAAAGGATGAGAGGTGGCCTTGGTAAAGGACGGGAGACATGAGACTAAGGGAATTGTCATATGATTGTCAAGGACTATGTCGCATAAGGATAATGAGGTTATTTCAACAATGACATGATGTTTCATGAATAGTGTATGACCGAAGGATAAATATGCCAAGAGTTTTCCCAAAGAATGATTGATGTTTGCATATTTTATGTCAAGACCAAGGTAGGTGGGAAAGTGAATAGAAATGATATGGATTAAATGGTTGGATGCCAATGTCAAGAGGAAGGCATAGGAGATGAGACAACTTGCTCCCAGGTGTAAGAGTCCACATAGATGATTTATTTTACACATGATGCCTGTTTGCCAGGTTTTCATCATGGTATTTATCTAGGGTGCCTGTTTTCCAAGTTTTCACCATTGGACAAAATTTTTCTTGTTTCTATTTTCTTGAATTTTTGAACTTTTTGGTGTCACCAAGATGCCTATTTGCCAGGTTTTCATCAAGGTGACAATTTTTTTATGTTTCAAATTTTTTATTTTTTTTTGATATTTTAGGATGACCTTGATGGCTTAACTGACCACTAATTATTTTGAAGTTGTTGATGGTGCCAATGTAGAGACTAGTGTCATGATATGCCAATAATGTCCTCTCTGAAGTAGTTGTCTTGTTAGGATCGTAGTGCTTGCATACAACTGATTGATGTCATCGTGGTCCTTTTTGATTCTAGAGTTGTCTTTATCAGAATACACACATCGTGATAGAGTGCCATGAGAGTCCTTGTGGTAAAGATTTGTTGCCATGATGTGACGGATTTGTGACGTGGGATATTTGGACTTTAGATGAGATGTAGGATTATGGCAGATGATGGTAGACATGGAAAGGTTGTTTGGACATTTGGATGAACCACTTTTTATTTTCCAAACTTGGGATGGTGGATGACAAATTTTGGATGACGAATTTTGGAGGGATGGCATTTGGAACCAACACTCTTAGATGCCTTGTTTAATGACCATTTTGAAGGAGGTAGACATTTGTTGTATTTGGGAGTCCTCTTGTCTTATGGATCCACATTGTAATTAACTTTTTCTTTTGACATATTTTCTTTGCTTGATCCACTTTTATTTGGGATCCATTTTAATTTCATTTGACCACTTGTATTTTTGTTTGATTCAATGGCCTTTGACATTTGATTTTGACCTTTTGACTTGTATGAATTTTTTCTTTGTTGGTTTCAAAGGAAAGTTTTATTCATGTTGGAATGACAGTTTATGGTGTGGGTGGATGGGATGTTGGCAACAATCTTATGACAAGGATTTCTCATGGACTCTATTTTGATGTTTGTATCTAACAAGGTTTCCCCCAGTATCGAGGAGGTTCCACTGACATCATTTGATTTGCTAACTGAAGAATAGCTAAGACCTTGATGTCTGTACGTAATTTTCCTGAAGTTGTATTGGTTTTTGAATGCCTTGCTCATGTATGCCTAGTCCTTTTCCTTGATATTGTATGCTTTGACAGATTCTATTTGTGGTGGGGTATGTATTGTTTTGAAAGAAAGATGCTAACCCATCATGATGTATGTGGAAACTATTACTTGGAATATTTTTGTCTGTGAGAAAGACTGCTCTAACAAAGGTGGATGATCCTAATTGATAGGATGTCTTAGGTTCACTAACATGTTGGACATATTTTTGAGTGATATCTTTAGTCTGATCTTCTGACATGTCAGGTTCAAATGATTCTATTGGTGTTTCCAAGTTGATGTTAAACCCATTGTTATGGTCAATGTCATAGAGGACAGTGAATTTGGCTATAGCTTGATCATTTGAAAATATGTCCATAATGGAAGACTCTTGTTCTTGAGGAATATCGTTTATGTGTGTCATGGAGGAAAGTGTCTCATTTTGGAAAATGGATCTGCTCGGATTTTAGATAGGGTCATCTTCAAGTGTTTGATCATGAATGGCATAAAGGTCAAGGAGTGGATTGTCTTAGATTTCTTGGTCAATGGTAGGGTCTTGGTCAAAGATGGGGTTGTCATGGATGATATAATTGGAAATAGAATCGTTGTCAAGGGTAGGTGTGTTTTGGATGTCATGATTGTCTTGAAGGACTTCTTGAATGGACTTTAAGATAGGGTCATGGGATGGGCTACCTTGTTCTTGACATGAGGGTGACATTATAAGGTCATGCTTTGGGCTTTCGTTTTGACATGTATCCTCAAGTCTAGACAATGGGATGTGCCTTTGAGTAATGACAAAATTTTCATGACTAGACGTGGCTTGTTAGGGGGTGACTTGAAAAGGATTAATGAATGAAGGACTAGGATAGGATGTCGAGACTTGGACTGGACTAGTATGTGAAGGATGATGATATGACATGGGGACTTGGATTGGATTGGTATGGGAAGGACTAGGGACTTGGACTGGACTGGTGTAAGGTTGACTAAAATAGGATGTGGAGACTTGGACCGAATCGATATGGTATGATGTGGGGACCTTACATGAGTTGGTAGATAGTTGATAAGGCATGCAAACTTGGATGAGATTGATAGGTGAAGGACTAGCATATGATGTGGAGACTTGTAATGGACTAGTGGATAGTTGGTTTCCCTTGTCAAGGTTAGGATAAGGGTAATAAGTGGATGTTTGTTGTGAATTAATGGTAGGATTTTTGTTAAGAGACATTTGAAGGTGAGGCTTGATGGATGGAGGACTTGGATTGATGGGTTTTTGGTACGAAGGGCATTGATTTTCGGTTTGGAGGAATTGTCTCTTAAAGTCTAAGGCTTGTTGGTATTGACCTCTACATAGTAACTGGTATTCAACTTTACTAGCAAGTCTATCAATATTTTGTTGAAGGGAAGGCAAGGTGGTAGATGTCATGATGTTGTTAAATGCAAAGTGATAATGACGTTTGTCTAAGGGAAATGACTAATGCAAGGTGATAAAATTTTCAAGAAAGGACGCCAAATGCCAAGGTGACAAAGAAGACTACTATGCAAAATGTTGACTAAGGAAAATGACCAATGCCAAGTCTAGATGCCAAATGAGGATTATGATGAAAGTCATGACAATATTTTTGGATTTTTTAAGGATAAATTATGCAAGGTGATGACTAAGATGACTTGAATTTCTAAAGAATGGAAATGAAAAGGTCTAAATGACTTGGAAGAAAGTTTCCTAACCACCCTATGCTTCTAGAAAAAGATGTTTATGGACAATTTGGACAAGTTTGACTTTGATTTCTACTATGTGATAGTCTTGTTTTTGCCAGGAAAATGCATCATTGAAGGTAGCAAATGCATCGTGGTTTCAACAAATGTAGCTCTAAAGTCAAATGCAGCATAAAACAGTAAATGTGTTTTAGCAGTTGCGGTGCAGGATGCAAATAGTCTGATTTGTTTGCAATTTTGGTCAAAATTATGAGTTGTTTTTTGTTGACTATTTTTTTCTAGATTTGAAAGTGATGTTTTGTTTTGTTTGAATGTCTAAAAACACTTGGCAAGCACAATATTTTGTCCTTTGAGACAAGCACAATAAAGACAAGCACAATCCTAGGTTAGGCCAGGGCAATATTCACTAGATTTCACATGGGTTTCCCCAGCCAAATATCCATAGCGTGTGAATCTAGAAGGTTGGCTGCATGGGCTCTCCCTTATAGTGCACTCTCTTCTCAGGCCAACCAAGCTTCCAACCCCCATGAAACTCCCATGGCAAATTGATCACCTCTACTAAAGACTACAAAGATGTGGATGCATTCACACCGACCGGTGTTGCACTAGCAAATAGAAGGTTTTTGGCTACTACACAAGAGTATTTAGTTTGAGATCCCCATTCGAGTGGCCATACATGGGGTGTAAGATTAATATTTGACTAGGAGGCACTCCAACCTAAAAAGGTTAAGCTCAACATGGTTTTGGGGAGTGCTACTTGGTCCATATGACACATCTACACTCATAATTTTAGGTTTTCCCTTTAGATTCACATTTATTTACCAGTCGGGGGTAGCTTGGCTTTAGCTCCGTTACTGGTTTGAGTCACCTAGAGGTGATGAAATCCCCTGGCAGACCCAATTTCTAGAGAAAATAACCATTTATCTTACACCTAGGATCACATGACTACGCAAGGGGAGAGGATACTTTGATTATTGCATCGGGGTGACAAAGAAATAAAGTGGGTCTGACTTTCTTATCGCCTAGTTTGCACAAGGTGAGCACATATTCACCTACCACT
The DNA here is from genome assembly GCA_007258455.2 of Sequoia sempervirens. Taxonomy (NCBI): domain Eukaryota; kingdom Viridiplantae; phylum Streptophyta; class Pinopsida; order Cupressales; family Cupressaceae; genus Sequoia; species Sequoia sempervirens. The sequence continues at coordinate 204,770,393 of VDFB02168118.1, read as the reverse complement.
TTCAAACATAGTTAGACAATATTGCAAGCATGTTCATTTTATTGCACCAAATGAAATGTTTTCTAATCTAAAAAATCACAAGCACAATGTTTTTGGAATGAATATTGGACACTCGAATCTGCAAAAACACTTGTTAGGAGTTTCTTTGATTTTTAGTCTTTGAAAAATGTATGTTTATGCGAACCTGCACAAAATCCCAATTAGTAGAATTACCCACACAACCAAAATTAAACTAAAAAAAATTAACATTTAATCTAAAATCTAAAGTAATGTTAATCTAAATTAAATCTAAGTTAAAATTAATCATAAAGTAAATTAAATCTAAATTAAATTTAAACTAAAAATTAAATCTGCCTTCTAAATTAAAACTAAATCTGAATTAAAAATTAAAACTAAATCTACATTAAAAATTAAATCTAAATTAGAAACTAAATCTAAATCAAAAGGTAAATCTAAATTAAAAGTTAAAAAGCTAAAAAAATTTAAAAATTAAAAAGCTAAAACTAAATTAGAAATTAAAAAGCTAAAACTAAATTAAAAATTAAAAAGCTAAATCTAAATTAGAAATTAAAAACTGAAACTAAATTAGAAATTAAAAAGTTAAATCTAAATTAGATATTAAAAACTAAAACTAAATTAGAAATGAAAAGCTAAATATAAATTAAAAATTAAAAACTAAAACTAAATTAGAAATTAAAAAGCTAAATCTAAATTAGAAATTAAAAACTAAAACTAAATTAGAAATTAATAAGTTAAATCTAAATAAAAGCTAAAAACTAAATCTAAATTAGAAATGAAAAAAAACTAAATCTAAATTAGAAATTAAAATTAAAACTAAATTAGAAATTAAAAAGCTAAATCTAAATTAGAAATTAAAAACTAAAACTAAATTAGAAATTAAAAACTAAAACTAAATTAGAAATTAAAAACTAAATCTAAATTAGAAATGAAAAGCTAAATCTAAATTAGAAATGAAAAGTTAAATCTAAATAAAAGTTAAAAACTAAATCTAAATTAGAAATGAAAAGCTAAATCTAAATTAGAAATTAAAAACTAAAGCTAAATAAAAGTTAAAAACTAAATCTAAAAGATAATTTAAAAGTTAAATCTATATGTTGTGACTGTGACTGCAAGATTCATTGAAATGTTGTGACTTTGTTGTGACTCTAGGATTTTTTGAAAGTGGATTCTTCCAACATGCATTTACCTATACCTGCAAAAAAAAAATCAAAAAAACTATATGATAATGCGTTTGCAAAAAAAAAGCGTCGAGTTCACCAATGTATCAATGGGTAAATTTTAGGTTAGATGTTAGTAGATTAAAATCAATAAAACCCAAAGAACTATCGAGTACAATAAAATAAAATACAAGAAAGATTAGACCAGTTATTCTTCGAAGCTTCCATGATTCATCTCCATAGCACCTTCTAGCTCGTAACGATCGTATAACTATTGCCCTCAGATTTGTATGTGTGAGCAAATGATTATGACTATGTTCTATGCAAGTTTTGAAGGATTTGAATAAAAAAAAGCTATGACAAATGACTATAATTTCTATGAGTAATCAAATTGAATTAAACAAACTAAGTGCAAAGTAAAAATCTAAGCATGCATTTCTATAATAATGAAGCCGTGGTGCCAAAATATGAACAAAATTGTCATTTTATAGAAAATACAATTTTGGATGGATGGACAAGATTAAAAGCTGACAAATCCTAAAATCAGTGGATGAGATTTCATGTGACAATCCCTAATCAGAGTTAGGGAAAAATCATTAAATGGGAGGTCAAGATGTCATTTGAGAAAATCAAATCGGCGGTCAAGAATAAATGTGACAATTAGTCAAAACGATAAAGATTTTCAAAAATCAAGAAGATAAAGACTGCTTGATTTGTAAGATTCGAAAAATTAAGAAGATAAAGGTTGAATTGAAAAGCTGATTTGGAAAATCAATAATTTTCTCAACTACTTGATTTTTGGAAGAAGATTACCATTTTGAATTAAATTAATTCAAAATATGGATTTTGTGTGACAATAAATAATCGATTTTCAGATTATTTACCAAAATGAACTACAATGAAGAATGCGATACCATTTTAAATAATTTCATTTATTTAAAATGAGGGAAATGTTAAATTAGGAAATTAAATAATTAAAGATAATTATTTAATTTAGATATTTTGACCAATAATTAAACAAATTAATAAATTCATTTAATTATGAGAATTAGTGACATATTAAATAAATAAATAAAATTCATTTATTTAATAATCAGGAAGACATAAGGAATTAAATAAATTAAGAAATTTATTTAATTGTAAGAAGATAATAAACCATTAGTGACGTATCGAATAAATAAATAAAATTTATTTATTTAATAATTATGAAGAATAAACAGACATGAATTAATTAAATAATTATGAATTATTTAATTAATAGTCGAATGTGGACCAAGGACATAATTAAATGTCATAATTATGCTAGGATGAAAGATGAAAAATTAAGCTTGTAGGCCTAGGTCATTTTTAAGTGTCTATAGTAATACATTTTTTCCTACAAGAACTAAAAATAAAATTTAAAACAATATTGCACAAACTCAAATGAATCAGATCTATCATCTCTCATGTAAAAATGACACTCCCTAATTATCTTCCTATCCTCTTCTATATTATTAGGGGTGTGTCTATATGTTATTTGGACAAAAATAGCAATTTGAGTAGAATAGTAATTTTGTGATTATATGTCATTTTGTGGTTGCAATGTGTAATTTAAAAAAAAAAACCAAATATATAATAGTTTCGATCGGGAAAGAGTCCTTATATGTATCTTGAATTGTCGATCCAACCACTGGGACTTATGGCTATGCCTTCCATACTTGTAGAAAATATTTTTCTTAAAATCATAAATAAAAGCAGTAATACTTACCTCTCTTGTAGACAACTCGCATCTAGAACCTTCACCACGACTCTTCAATGTGTATTTGAATGTCTCAAACATTTTTTTCTCAACAATATTGTTAGCAAAATCATGTTCGTTTTGCTCATGAAAAAATGTTACAAACTTCAATAAACCATCACATAACAAACACATTTCATTTAAATAATCATTTCTATAAAATAAGGAACCATCACCTCTAACACATAAAAATGAATTTGACAAGTCCCTAGATGACTTGGGAAGTTGCATTTCATGACACTCCTACAACATTTCATTAGTATGCATAGTATAACAAATATAGCATAATAATTCATGATACATTGAAAACTAAACATGGTATTTACATGTATTATGAATATTAATAGGTACACAATAAATTGACTTGCAAGACTCGCGGATTTGTAAATTTGGATTTGCTTCACAAAATTGTTTGTACAATATTGTTTGGCTACATTTCAAGAAATTTTTAAGATGCAATGTGCGAACCTGTTTACCAATTCTTAATTTTAAAACACCCTTTACATTCGGTGATACTCTAGAGTGAGAGTTCCAAAATTGTTCAATTTGCATCTTTACATTATCGGTTAGCTTCTTATCAACACATGGAAGCCTCCCACTAGAAGCCTATGTTTCATGTTGAAGAGGACTATTGAGTATTCCTCTTCTTGAGAGTTTTCTATTCAATGTTTTATGATTTAGATTTACTTCAATACATTTTTTTCTCATTAAAAAATCCTGTCTCAAATGATGGCTTACAACTGAGGGTGTGATCACTCTACAAGTAGCTCTTTTATCTTTTTCCTTACTATTCTTTCCAATAGAAGTTATAGCATTAAAAATATTTTTTACAATAATCTATTTTTTTTTTACTTTTGTAAGACAAGAATCTTCAATTTTCTTAATAATGGTCTCATTTTGTAATACTTTACAATTGCACAAAAAATTGACATTGTTCAGTTAATGTCTTATGGAAAAAGTATCAATTGAACATATTGGTAGCCCACAACCAAACTATTCGTGATGACCTTTTTCCATCAAGATTATCTATTATGTTCTCATCTATTTCAAGTAACCTTTTAGGGGTTCTCATGTAATTAGATGATACATAAGGTTCATTTTCAACATTTCAATGTTATTAACATCTTCATTTTTTATATTTTTAATGCTATCAATATTTTCAATATTATGAACATTTTCTCTTTTTTTGATGAATAGGAATCCATCGATATTAATAAAATAGATAGAAATATATATTCAAAAAAAAAGTGGGTGGTAAAAAGGCACACACCTAGAGTCATATGGATAGAGCCTAGAAGTCTAACATAACATGGGCCAAGCCTAGAAATAGCAACCATAATAAACATGAAAATAAAAAAGGCCATTAAGCAACCAGAGTAATGCCAATAGTGGGTGGAGGGTCCATGTCATCCAGATGCTTTCCCCATACTTCAGTGGGGTATGGAGTGATGTTAGGAGGACTCCAACAAGAATCATCTTCATTTTCTTTATCTTTGCCATTCTCGTTGTGTCTAGGCAAGATTGCCAAGTTTAACCATGGGAACCACTTTGCAAAATTTGACCAACCAAAGCCGCTACTTGTAGTAGTATTAGTAGGCCTCCCAGAAGAGCCACTTCCTCCCCTCACCATCCCTCTAGAGGGCCACCCTGGGTTAGCTTGTAGAGGAGGAGAACACAACCATCGAGGAGGGTGGGAGCCATGGTGAAGAGGGTTGTGGGAGCACGGGCGAGTAGAACCACTCCACTGTTGGCCCTGTGAGGGATACTGACTATGGGAGGAGGTGGGAAAAGAGGGCACCTAAGCCATAATACAAGGGGCGTTGCCCCCGTGGTCCAAAAGCACCTATAAGTGAGATACTTCAAGCGTAGCTTTGTTTTCTTGCACTTGTATCTATAAAAGAACATTTTCATTTTCAATTTCAACATTTTCAATGATATTGGCATTTTCATTTTCAATGCCAATTTCAACATCTTCTATATCAATTCCAACATTTTCATTTTCATTGTTGTTAACATTTTCATTTTCAATTTCAACATTCTCAATTTCAATATTTTCATTTTCAATTTCAATATGGTGTTCAATATTTTCAAATTATATTTCATCTTCACTTGAATTGACATTTAACACTGGAGAAGAAGCCTCAACTTGAGTATTTTCCATATCTTGTCTTCTTTTCCTATGACTTTCTCTATCTTTTGATCTATATGCTTCAATTTGATATGTTGTTGGTTTTCTCTTTCATTTTCTCTTATGATGACTGTTGCTCCCCATTGCAAAAATAAAAAAGAGAAAACAAATGATTGTAAAGGTTAAAAATATGTAAAATAATCTCCCAAAAGCTGGTTTTTTTCTAATATAGATAGAAACCATGACATTTCAACGATAAAGAGAATGTGGGGACCGTTGGAATGCTCAAAATGGTCCCCTTTTTTATATAATTCACTAAATGGATATCCATTATGTTTTGCACAATTCTAAACCCTAAACCTTTAAAAACCAAAATAGATATTTGTTTATAACATATATTCATTATAAATGGATATCAATTTTGTTTAGTTTTATGAATTATTAATAGCATAATATTATTAATATATTATGTTATGATATATTTTATATTATATATTAATATATTAAATTAATATCTTATATATATTTATAATATATATTATATATTAATATTACTATTATTAAAGTATATTATATATATTATATAGTATATAAATTATATTATATATTAATCTCTCTCTCAAGTCTCTCTCTCCCTCTCTCTCACTCACCATCTCCCTCTCAAGAATTTCTCTCTTTCTCCCTCCCTCCCTCTTTGGTCTCTCTCTCACACACACTCCATCTCCCTCTCTCTCTCCCTCCCCTTCCCTCTATCAATTTTTTCCCTCTCTCCCTCTCTCTCCCACTCCCTCTCTCCATCTCACTATATATCCATTTTAATGTAGTATATAATATATACTATATATTAAATATATTATACAATATATATTACATAATATTAATATGATATATAATATTTAATATAAAATATATTAGTATATTAATATATATTAATACATTAAATATTATGTATTATACATAATAGAGGTAACATATATCCCCTTTTTTTAACAAAACCAGTAGGCTTAGGATTTTTCTTGGGATTTGGTTTAGGATTACCAAACCTAGAAAGTCAACTGAAAAAACATGTTTACAAAATTTTCTTAGTTTTTCAAAGTTCGCCCTTGTGGCTGATGACTTTTTTTTGTCTAAATTTAATGAAACTGTAGACACCCAAATTTGATCACTCCCATATGATCAAATTTACCTCTTTATTCATCAATTCTGTCAATATTAATTTATTTAATTAATATTACACTTCCCACATAAGACTCTTAAAGTATTTAATTTAATAATTAAACACTTTATTTGGTGTCTTTCTCCTCTCTAAATTAAATAAATACACCAATTTATTTAATTTAGTCATTCTAATCTTTTGAATTAAAATCAATTTAAAATTCTTCTTTTCTCCCTCCTTGTCACATCCTCCATAATCCATCACTAATTTGAATTAATTTAATTAATTCATATTTAGGGTGTGCATCCTCTTAATCAAGGATTAATGTCACATCCTCCTACATTTGCCACTTGTCTCTAATCTTCCATTAATTATCATAATCAAGTATTTGCACAACTTTAATCAAAGTCATTAACCACTTTTAGCACCACTTTTAGTCAATCTTTCCATTTTTCCTTTTTGGGCATTGACCCTCTTTCCCATGAGAATTTTTAATTCTCATTTATTCATCCTATGTCTCTCTCCTCCCCATGTGAATTTTTAATTCACATTTTATCTTTCCAAGGCTTCTAGAATATTTGACTTGTTACCTCATGCACATGTGACCAATTCCCACCTTTTTGGAGACCCTCTCTTATTCATTAGATTCTCCTATGAATGTGAATTTTTAATTCACATTTATTTCTCCAACCTCTTTCTCTTTTCCCATGGAGATTTTTGAGAAATTCCAAAATTCTTCAATTGTCATTTTCACTCCCACTTGGGGATAAGAAGTTCCTTTTTTAAAAAATCTTCTAACTCCCCAAGGTACTTGGAAGGTACTTTTCCTTCCTCCACATCATGTACCTCTCTTCCACATCACTTACACATCATCTCACCATTAGCCCTCTCACATTCCACATGTCAAAATGTGAGGGCTTGTGAGTTCTCAACTCACCTTAGCCCTTCATCTTGACTTTGTTGGATAAATCTCAACCATTGAATTCTCTAGATAATTCAAGATCCTCTATAAATACCCCATCCTCTAAGGCATTTGGAGGACTTAGCCATTTTGCAACTAAATGCTGCCATTTTATGCACTCATCTAGTCTTCAATTTCACCCATTTTCATTTGCATCCAAGCATATAGTTAAGCTTTGCATTTATCCATATCAAGAGCCATCAAGGGCCAACCAAGGATTTTTAGCTACGAAAGGGAGGTATATCCATTTGTCTTCATTTAACACTTTCCTCTTTGCTTTTACAAATTCCTTAGGCTAATCTTGAGGTGTTTCCTTATGTTTTTCCATTACATTTTAGTTGCTTAGAAAGGGTGAGACATTTTGATATCACATTTTTGGCACGCCCGGTGGGACCCACAAGTGGGCTCCTTAATTTAACGTTCGTTGTTGTTGAGTTTTTTGAAGAAATATGTCGCGGAAGGGCAATTACACCCCTAATTTTTCACAGTGGGGCGATTACGCCCCTGATTTTCCACAGTGGGGCGATTACGCCCCTAATTTTTTGTAGTGAGGTGACTGCACCCCTAATTTACTAGAAAAGGATGACCGCACCCCTCTTTTTCTGTAGAAGGGCGACTACGCCCCCTCCTTGACAAAAATTTTTGGCTAACACTTTTTTTTGTAGAAGGGCGACTACGCCCCCTCCTTCACTAAAATTTCTGACTAACACTTTTCTGTAGAAGGGTGACTACACCCCCTCCTTGACAAAATTTTTTGGCTAACACTTTTTTTTTTGCAGAAGGGCGACTACGCCTCCTCCTTGACCAAAATTTTTGGCTAACACTTTTCTTGCAGAAAGGCGACTACGCCCCCTGGGCTAAAAATTTTGTGCTAACGCTTTTCTGCAGAAGGGCGACTACGTCCCCTGGGCTGAAATTTTTGTGCTAACACTTTTCTGCAGAAGGGCGATTATGCCCCTGATTTTTCGCAGTGGGGCAACTGTGCCCCTGATTTTTCGCAGAAGGGCGATTATGCCCTTGATTTTCCATAGTTGGGCGACTGTGCCCCTGATTTTCTGCAGAAGGGTGATTACGCCCCTGATTTTCTACAGTAGGGTGACTGCACCCCTGATTTATTGCAGAAGGGCGACTACACCCCTGATTTTCCATAGAAGGGTGACTACGCCCCTAATTTTCCTCAGAAGGGTGACTACAACTCTGATTTACTGTAGAAGGGCGACTACGCCCCCTTGTCACCGCGAAACAACACATTTTGAAAGGTAAAATTGTCATTTTGGCTTCAGTTTTTTGCTATTTTCAAGTATTCACTCCCTAACACTGTTCTTGCAAGGATACTAGTGTTTTTGCTAACTTTTTGCAGCATATTCTTGTGAAGTTGATGAAGAAAGTGAGATAAAACATCTAACATTTGCTTGCAGGGCTATCTGTTCGCTCAAACTTTTTAAACTATCCTTGTTGTTTTTGTTAATCTAAGAACATAGTTTAATTAGGGGGAGTAATATTCATTGCTTGCTATGTTTATCTTTTTGTGTCACCTAAAGGGAGCATTAGTTTTTTTCGCTTTCCCCTTGCACTTCATGTGATCCTAGGGAGTAGTTGGAAACAATTACTGCTTTCTTTCTAGTGGGACCTACTTGAGAATTTCATCACCCCAAGGGATGATTCCAACCACGCGTACCGACGGGGTATATAAAAGGGGGAGATTGAAATTTGTACCCCAATCTAGTCATGTCGTAATTGGCGGAGCGTCGAAGCTAGGGTGATACCTAGATAGATGTGAAGAGTTGGTCTGAGCCCTTCAGTATCTCGCTAGGGTTCCCGACTCACGCTTGTGACGGGTTGGTGTTCACGGTTGTGTCTCACGTACCGAGAGTATATCGAGGACTCCCTAAACACCTTGTGCATCCTAGATTAAGACCTCTTTGGCCATACCCTTAACACTAATCATAGGATTGTGTTTGTTTGAAAGTGTTTTCTTGTGAGAAACTAGTGAAATTTTTGACAAATTGGCCTTATCATTGTCATTTTAAAGTCCTTTCCATAGTCATTTTCATCAAACCAAGTCCTTGATTTTCCGCAGTGGGGCAACTGCACCCCTAATTTACTGCAAAAGGGCGACTACGCCCCTGATTTTTCGCAGAAGGGCGATTATGCTCTTGATTTTCCGCAGAAGGGCGATTATGCCCCTAATTTTCTACAGAAGGGCGACTGCGCCCTTGATTTTCTGCAGAAGGGTGATTACACCCCTGATTTTTTGCAGAGGGGCGAATTTTCCCTCTAAACACCCGAAATCGCCCCATTTGGATCCGTTTAGCCTCTAAACCATCATTTAATCATTCCCAACCATTATCTCATCATCCCAAGCCTCTGTTTTGTCACTCTAAGCCTCTATAAACCTCTATTTGATTAGTTTAAACCTCCATCTTATTGTTCCAAACCTCTATTTAACCATTCTAAATCCCCATTCATTCTCCACAATCATCCTCAATCCATCTGCTCATTTTAAATTTCCCCATAATCCATTCAAAAGTCCATATCATCACCTAACGAACATCAAAATTTTACCATTTACATCACCAAACACCACCCATAATCAAACTGCCTTAACCTTGTGTTACAAAGTGGTTACCCAAATTGACCATAGCACTTGAATTTGATTATTAGTCGTTAACTTTGACCCAAATCAATTTACTTCCATCTTGAGGTGAATTCGGTGTCACAAGTTATCATCCTCAGCCAAAATCAATCCATTTCTATCTTAAGGTGGATTTGGTGTTGTGATCATCCTCTTAATCAATCAAAGCTCTAGGTCACTAAGGGTAACTTTCTTTGATTAAACTTAGGGTCTCTCACATCTTTCATCATCCAATCATACCCATTCAATCATCCAAATCTATCAAAACCAATCATTTGATCAAATTATCCAATCAATCAAATCACATCCGTTCAACCAATGCAATCTTATTGATCTTAATAATCCAATCCAATTCAATCAAAATCCAATCTAGCCAATCAAAATCCGATCTAATCCAATATATCCAAAAAAAATCTGATCTAAATCCAAACCCCATCAAAATCAGATCTCATCCAATCACAATCAAATCATTCATCAAAAACATCTTTATAATCCACCCATAGCACATTTGCATTCTCGTTCAAACTAGGTCACAAGTTAAGAGACAAATGGAACAACAACAAGGTCAAAATTCCCAAGTGAACATGTCTCAAGACCTTAATAACAATACAAATCCCACCAATGGTGCAAATATTGGTCAAGATCCTAACAACGTCCCCAAAGATCCTCATAATGGTACTTCATCGCATAACACTGAAAATCAAAACAACTTACCACACAGTGAAGAGAGTATGGCTAATCAACCTGAACTCATGCTTGAGGAACATTTTAGTAATCCCGCCAATGTGCAAATGACTGACCGTCTGTTTGAAAAACATGGGGAAGAAATTTTGGCCCACCTAATTGAGAAGGGTGTCAAACCCCCCTCAGGTGTTGACTTGTCCAAATATAGGAGCTTCCCATCTAACATACTCCAAGGTTCACAAAATGCACCAGAAGGTTTGTACTTCCCCAATGTTCCTCCAGTTGAGGGTTGGCATCAACCTGAATTTGGCAATGTTGTTCTTTATCATGTTAACCATCCCCCACATGCTTCAACCTCAATTATGGGAGGTCCTCAAGTGCCTGATCCCAATAATCCTTTTGCCTATGGTATGCCACAAAATATTCCACAACCTGCACCATTAACGCTAATAGCACCCCCTCTTTCGAATCAACCTACAGTCAACATTGGGGCACCCCCTTTACCACATTGCTTCCACCTCCTGGGGCCACAAATCTACCATCATCTTCATATACATCTCAACAGCTTCACCAATCCAACATTTCACCTCAATTACCTCCATAAGGCACATCCCAGTTGAATGTTCCGGGTGGTACCCAACAACCCCCTTTACAAAACGCTTATGCGCTACCTCAGCCATCTCATCACCAACAACCTATACATAATGCTTTGGTCTCTTCACAACAACCACCCTACCAACCACAAGGCAATCCATCTCGACCTATTGCTCATACCATATCCCCCTTTCTCACATCCATTTTGCATCTGTAGGCTCAACCGCAACACAACATCTCATCTCGACCCATACAACAGTTGACATCACAACAACTCCCTCAACAATACTACTATCACAATCAGCAGCAATTTCACCAACAACCACTTTATGTGACCTCCCAACAATCACAATAGTACCTTCAACACCAACAAACCAATACGCAACATCCCATCCAAGCTCCTCAATAGCTCACCCCACACTTTTATCAAACAAATCCGCACTATACCCCACAACAACAGCCCCCGTATCAACAAAATCCCCCATCTTACCAGTAAGGCATGTCATCATCCAATTATCCAAATCCCTATTTCAACAATCCAACACTCTCTTAGCAAGATCATTTATCATCCTATCATCAATATCCCCCCAACCCGCCACTGGCCAACTCGGATCTGTTGGAAATCAAAGCCGATCTGAAGGATCTTCAAGCTGGGGCTGACAAACAATCATTAAAATTTGAAGACATATGCCCATATCCATTTGATCCATCCATCTTATTGATCCCCTTCCCTAAACATTTTGAAATGCCAAAGTTTGACAAATACAGGGGGAACAAAGATCCTAAGGCCCACTTGAAGGAGTTTTACTCCCAGTGTCAAGAAGTTATTCACAATGACAACTATCTCTTGCGCTTGTTCCCACGAAGCCCGACAAGCAACACCCTAGAGTGGTTCATGACCCTCGAAAAAGGATTTGTAAAATCTTTTGCGGACCTGTCAAAAAAATTTGTCTCCTACTTCTCCTTCAATTTGGAGAAAGACACTGACACCTTAGACCTTCTCAAAGAGAAACAACGTGAGGGGGAAACCTTTACTACCTACCTCCAAAGGTGGCGTGCACTAGCAAGCCGAATGAAAACCCCTCTGAAAGAGAAGGACATGGTCACTCTCTTCGTGGAGAACTCTCATCCTGACATGGCTCATAACTTTAGGTTACATTATGTCACCACTTTCATGGAGATAGTGGAAAAGGGACCTATCCTTTAATGTGCCCTTGTCACCAAAGGGCACATTAAAATACATGGCCATGATAAAGAAAGGTCATTTGGAGATAAGCCACATTTTTGGAACAAAAACAAGAATGTAGTGAATGACGGTGCGACTGATACTAAACACGTCCAGGTGGCTAACATATCCCTAAGACAACAACCCTCCATACCTAACGCCATATCTATACTGCAGGGGGCACCTCGTCCTCCTCAACAATTGAACCAGAACAACCAAGGGAACACTAAGCGCTAGTATGCTCAATTAGGGGAACCCCTTAGTGTTGTCTTCAATAAATTGATACAAATCAATTATCCAATCACATATCCTGTCACCAAGCCACTTGACGAATCTAGACCCAAGCCTGCATGGTTTAAGGAAAATGAATATTGTGAGTTCCATAAAATAAAAGGACACTCTTTGAATAAATGTCAGGGTCTAAAAAACTATGTCCAAGATCTCATTGATCAAAGAGATATCAAGGTTGACACTAGTCAAGCCTCATCGTCCAATGCTCAATTGTAGATATATCAAAACACCTTTCCAAACCATAATCAAGGCCCGAGCACCTCCAACAGTAATCCTCAAAACAACAACAACACAAATAACATAAGCTATAATAATGTACCCCTCAATTACGAGGGCATTATTCATTACATTGAGCAGGTAGAACCTCGTGTATCCATGATACATGTCAAAGCCAAAGACCCTCAGTGTGTTGTTACTACACGACGAGCCCGCATCACTATCCCTACAGCCTCTGCACTCACCCAATCAACTCTTGTAAGCTCTTAGTATGACATCCTTGATCACTTAGGAAAGACTCCTGCACATATCTCCATTTTGGATTTACTTAAGTCTTCCCCTGTACATCAAGAAATCCTCAACAGAGCCCTATAGGAAACCCATGTACCTAATGACATTGATCCTACACGATTCCAAGCTTTGGTAGGACACCTAGCTTTATCTCATCAATTGCACTTCAACCAAAATGATATGCCAAACATCGATGTCAATCATAATCACCCCTTACATATCAAAGTCGTGGTTGCTTGTCATAAAATAAAAAGAGTCTTGGTAGATAATGGCTCTGCCCTCAACTTGTGTACTCTAAAATTCATAAAACAGGTGGGGTATACTCAAGCAGATTTAAGTAATCAGATTATCACGATCAAGGCCTATGATAATGTAGAAAGGAATTCAGAATGAATTATCAGTCTTCCTATCCTAAGTGGGACCTGTGGTTCAGTACATTACCTATCATGTCCTTGGTCTGGACTTGCCATATAATCTCCTCCTCCTTGGGCCCGTCCTCTCCACATACCATCAGTGCCTAAAATTCCCAGTCAACGGACAAGAAGTCACCATCTATGCTGACCCCCAACCATTTGAATATTGCCACGCTTTAGAAGTGTCATTTCCCCATTTACATTATTGTCCCGGGGTTGAAATGGGGGCATCCCAGTCATCATCTGCTAATCCACCACTGATCCTACAGTCACCAAAGTCCAGATCATTGATAAAGGGTGTGGTGAATACGAAATGCATACTGCTCTCAATGTAGCAACCATGCCACTGTCACCACACAAGTATGGTCAACCTTCGCATGCTACTCCAAAGGAAGAAAAGACTGTCAGCTTCAGTGGTAAAAACATCCCTACCACCACTTTCAGATCCCCTAGTGTCAAGATAGATGCACCAGAAGAGGACATAAGCCAATGGGTCTACCGAGAAGAACCCCAGCTGGATCCTCCTCTAAAGGAATATTTTCAGGAAGCATATTCATGGTCAGCTAAGTTTGCAGAAAATTATAACTACCAAGGCAAGGGCCTAGGTAAAGAGGAATAAGGGCGGTTGCAACCCATTGATACGTCAAAGCTACCAAAAAACATAGGCATTGGGTATGACAGAAAATAGAAAAGCCCTACAACATCATCTAATACTTCCAATAGTATCGCCGTGCACAATGGCTCATTGGAAGACATACCCGAGAAGGAATCCATCATACGTGCGTATGATGATGTCGATCACACCGACTTATCATCCATGTTTGAATGCCTATCTGTCTGCACCATTAGCCTATCCCTTTGTCACCCTGAGCTTATTGATTGGGACCTATGTAATAGCACACATGTCAATATGTCTACGGATACATATGTCAACTTTATGGGATTGGGGGAGGATGAACACTCCAGTCGCAAAAATAAGAATAAGAAAAGTAAAAAGCGGTCATCTAGTGAAACCCTCCCTGAGGCACTTCTTGACCTTGAAAAAGTAAAAATAAAGGTCGCATCCGATGGCGAAAACCTCGAAGAGGTGCTGGAAGATGGAGATGTTCATCTTCCCCTTGTAGGAACTCAGTTATCTGCCTAATCATCCATTCTAATTGAAGAGACTCAAGAAGTTAATCTGGGTACTACTGAAAATCCTAAAATCACCTATGTGGCTAAGTCACTCTTAGAGCAAGAGTATCCAGTCATCGTGCAGCTACTCCAAGAGGGAATTATTAACTTTGCTTGGTCATATTCAGACATGCCAGGCTTATACCCCACCTTAGTGGTTCATCATCTAGACGTTCACCTAGATGCCAAGCCTGTCAAACAAAAGCTTCGCAAGATGCATCCACAGGTAGAATTCTTAGTCAAAAAGGAATTGGAGAAGTTACTAGCTGCAGGTTTTATCAGACCAATTGACTACTCTAAGTGGATCTCCAATATAGTACCAGTTTCCAAACCAAATGGCAACATTCGGATTTGTATAGACTTCAGGAATCTCAACAAGGCCTACCCAAAAGATGACTTCCCTCTGCCTAACATTGACATGTTGGTCAACCTCACAGCAGGACATGAGATGCTATCCCTTATGGATGGCTTCTCTGGTTATAACCAGATTCAAATTGCACCAGAGGACCAACACAAGACCGCTTTCACAACACCTTGGGGTACTTTCAATTACAATGTTATGCCCTTTGATCTCAAAAATTCGGGGGCAACATGTCAAAGGGCAATGACAGTTATCTTCCATGACCTCATCCATATCATCATGGAGGATTATGTCAATGACTTGTTAGGAAAGTCCAGAACATGAGTAGAACATCCTACCATCTTGAAAAAGATATTTGAGCGGTTAGAGCATTACAAGTTGCGGCTAAATCCAATAAAGTGTGTCTTTGGGGTCACGTCAGGAAATTTTTTGGGTTTCATAGTCTCTCGTAGGGGCATTGAGGTTGATCCCACCAAGGTAAAGGCTATTCTGGACATGCCACCTCCATGCAATGTAAAGCAGTTAAGAAGCCTCCAAGGGAAGATGCAGTCCATCCGTCAGTTCATAGCCCAGCTAGCAGATAAGTGTAAGCCATTCACTCATCTTCTGAAGAAAGATTCCACCTTCCAATGGAACCAGCAGTGTCAGATGGGTTTCGATAAAATTAAGGAATATTTAGCTCATCCACCGATCTTGATGCCACCTATTCTAGGAAAACCCCTCCTGCTTTACATCTTTGCTGCTTCAGTCACGTTGGGGGCATTGTTGGCACAACATGATGAGTCATTCAAAGAGAGGGCAATCTACTACATCAGTCGAACATTGGTCGGCTATGAGTTAAATTACTCCCCCATGGAAAAATCCTGCCTTGCGGTAGTCTACAACACACAAAAACTCCATCATTACATGCTCAGCCATCCAGTCAAATTAGTTGCTAAAATTGATCCTTTGAAGCATTTGTTATCTAGAACCACTCTGACTGGCCACATGGCCAAATGGGTCATGCTCCTAAGCGAATTTGACATAGAGTATGGAGAGAGAAAAGCCATAAAAGGACAAGTCATAGCTAATCAATTGGTTGAGGTACCATTAGTAGATGCCTACCCACTAGACACTGAATTCCCAGATGAAGAAGTCTACATAGTTACAGAAGCACCAGCTTGGATGCTATATTTTGATGGCTCATACACTCATAGTGGATCTAGAGTAGGAATTTTATTAATTACCCCTCAAGGTGACTACATCCCAAAATCATTCAGGATAGCATTCCCATGTACCAACAACATCGCAGAGTATGAATCCCTCCTCACCGGCCTCCGAATTGCAAAACAGTGGCATATAACTCACCTAAAAGTCTTTGGTGATTCATTATTAGTCGTCAAACAAGTTAATGATAAATTCCTCACAAAAGATGATAAACTATTACCCTATAAGTGCATGGTGGATGATTTCAAGAAATATTTCACTTTTATACAGTTTGACCAAATTCCTTGGGTACAGAATAAAGTGGCAGATGCAATGGCCACTATTGGTTCCCTGATTTACATGCCTAAAGACCGAACAGAATGTGAGTTTCTTGTTGAACAACTTTTAATTCCTGCATATGATATTCCTGAGACTGATATGGTGTGCGATATCGTAGGTCCCGCCTCTCCATGGTACCAGGACATATACACCTATCTCCATGATAATATCATACCCCCAGAACTTACACGCAACCAACACAAATCCTTTATTCATCACTCTTCCCAATACATCATCGTCGGTGATACACTTTATCGTCGCGGGTATGATGGAATCCTCCTTAGATGTCTAAATGAGACCGAAGCCTGCACGACACTAATGGAAATACATGGTGGTGTTTGTAGAGCTCACTCAAATGGTATGGCTCTAGCCAAAAGGATCCTATGAGCTAGATATTATTGGCCTACATTGGAACATGATGCTTGTGAATTTGTGAAGAAGTTCCTTTCATGCCAACAACATGCATATTTGATTCACGCCCCAGCACAAGATCTTCAGCCCCTCCTAGCACCATGGCCCTTTTCTCAATGGGGTTTTGACTTGATTGGAAAGATTTACCCACCATCATCCGACAACCATACATTCATAATTACCACCACTGAATACTTCACTAAGTGGGTGGAAGCAATACCACTCTCACAAATCACCGATATCCAAATCTCAAAATTTATCCTTTACCATATTCTCTGTAGATATGGTATCCCATCCACCATCCTCTCTGATAACGGAAAACCCTTCAAAAGCCAAGCCATGAAACATCTCTGTGACACCTTTCATATCCAGCACCGTTGGTCAATGCCTCATTACCCCCAAGGCAATGGTCAGGTAGAAGCAACCAACAAGACCCTTATCCGCATGCTCAAAAAGGTTGTCAATAACACTGGACGAGATTGGAACCTCCATATTCATCCTACCCTCTGAGCATATCGCACATCCATCCACACCCTAACAAGCGCCATCCCATAATCTTTAGGATATGGTGCTGAAGTCGTCTTGCCAATTGAATTTGAGCTTCCATCACTGAGGATTTCTTTGAAGAATCTTATCAGCGAAGAAGATGCTTGTGTTGCACGGCTTGCACAGCTGGAATTACTGGATGAACAAAGAATAAAAGCCTATGATCATCTGAAAGCATACCAAAACCACCTCAAACGTAATTACAATAAAAAGGTCTGTCCTCGACAATTCCAGGTTGGTGAGCTTGTTCTTAAGGAGAACCAGTGCACTCAATAGGATTGTGATAAAAAGGGAAAATTTGAGGCAAACTGGTTAGGGCCTTATATCATAGCCACCAAATATGGATCTGGGGCCTACAGATTGACTACTCTTAAACAAGATCCCCTTGACAAACCCATCAATATCATGCATCTGAAGAAGTTCTACACCTAAATCCGCTCGGTAACCCCACCTAATCAAAAAATCAAAAAAATTAAAAAATTAAAAAATCAAAAAATCAAAAAAATCAAAAATCAAAAAATCCAAAAAAATAGTAAAAAGAAATAAATCTTTCCTCTGGTGAAAACCACCTCTTGGTGGCGCCTTGGATAAGTATGGATGGTGAAAACCTAGTAACATGCATCATCCGTAGAGGGCTTAATCATTATCTACCTAACATCCTAGTTATTTTATGCTTTCATCCCCACTATTGTCCTCACCCACCTCATCCTAGGTCGCTTGGTATATATTGATTGAGCATTGGATGACCCATCTAGCCTATCCCCCATCCTAAGTTTTTCAGTATCCCACTTTGAGCTTATGTCATTCATTCCCTTTGTTAGTCGATCTGTGTCATCATATATGATCATCCATTGTGTTGGTCTCCATCTAGATCTCATTCTCTCGCAACACCAGTCGAACTACGTTGCCCCTGCACTATCACGTAGGCAAGGCTGATCATTTGATCTGCCCCCGGGGTATTCTAACCATCGCGTCTTGATCATTCATCATTCGCCTTCATCATCCTCTTTCCGCTTTATCCATGGTCTTTTCATGAACTATGAGGGCTCTGTGCTTTCATGTAGGCAAGGCTAATCTCTGATCGGCCCCCGAGCCCCTAGGTCTATAGGATGTGTTAGTCTATGTCCCCATCTAGCTCGTTATTCTCAAATAAAGTCCTAATATTATTGAAAGATTCAGTTAATGAAAAGTATTTGGTGTCAAAACTGGGTCATTCTAGTTTAGTATCCATCATCGGTCTCAACAGGATGCATCCTTCCTAGCAGACCTCATCGATCCTATCCATCACCCTGATCCTATGGCAAAGGAAATTTTGATTTTAATTGTAATCTTTTGATGTTTTGGAATTTATTTGTCATTTGAGCTCACTATCAACACTTGTCATGGTCACCTTGATCCATCATATCATGTTGTGCTTTGACTAGTCGACATATGGGTTTATTTTGGTCTTTTCTTTGTTGTTTCCTTTTCGGTTGTCCCACGTAGTACCCACCAAGATCCCTGAGGTCTTGTGTTACACTGGGGCATCCTTGTGTGTTTGTGGTTATCCCAATGCCTAGCCCGACCAAGGTCATTGTGACCTTTGGGTGTTGGGGTAGCCCCCTTTTGCTTGTTGTGTTTGTTTCATGCATTGGATACCTACTGGCCCTGGTCTTATATATCAGGGTATCCGATATCTTATGCTATAGAAAATATCAATGCTTCAAAGATGGCAACTCATATTAGGGTTGCATTTCATCATTTGTTGCATTGCATTCACCCTATGATTTTGGTTGTGCAAATACTTTATCCCACTCTTTCCCATTCTTCTCAGGATACTAATAATTTTTTACAGATGCCAAATGACACCCATTTTCACAATCACTACATACCCACCTTCCATTATCATGCCGGTTCTTATTGGCACTTATGGCCGTGTGTTATTTCCTCTAAAATACAAGAGCATTATTGCATATTAGAGTCATTCTATTAATCACACATACATCGCCACCTGCATCACAACATGTTAGAACCACACATACATGACCACTTGCATCACAAAGTGTTAGACTCATAATACATCACATCCTGCATATATAAAATGTTCATACAACATCCATCATATACATATACATAGATGCAACATGGGCACACATCATATCACCATGCATATATCTGCATTAATAAAATCATCCATATTCCACAAATACATACACCCAATCATCCACATAAGCATCTAGTATCATAAACATGTGCATAAATAAACCAACATATCCATCCACATAAGCAAGAAATATCATATGCACATGCATATAATCACCCATCACAAAAGGAAACATACTACATAGTGTCAATAAGAACTGTCCCATGTCATAATCAAAGTAATATAATATATGTCACATGTCCATCATACATCAAAATCTATCATATATCCATCACATAATAAACTACAAAATCCAGAGATATAGAACATCTCTGATCTCTGTCGATAAATCCTGCATGCTCCACCCTGCATCTGTCAAAAACTCAGTAACTTGTCACCTCCTGAATGAGCTACCCACATCTGATCCCTGTGGTGAATCTGGTACTAATCTCCTGCCTAGTGTAACACCTGATGAAACACTGTAACCTTGAGTCCATGTCCCTAGCGACTGAGATGGCGCTGGCATCTGGGGTGTCTGTCGGGCATACTGAAATATCTGCTGGGTCAGGTTTGGAACTGCATGGTAGTATGCGGCCATCCAAAATCCTGCCTCTCTCGCATTCTCCTCACTCCTTAACCTGAACCCGAGTGGAATTCCGCTACTAACGATACCTATCCCAATCCCTTGTAATCACTCTCCTCTCCTGCTCCTAGGCCTCCAGGGATAGGCGTAACTACGTCATCTCCGCCTAAATCCGATCTCTCATCTCCTCTGTAGCTACTACCCTAGCTACTACTGCATTCTACTCTCCCTGCAGTGACTGCATCTGTATCTTCGCAGCATCTCTCTCCCTTTGAGCAGCCTACCACTGAACCACTGCTGCATCCTGCTCCCCCTGCAGCGTCTGCATCCATATCTCTGCAGCATCTCTCTCTCTGTGCACCCTACGACCAAACCACTGCTCCATTCCTCTCCCCATGCAGCTCCTGGACTATCAACACTACTACATCTCGCTCTCCCTGTAGTACTAATACCTCTGAAACTGCCTCATCTCTCCTCCTCTGAAGAGAACGAATATGTGCCTCTGCCAACTCTCTCTCATCCTATAGCACCTGAACTTGCACCTACGCCGTGTCCCTCGCTGCCTCCACCACCTCTACCTACTCCCTCACCTGTCTCTCTCTCTCCTACATCACCCCCATCTCTCCCACCATCTGCTCTAAGCAATACACTCTGTCTCGTAGCTCATCTCACTCCTACCAGAGATCACCTCCCTACTGCCCACTATCTGCTAACACATGATCAATCATCCTCTCTACCTCCCTAGCCTGCAATATAATAGTCTCTTCCTATAGTCTATCATGATCCCAACTGACAGCAACCAACTCCTCTCATATCCCCTGTATGACAGCCTACAGTCTCTCTCTCTCCCTCCCCATCACCTCCACCTGTGCGGATAAGAGGTCCACCATAAATCCATAATCCCTCTAATCTACTACTGGTACTCTAGATAGCTCAACTCGGCATCTGGTCACCTCCGCCTCTGATACCCTCAACCTCTGATCTATACTTTGAAGCCTCCCTACATTGTATCTTGGCTAAACAATCAGATCTCCTGAGGTACTGACAGTAACCACCGCTAATGGCTCTGTATCCCAAATATCCATATCCGGCACATCTCCATCTATCTCCATAGCATCATCGCTCTCCCTGCCCTCCTGCTCCTACTAATCCTCCAAGTCCTCCACAGAAGGACGGACTCGCACTCTCCGTGGATGACCATGCCTCCCTACTCTCATCCATCTCCTCGGCTCTCCTATCTCTGGCTGCTCCTCATCCTCAATCTCCCCTATCTCTACAACGAGAGGCTCCTGCCCTGATGCCATCTACCCCCCCTCTGGCATCCCCTACTCCCCATCCTCCCTGACCGACTCCTAGCCTCAGTCTCCTCTTGGGCCCCATCCTGCTAACCACCCCCACCCATCCCCTCCTGCTCTGTCATCGTCGGTATCCTCATCAGTCGCCTCCTACCTACTATCCTATCTAGCTGACTCCTGGCCTCAGTCTCCTCTCGAGCTCCCTCCTGTTGGCCTCCCCCTCCCATCCCCTCCTACTCTGTCACGGTCTGTACCCTCATCAGTCGCCTCCTGCCCGCTATCATCTCTAGCTGACTCCTGGCCTCCATCTCCTCCTGATCTCCATCCTGCTATCTCTCCCCTCCCTGCTCGGCCCGTACCAACACTCTCCTCTATCATACCCTACCCCCTATACTAGTCTACTGGCCGGCTCTACCCTCCACTGAGTGTATCATCTCCACCTCTGACTCCTCCTATCCTCCCACATCTGGCTCAGGATCTCTCCCACCCTCCTGTCGTACCTCTCTAACCCTCATCCACTTCCCCCTCCTCCTCCTCCTCCTCGCTGCCTATCCCACTTCCTCCATCCTCTCTCCTCCCACATCCGGCTTAGGACCTCTCTAGCCCCACAACGCTCATCCTCTGATCCAAATCCTATGGCTCCTACAATTGGCACCAATGGTGTAATCCTCTCCCATCGGTGGTTGCGCCACCATTGGTCATATCGTACTGTCACCCCTGCATCCTCTGCTCCCACACATCTCCTAGAATAGGCTACCTGCACTGTCGCCACCCATGCTGCTCTGGCCTCGCTCGGGCTAAACGTGTGCCCCCATGGTCACTCTCCGGTGAGTTGCTGAAACATCATCGGTGCACTAGGAATATCCTGTGTCAGCCCAAACTGTCTCACCACCCTATCTGGTCATCTCCACTATCCGCGGCAGACTCCCAATCAGGACACACTGAGTCATAAATTACCCTCTCTGTCTCTTAGTCTACTCTTTCCATCCCCTGAAGCGTCGAAGCATATAAGGTCGCCACACTATGTCTCCCTCCAAATCATCCACCGTCCTCCTCCATCCCTCCATATCTCCCAACCCCCTATGACGCACAACCTAACCTCTTGCCTCTCCATACCCCCATGCCACCAGCTCTCTATAATCCACATCTCCCTCCCTAACAACAATCAGTCTTGTCACCATGATATGCTCCCATTCCCACACCTATAGCAGGGTCATGTGTGTCAAACTCACTATCTCCCGATAGCAAATTAGATGCATATCCCTATACAACTGAGCTAGGACACAAGTACCCCACGCAATCTATCCCTCACACCACTCAACAATGTGTCGAATCACCTCCATAAACCTCAGACTGCAATACAGCCTACTGTGATCTGGCAACAATATCCCACTGATCAACCTAGCTAGGAATAAAGGCAAAGGTGGTACTCCCACTGTCAAGCATCTATCTAGATCCAACTGTGGACCCTAAAGAGGCAAGGCAACATGTCCAAATAACACTATCATAGTTTGCTCTAACTCGGCTGATCTTGACACCACATCACTCAGCAATATCCCTGCTATTGGTAGCTTCAAGATGCGTCATACATCCTCTAGCATCACCGTCATCTCCCCCGTCGGTAGATGAAATGTTGAAGTCTCTGAACTCCATCTCTCTATCAAGGCCATCAGCATCGCTCGATGCGCCCTCATCACTGGCACCTCTAAATTGTGCAATAACCCCGCATGATCCACGTTCGTCATCACTTCTACGGTCGCTATCAGTACCTCCGACCGTCGCTCATGTGTCTGTATCCACCCAAAACCCTACATCCACACCAACTATTTGTCAGTACACAATCTTCTCGGTTTTGGGACATCTTTTTCTTACCTCTTCACTTTTCTTTTCTCTTAGTGTTTTCACGGTCTCATCTTTCTGGCCTCCCTCGTTCAACCTCTCTCCCCCCTTTTTCTGGGGCGACTTCACCCCAGCTTGGGGCGGCTCCACCCCTCCCCGGGGTGTGTCTGCCCTAGCTCAGGGCGACTCCACCCCACTGCTGGGGTGTGTCCGCCTCGCTGCCGAGGCGACCCCGCCCCAGCTCGGGGCGGCTTTGCTCTGTGGCCAGGGCGTGTCCGCCCCAGCTCGAGGCGGCTCCACCCACTACTAGGGCGTGTCCACCCCTCTGCTGGGGTAGCCCCGCCCCATCTCTGGGCGGCTCCGCCCCGCTGCTGGGGCGTGTCTACCCCTGCCAAGGTGACCCCGTCCCAACTCTGGGCGTGTCCGCCCCTTGCCAGGGTGGCTCCTCCCCATTGTCGGGGCGTGTCTGCCCCTTGCCAGGGTGACCTCGCCCCAATTCCAGAGAGTGTCCGCCCCAATCAGGGGCACATCCGCCCCTCTATGTGGTGGCGTGCCCTATTTTCCCCCTATTCCCCTCCCTAAAATCTACCCTTTCCCTCGATCTTTTCCAAATTCCCCAAACTACCCATTTTCCTATTCCACCCCGCCCACCAAACCCACATTTTACATTTTCCTTCACTATCTTAAAAACATGCTAAATATTTAAAATACATAGCACAGGTTTTCTTACTCACCTTGTGAGGCACCGAGAAGTGGGTCCAGCGTCTCCACAGGTCGTCTGCTCAGTGAATGATCTCCATATCATAATATCGCGGCATTGTTGCTCCGTCTCCCCTCCCCATTATTTACCCTTTCCCCAATTGATACAGTCACAATGAGTCAAGGTAATTCTTCAAATTACCTTTTAACCCCTCTTTTCCCCCCTTTTTCAAATAAAAGGTATTTTTTACCTTTTATTTAATTTTTTTTCCCAACTAATCCCCTTCTTTCCCGGAGCCGCCGTTTGCAAACCGTACATCCAATCAACTCCGTTCAAAAGTCAAAGTTTCTTAGTTTTTTTCCCTCTATCCAATGGTCTCCTCCATTTCTTTCTATTGAGAAGTCATCCAGGGCCCCCTTGTTTCTTCCCCAACGACCCTCTCGAGGGGGCATACCCTATCATTTTCTTCCATCCATTTGAGGCAGACACTAGGGCATCCCTCTCCTTTTTTCCTCCTCTTGGATAGCTCATTAAACCTCTTTTAGGCTGGGGCATCAATCCCTATCACTTTCTTCATCCCCGACATTTTATTTTTCTTCGAAACATTGTTAGTTTAACAATATTTCGAAGAGGGGCAAAATGTAGACACCCAAATTTGATCACTCCCATATGATCAAATTTACCTCTTTATTCATCAATTTTGTCAATATTAATTTATTTAATTAATATTACACTTCCCACATAAGACTCTTAAAGTATTTAATTTAATAATTAAACACTTTATTTGGTGTCTTTCTCCTCTCTAAATTAAAGAAATACACCAATTTATTTAATTTAGTCATTCTAATCTTTTGAATTAAAATCAATTTAGAATTATTATTTTCTCCCTCCTTGTCACATCCTCTATAATCCATCACTAATTTGAATTAATTTAATTAATTCATATTTAGGGTGTGCATCCTCTTAATCAAGGATTAATGTCACATCCTCCTACATTTGCCACTTGTCTCTAATCTTCCATTAATTATCATAATCAAGTATTTGCACAACTTTAATCAAAGTCATTAAC
The DNA here is from genome assembly GCA_007258455.2 of Sequoia sempervirens. Lineage (NCBI taxonomy): Eukaryota > Viridiplantae > Streptophyta > Pinopsida > Cupressales > Cupressaceae > Sequoia > Sequoia sempervirens. The sequence goes on along the minus strand of VDFB02168118.1, from coordinate 204,745,221 downwards.
CACTTTTAGCACCACTTTTTAGTCAATCTTTCCATTTTTTCCTTTTTGGGCATTGACCCTCTTTCCCATGAGAATTTTTAATTCTCATTTATTCATCCTATGTCTCTCTCCTCCCCATGTGAATTTTTAATTCACATTTTATCTTTCCAAGGCTTCTAGAATATTTGACTTGTCACCTCATGCACATGTGACCAATTCCCACCTTTTTGGAGACCCTCTCTTATCCATTAGATTCTCCTATGAATGTGAATTTTTATTTCTCCAACCTCTTTCTCTTTTCCCATGGAGATTTTTGAGAAATTCCAAAATTCTTCAAGTGTCATTTTCACTCCCACTTGGGGATAAGAAGTTCCTTTTTAAAGAAATCTTGTCACTCCCCAAGGTACTTGGAAGGTACTTGTCCTTCCTCGACATCATGTACCTCTCTTCCACATCACCTTCACATCATCCTACCTTTATCCTCTTCACATTCCACATGTCAAAATGTGAGGGCTTGTGAGTCCTCAACTCACCTTAGCCCTTCATCTTGACTTTGTTGGATAAATCCCAACCATTGAATTCTCTAGAGAATTCAAGATCCTCTATAAATACCCCATCCTCTAAGGCATTTGGAGGACTTAGCCATTTTTCAACTAAATGTTTCCATTTTATACACTCATCTAGTCTTCAATTTCACCCATTTTCATTTGCATCCAAGCATATAGTTAAGCTTTGCATTTATCCATATCAAGAGCCATCAAGGAGCATAAAAATCAAATCTAAATCAAGGGCCAACCAAGGAGTTTCAGCTGCAAAAGGGAGGTATATCCATTTGTCTTCATTTAACACTTTCCTCTTTGCTTTTACAAATTCTTTAGGCTAATCTTGAGGTGTTTCCTTATGTTTTTCCATTGCATTTTAGTTGCTTAGAAAGGGTTAAACATTTTGATATCATAGAAACAAAAAGGGTTTATTAAAAAAATTGTTAGGTTTCCACCAATATAATATATGCCTTATTTTGAATGTAATAGATAATTATTATTATTTTTCTACATACATTATGACTAAATTCTTGATTGATAGGTTAATTGAAGAACTTCTATAATTTTCAAACTATTTCACATTTTTTTAAATCTAAAAGATGTGTGACATTCTATGCTTCACATACTATAGGATAAAAAAAAAAATTATAATTTTTTAACCAAGCTACGGTGGTTAGACAAAAAAAAATTAAAAATTTAAAAATGTTCTAATAAAAAATCATAACTAATTATTTACATGCAAAAAAATTACAAAAAAAATGTCGCACATTTGGACATGTGTCCTTTACATATATTAAAAGTTTTAGAAAAATATATCATTTTTTCTTTTACTTAGGGTGGTCAGACATACACCCTTCTTATCTTTTTCTTGAAAATTTAGTACTATTAAATTGAAATTTCAAATTTTTATAAAATAGATTTTTTTTCCCAAAAAAGGACTAGTAGTCTAGAAACTACATTCAACTTCCTACGAATTTTGATCTTACTTATTTTTCAAAATATATTAATAACCTATTCAAACTTTTACATCAAGTTGTCTAACTCTATTTTTCTGAATTTGCATTGCCACTTAGGGGCCTAGTTTGGACCGCCATGATCCTGCACCAACCCACCTACCGAATCCTTATCCAACATATGTCTTATCTCATTAACCACTCTAATATCCCTAGCTATGATATTTTCTTGCCCCAAATAGTTCCCAAATTCCAAAAGCCTTTGATCTAGGTATAGGAGTTGCTTTGCAGGAATCATGAGAGATTCATCTTCCTCCATAGATGAGGTCATAGGAGAAATGGGAGGGGTAGGGACACGCATGGTTTCTCTAAAAAAATTAATGTCTATTCTTGAAACTACCTCATCAAAAGTGGGAGCCATGGTGACCTTCATAAAATCCATCTCTAAATATCACATGCTCCTTTTGACAACATGCCTGGAAGTTGTAGATTGAGTAATAAATCTCATAAAGCTTTACAATGCACAAGCATGTAACACACCTTAGTCATAAGAGAAGAAGTGTTGAAACATAGAAATAGATTCAAGAGGTTCACATTGGGTTCACCAAAAATGTAGAGAAGGGGGACCCACCACCTCGGAACTCCAGGTCATAGGAGAGTCCTAAGTAATGGGATACCCTAAACTACCTTGAGTTTTCTAAGCAAATTGAAAGGGGTAAGGTACTAAGGATAAAAAGGAAGGACATATGGCCTGCCACTTTCCTTTTTCTAAAACCAAATGTTCATAGGATCAAAAGAGTCAATTTCAAGGGACCGGCCCACTTCCTAGATAGTTTACTATCTGAGGATGGCAATGTAAATGACAAACTCTAGCATGATGGGCTGAAATCTCAATGGTGCACTAGTGTCCATATGGATAAAGATCCAGAAGAAAAGATGAAACTCAATGAAACCTACTAATTGTCTAACAGATAAGTGTTTACAGTACAATATAATGCTAGAAAATTACAAAATTAAAAGTGTAACAAAAGGAATGCTATAACTATATTATGCTAGAATAGGCAAAGATAGGGTAAGAAATCAGACCTTTCTACCCACAAGTCAAAATTTCAAGTAGTTCCATGCGAAAAAACCTACACACAAGACCAAGGAAAATGTTGGGATTTTTTTTAGAAGAATAACTCTGTAAATCCCTCACTTTGGTGTTTCTTACTCCATGGATAGCCAAATAGCCACACAATATAGAAAATGATAAAGAGATAGAAATGAAAGCACCAATGAAATGTATGCTACATAGTAAAAAAAATGATACAAAGAACAAATAGTAATGGAAAATATCACCTCCATAGCTATGAGCACTCAAGGAAATTAGTGGAAGGAGACAACTTGTGAATCTTCCAACATTATTGTTGTCACAATAAAAATGGTGTAAAGGCCAAGAACAATAGTTTGTAACCAAGGAGACAAGATCTTGAGAGTACAAGAATGGAGCTAAGAGTGTGAATACGAGTGAGATTGGAGAAGAGAGTGTTCAATAGTTCAAGAGAGTTCAAGAAGAAGGAATGAATGAGATGTTAGAGAATTTGAATGGAAAAAAGGGAGGAAAAAGAATCATTTTTCGTTAGTCAAGGAGGTAGGAGATGTTACAGTTCATATTCAACAAAGAAATGTTTTTTCCCCTATGGATTCTTGAGGTAGGAATCATGTTAGGATGGAAGCACGGTGCACAAACATCCACACAACATGCACACATCCCCAAAAGAGATTCCTCCACCGATGCAAAAAGATGCATCCAGGTGGATGAAGCAAGGTGGTAGTGGTAGAATTGCATCATTGGATTTATGTTTTATAATATAGGGTTGATGAAATGAGGAATTTTCCTAGGCTTTGAAATTCACTCCATTACACTTTCTATAAGGGAAATACCTAGAGCCAATACAAATAAAATAAATCGACATACATATGGTTTAAATACTTGAATCCTTAAGAAACTCTTTCCCCCCAAAACTAATATACTTATATAAATTTTCACATATAAGATGAAATCATCTAATCTCTACATTATAGTAAGTGTAGAAACCTAAAAATGATAATTCACATTTGATCAATTTATCCTTATTCATCCCATTTTGGGCTTATATATTAATTATATAATATTCAAATTATTTAATTAATATTCCTACTATCTCAATATTTATTCAAAAATCATTCTTATATTTTCCAAAGCTTCTATCCTATGGTAAATAATTATTTCTAATTATTTTCTTATCCTAATGTCTCCCTTCCTTAATTGGTCTTATCACATCCTCCATAACTTCTTCCTAATCTACCATTACCCATAATACTCCCCTATTTTTTTCCACATGCTTAATTCAATAATTAAGTGGGAATTTGACTACTCAAAAACTCCACATAATCTACCTTGTCCTTTGAACCTTAAATTCTATACTTTTGTAAATATCCCATGTAGTTGGGAGGTATGGGCCTATCCACCTTGAATTCTAAAATGGGACTTTTATATTCCTATTTGTCCCCAAAGTACTTCATAGGGTAAGGTGGTGGAAAAATACACCTTTATGAGGAACTTACCAATTATACCTCTAAGTACCCACCATTCTCTCATGCCATCTCAGGTTGTTCCACTAGAAAACATCTTCTTTCTTAAGACATATAAATCCATTCTAGACCTTGATCTCCCAAATCAATCCTATCCATTGATCTCTCCCATCAAAAATCTATAAATTGATCCCTAACCCAATCCATTTTAATGAGAATTTCAATGAAAAGTTATGTTGTTAAAATGAGCAAAAACAAGCAGTCTAACATAGGATTAATTTCTTTTATCTTATGTTTGGTTAAGAATTTTTATGCCTTAATTGAGTGTTTGATTATATATATTTTTGTTTAATTTGGTCTTTAAATTTTTCATTGTATACACAAATTCCCTTCACACAAGATGGAAAATTATCCTATGATTGGAGGATCACTTTGACATATTAAAAAGTTTATTTACACATGTCACCATATTTCTTTGTGTTTTATGTTTGTATTTTTGTCAAGGAGGCTTGCAACTAAGGATTGGTTTGCATTTAAATTTTCTCCTTACTATGATACTAGGGACCAACTCTTTTGTACATTTAAATAATTGGGTAGTAAATATATATTCTTTCATATATTATGAGGATTACATGTGCTTATTTATCTTCTTTAAAAAAATATTTCATATTTTCTAGTGTTTGGCCATAGACATTGCTTTCACAATGCTATACACACAAATGATCAATTCTTTTAATCGCCATATTTCTTCCTTAATATTGAGCATGAAGAAATATGATAATATTCTTGTAGATATGAATAGATTTATGAATTAGTGGAGGATATGATATGTTTTGACATGATATCTCTTTAGTGCACACATTTTATTTTGTTTATATTTTTGGGTTTATAAGAGTTGTGCATGTAATTACCTATTCATTTTTTGTTATAATTTAATAATCCCATTAGCTAATCCCTCAACCATAATCCCTCAACCCTATACCCTCAACCCAATACTCTAAACCATCAACCCTATAGGTCCTCAATCCTATACTCTCAATTCTCAACCCTCTACCCTATACATTAAATCCTTAATCCTCATATATATCTGTTCCTTCCTCCTCTTCTCTCCTTCTCTCCATCTCACTTCTCCCTCCATCTCTCCCTCCATCCATACCTCCCTCTCTATCATAATCCCTCAACCCTTAAACCCTTAAAAACTCAACCCTAAACCCTAAACCCTCAACCCTCAACACTTAAACCCTCTACCCTCTACCCTCAACCCAATACCCTCTACCCTCAATTGTAAATCCTAAACCCTCTACCCTCTACCATCAACCCTAATCATTCGACCCTATACCCTCAACCCTCAAACCCTTAAACCCAAGTAAAATATCTACCATAATCCCTCAAACCTCAACCCTTAATCCCTCAACCCTTAAACCCTCAACCCTCTACTCTCAATCCTCAACCATTAAAACCTAAACCCTCAACCCCTATACCCTCTACCCTATACATTACACCATCAACCCTAATCCCTCAACCCTATACCCTCAATCCTCTATCCTCAACCTTAAACTCTCAAACCTCAACCCTTAAACCCTTAAACCCTCTACCTTCTACCCTATACATTAAACCCTCAAACCTCAACCCTTAATCCCTCAACCCTCATCTCTTAAAACATATACCCTTAACCCCTACACCCTCTACCCTATATATTGGACCCTCAAACCTAATCCTTCAACCACATACCCTCAAACCTATACCCTAAACCCTCAACCCTCAACCCTCAACCCTCAACCCTAGACCCTTAAACCCTAAACCCTTAAACATTCTACCCTCTACCCTCAACACTAATAACTCAACCCTATACCCTCAACCCAATACTCTAAACCATTAACCCTATAGGTCCTCAACCCTATACCCTAAATTCTCAATAGTCTTCCCTATACATTCAATCCTCAAACCTCATCTATCTTTGTTCCTCCCTCCTCTTCTATCCTTCTCTCTATCTCACTTCTCCCTCCATCTCTCCCTCCACCCATCCCTCCATCTCTACCATAATCCCTCAACCCTATACCCTCAACCCTTAAACCCTTAAACACTCAACCCTAAACCCTCAACCCTTAAACCCTAAACCCTTAAACCCTCTACCCTCTACCCTCAACCCAATACCCTATAAACTCAACCCTATACCTTCAAACCTTAAACCCTTAAACCCTTAAACATAAGTAAATTGTCAACCAAAATCCCTCAACACTCATCCCAAAATCCCTCAACCCTTAACCCTTAAACCCTAATACCTCAACCCCTATACCCTCTACCCTATACATTGTACCCTCAACCCTAATCCTTCAACCATATACCCTCAAACCTATACCCTAAACCCTCTACCCTCAACCCTAAACCATTAAACCCAAAACCCTTAAACCTTCTACCCTCTACACTTAGCCCTATACACTCAACCCAATACCCTAAGTCATCAACCCTATAGGTCATCAACCCTATACCCTCAATTCCCAACCCTCTACCCTATACATTGGATCCTCAACCCTCATCTATCTTTGTCCCTACCTCCTCTTATCTCCTTAAGTCTATATCAATTCTCCCTCCATCCCTCCCTCCCTACCTCAACCCTATACCCTCAACCCTTAAACCCTTAAAAAATCAACCCTAAACCCTAAATCCTCAAACCTCAACCTTTAAACCCTTAAACACAAGTAAACTCTCTACCCTAATTCTTCAACCCTCAATACTTAATCCCTCAACCCTTAAACCTACAACCCTCAACCCTTAAACCTTAATACCTCAACCCCAATACCATCTACTCTATACATTGGACCCTCAACCCTAATACCTCAACCCTATACACTCAACCCTCTATCCTAAACCATAAACTCTCAACCCTCAACCCTTAAACCCTATACTCTCTACCCTCTACCCTCTACCCAATATATTAAACCCTCAACCCTTAATCCCTCAACCCTCAACCCTTAAACTCTAAACCCTCAACCCCTGTACCCTCTACCTTATACATTGGACCCTCAACCCTAATCCTTCAACAATATACTATCAAACCTATACCCTAAACCCTCTGCCCTCAACCCTAAACCCTCAACCCTAAACCCTTAAACCCTAAACCTTTAAACCTTAAACCTTCTACCCTCAACCCAATTTACCCTAAACCATCAACCCTAATCCCTCAACACTATACCCTTAACCCCTATCCCTCTCTCTCTATCTATCCATATCTCCTCTCTCTCTCTCTCCCTCTCTCCTACCCTCTCTAATTGTCTCTATCTACCCTCTCCCTCTTTTTATGTACCTCTCACTCAATCAATCCCTACCACTCTCTCTCTCTCACTCTCTCTCTCTCTATCTCCCTCCCACTACCTCTCCATTACTCCCTCTCTCTTGCCATCTCTCAAGTTTCTCCCTCCTACACTCTCTCTTAAGTATCTCCCTCTGGCACCCTACCTAGGTAACTCTCTCTCTCTCCCCCCTCTCTTTATCTATCCCTCCCACCCTACCTAGATAAGTCCCTCTCACTCCAAACTCTCTCTCACACTCCCTCCCTCTCTCTCCCTCTCTCTCAAGTCACTCCCTCCCACACCCTCTCCCTCTCTCAAGTCTCTCACTCTAACACTCTCTCTATCACACTCCCTCTCACCACCTATCTCTCAAGTCTCTCCCTTTAGAACCCTACCTACATAACTCCCTCTTTCTCTCCCTCTCTATCTCTCCCCCTCTCTCTCTCCCTCTCTTAGCTCTCTCATTCACACCCCTATCTCTCTCTCTCCCTCTATCCCTCCCACCCTACATAACTAAGTCCCTCTCACTCCAATCCCTTCCCTCCCACTCCCTCTCTCTTAGGTCTCTCCCTTCCACCCCCTTTCCCTCTCTCAAGTATCTCTCTCTCTCCCTCCAACCTTACCTAGACAACTCTCTTAAAATTCTCCCTCCCTCTAAAGACATACATGGGTGATCCCACAATAGTGGTTTACAATTTTTGGCCAAACTAGACACTGAAATAAATTTTTTAAACTAAATCTTCACTTTCGGGCACCTATAGCAGCTAAACCGCGAGGAATTTGAAGATGATGCAAACTAGAGTTTCATGAATTTTTTTCTATAGATTCTAAATATATTTTTTTTCAAAATTTTTAGAATTATATTGAACTTCTTTTTCCATTTCCCTCAAAAACTAGTTTTTTTTAGAAAACGACATTTTTAAAAAGTGACGCTCACCGTCTAATGCATAAATTTTTTTCCATGAAGGATAAAATTATAATTATTTCAAATTTAGATTTGTAACTCTAATATCTAGTGCTTCCACTTGTTAGATAATTTTTTATTGAATATTGTTTCTTTAATCAAGTTTTGAATTCAAACCAATTATAATTCAGACATAGCGCCACCGTATAACACGTAACATTTTTTGTATGTATCAAAATTCAATTTTTTTTTCTTTGTTGGATCAAGGAATTCAATATTTGGTGCACTAATATTTTTAAATTTTTTTCTTTAATAATCTACTATTTTTCCACATGTCTAGAACAAAGAGCTTTATTTTCATTGAAAAACCTACATTCACGAGAAATAAAAAATAAATATAATAGTAAAATTAAATTTACTTAAAATTATACTTTTTGGGAAGCTTATAATAAGGAATACATACTTACAAAAAATATATTTTAAATGAATTCATTTGATCCCCCAAAAGGTAAATCAAAAGTGGGTTTTTATCAACATTTTGATAGGTGTAAAGGAGACTCTGTTATAGATATGGTTTAAAACGAGTGGGGTTCTATCCAAGGGGGTTTGATTTAAGGTAGTTTGATAAAACCCTCTTCAATTGGAATTCTTTAAATGAAAAATTTTAAGGCTTAAATCATTATATTTTCTAAAAATATGTGATTTCAACAAAAATCAGTTCCTCCCAACAATTGTAAACCAGCTTTATAGGATCAGCCACATAGATACATACATATAAGAAGACATACATACATACATAGAAGCACACATACATATGTACATACAATCTTACATGCATACAAGCATACATGTACATATCTACATACAATATTACATACATACATGCATTGATACATACATACATACATGCATGCATACATACATACATACATACATACAAGCATACATACATACAAGCATACATACATACAAGCATGCATACATACATACATACATGGCATACAAGCATACACAAATACAAACATACAAATATATATACATACATTCAATAGAGTAGCATTTAACACATAGAAAGACATAACATGAGCACATTATAACACATTTACATTATGTCTTGCTAGACATTTCTTGCAAAAACACAAAAACAATGTCAAAATTAAGAAATAACGTGAGCGCATTATAATGTGCTCACGTTATAATGCGCTTGGGTTATTTATTGCTCTAGGAATTCCCAAGTCTTAGGCTTGGTATTTTCCCTGGAAGACCAACCCAAAGGCTTGGAGGGCCTTCCCAATGTCCAAAGATGTGCTTTTGCAAATTCAACAATATTTCACATAATCGTGTTTGTGCTCACTGCCAGGTGTGCATGTGTTTCAATGTCAAGCAAATAAAACACTTGGGTAATGTTAGGCTCTCTCTTAGCTATCTAACGATTTTTTTTTTTCACTTTTGACAATGGCCTTTGATCTACAATTTCTTTTATTTGTGTGTCTATTTTTTGGAAAAATCTAGTGTTTGGTGCTTTTTCATTATAAATTAACTATTCATCAAAATTTCAAATATATTACATTTATATAAACTAGATTCCATGCTCCATAAATTAAAAAAAAAATCAATTAGTTTCCAAAATTTATAGGGGTAGCACAACCAAAATTCTATTTTTTGAGGAAGTGTCCACTTTGAAAATTAGTAAAAAATCAAATATTCATTAAAAAATTATCATAAAAATCAAGCACAAACTACATACTATTAGTTGATTTCTCACTAAAGCAATTTTAAAAATACTAAAACAAATTTCACCATGCTAGGGAGCCACAAAAGTTACTACATATGTTATATTTTTTTGACAAAAAGAACATGAATTTTTGTGGTCCCCTCTTTTGAACCCCTTAATCTCAACCATTTTAAATAAAAAATATTAGTTTAGAAAGTAGACTTGGAGCACTACAATCCTTGTTTTTGTTGTATCTCAAAATTTTGAGTGTAACTATCCTCAATTTCATGTCCAAGGTCAGTATTTCTTGATTTTAGAAAAAAGTGGCCATTTAAGCCCCCTTTTTAACCCCCATCTTTTTGCACTTACCCCTAAGTTGAGTATGAGAAAAATTTAAGTAGTATTGATCCTATGTCTCTTATTCAGGAATTGTCTAGCATGACGAGGCACAAGGGAGAATTACCATATGATTTGTTTACAAGGTTTTTAGATGCCTTGGTGGAGGTCCCTCAAAAAATTGAGACCTGAGGATTCAATATGCATTGATTTATTTTTTAAAATCTATGAGTCACGATTGAGTACCTTGCCAAAAGAGTTGAAGCCTCATAGTTTTGATTAGGTACTTGATTGGATAGAGGTTGTTGAAGGAGCTCGATGTGATTATACAAGAGGTGTGATGTCTCAAAATGCATATATCATTTGTCCTATTGAGAACAATTAGAACATGATGCACATAACTAAAAAAAGTATGTCAAAAAATAGAGATCCATGTTGTATAAATGAGGATAATTATTGTTATCACCCAACAAGTAGCATATATGCAGATCAATATAGCAGTGATGAAGATAAATATACATGGTATGATGACCAAATAGATATGCATGAAAACCCACCTTGTAATATATTGGTTGATGAAGTAAAAGAGATGCAAGATGTTATTTCATGTTAGGTTTTGATCAGTACCAATAGTGCAAGTGCTACATGTATCTCATTACAAATCAATGGTCAAGATAATAAATGAAACTTTAAACATTCATTCTGAAAATTCTAAGTATAGTTTATGTAGTGGTGAATTTTCTTATGATGAGGATCATGATAACAATGAGCCTGATTATTTTTCTAAGGATTATGTGTGCTTGCATGAGGATGATTTAAAGACCTATGTTTTCTTCATATAAGGGATGCAATGATGTGAATGTTAATGAAGCCACTTGTTCACAAGTGAATGAACAAATTTCATTTGATGAATACCTGCAATTTAGTTTAGGTTTTCTATCATTAGAACAAACTAATTCTATGAGTGATGATGAATTTGAAGATAAAAACTTGTGTGTTCAGTATCTAATCCTAAGCATAGTGTTAGAGATGGTAAAGATGATGATGTTGACTATGATTCTAATGAACATGATTATTTCTTTGATTCTTGTGATTGTTTATATGAAATAGAGATGGAAATTTTTGTGATACATGAAGAGGATGTTGAAGTGCATACCATTGGGAAATGCATTGATTATGATATATTTTTGAAGCCACTAGCTCATGAAATTAATGGTGATATGGAGTATGAGCTTTTTTCTTTGTAGAAATGGAAATGTTTTCATTCAATAAGGAGTGCATTGGTGTGGAAGAGAATGAAGATACTTTTTCAATTCTTAATAAGCCATAGATAGAACATTCCAATTTTTCAAATTTGAAGTGTTCGTGCCCTTTAATTTTTTTTATAGAAGCTAGGTCTACTTCCTACTAAATCTACCTTAGAGCCCATCTTCAATTATTAAAATTTTGTAACTCATAGGTCATATTTCAAATCTATATCATGTATAATGTTGTGGTTATAGGATAAGTATCATGAAATTTAATTGATAGTAAGATGATTGTGCTACAAATAAAGTGGTTAGGTACTATGGAATCCATGTATCTACTCACTCACGTGACTCACATTGATCCCAATCACACTTAATACAATTTCGACAAAAACAGGCCAACTCTCATGTCCATATGGTTCATGCACCCACATATGAGCTTCAAAATCAATACATCTTTGAATATTCTCTAATTGTTTTACATTCCAATTTTTCTCCCACTGTGCCCTCCTCAACCAACCAAAAGAAACTAAAAACTTATGAACAAGTGTCCCTCCTCATGATAATGCATAAGTACAAAAATGAACAATAGAAAATGCATCACTGAATGTTGCATCACCTCTGATCTTTATTTGTTCCTTAACCAAAACTCTCTTCATACATGCACATGTACCATCATTCTCACCTTTTGCATGTCGAGCTTCAAAAAACTCCAAATATGTGGTACACCCCTCTCTACATGCATCCTTCTCAACCAATAAAATATGTAAGAATTATTGAATCACCCTATGTGGTTATCTGACCAAATGAGATGTCAACCCATTATAATAACTTTTTCCTACAAGAACTCAATTTTTTTTTTTAAATAGTGTTGAAAAAACTCAGATGAATGAGATCTATCATCACTCATGTAAAAATGGCACTCCCTAATTATCTTCCTATCCTCTTCTATACTATTAGGGGCATGTCTATATGTTATGTGGAAAAAAATAACAATTTGAATAGAATTGTAATATTGTGATTATACCTCATTTTGTGGTTGCAATATGTAATTTTCAAAAAAATAAACCACGAATATAATAGTTCCAATCGAGAAAGAGTCCTTACATGTATCTTGAATTGTCGATCCAACCATGGGACCTATGGCTATGCCTTGCATACTTGTAGAATAAATTTTTCTTAAAATTAGAAATAAAATTGGCAATACTTACCTCTCTTGTAGCCAACTCACATCTAGAACCTTCACCTCCACTCTTCAATATGTATTTGACTATCTCAAACATTTTTTCCTCAACAATCTTGTTAGCAAAATCATGTTCATTTCAATCATGAAAAAATGTTACAAACTTAAATAAACCATCAAATTGCAAACGCATTTCATTTAAATAATCGTTTCTATAAAATAAGGAACCATCACCTCTAACACATAAAAATGAATCTAACAAATCCCTGGATGACTTAGGAAGTTGTATTGCATGACAATCCTGCAAAATTTCATTAGTATGCATAGTATAATGAATATAGCATAATAATTCATTATACATAGAAAACTCAATTTGGTATTTACAACATGTATTACGAATATTAATAGGTACACAATAAATTGACTTGCAAGACTCGGGGATTTGTAAATTTGGTTGTGCTTCACAAATTTTTTTGTAAAATATTATTTGGCTACATTCCAAGAAATTTTTAGGATGCGGTGTGTGATCTCGTTTACCAGTTCTTAATTTTAAAACACCCTTTACATTTTGTGATACTCTAGAGTGAGTTCCAAAATTGCTCAATTTGTATCTTAACATTATTAGTTAGCTTCTTATCAACATATGGAAGCCTCCCACTAGAAGCCTATGTATCATTTTGAAGAGGACTATTGAGTCTTCCTCTTCTTGAGAGTTCTCTATTCAATGTTTTATGATTTAGATTTAAATCAATACAAGTTTTTCTCATTAAACAAGAATTTCTCGAATAATGGCTTACTAGTGAGGGTGTGATCACTCTACGAGTAGCTCTTTAATCTTTTTCCTTACTAGTCTTTCTAATAGAAGTTAAAACATTAAAAATATTTTTTAAAATATACTATTTTTCTGAATTTTTGGTGACACGAATCTTCAATTTTCTTAATAATGGTCTCAATTTGTAAGACTTTAGCAATTGCACAAAAAAATGACATTGTTTAGTTAATGTCTTATCGAAAAAGTATCGATTGAACATATTGGTAGCCCAATCAAGATTATCTATTATTTTCTCATCTATTTCAAGTAACCATTTAGTGGTTCTCATGTAATTATATGATACATAAGGTTCATTTTCAACATTTTCATTTTTAATATTTTCAATGCTATCAACATTTTCAATAACAATTCCAACATTTTCAATATTATGAATATATATATATTTTTTTATGAATAGGCATGCATCTATATTAATAAAATAGATAGAAATACATATTGAAAAAAAAAGTGGGTGGTAAAAAGGCACACCCTTAGAGTCATATGGGCAGAGCCTAGAATTTTAACATAACATGGGCCAAGCCCAAAAAGTAGTAACCATAAAAAACATGAAAATAAAAAAATCCTTTAAGAAACTAGAGTAGTGCCAATCGTAGGCAGAGGGTCCCTATCATCCAGATGCCTTCCTCGTACATCAGTGGGGTCTGTAGTGATGCCAGGAGGACCCTAACCAACATCATCTTCTTTTTCTTTCTCTTTTTCATTCTCATGTTTGGGAAAGATTTCCAAGTTTAACCACAGGAGCCACTTCACAAAATCTAGCCAATCAGAGCTGCTACTCATAGCAGTATTAGTGGACCACTTGGAAGAGCCAGTGCCAGCCCCCGCTGTCCCTCTAGAGGGCCACCCCAAGTCAGCCTGCGAAGGAGGAGAATTTGACCATCGAGGAGGGTAGGAGCCATGGTGATGATGATATTGGGAGCGTGGGTGAGAAGAGCCACCCCATCACTTGACCCGTGAGGGAAACTGACTGTAGGAGGAGGTGGGAAAAGAGGGCACCTGATCCATAGTACAAGGGGCATTGCCCCAGTGGTCCAAAAGCATCTATAAGTGAGATATTTCAAGAAAAACTTTGTTTGCTTGCACTTGTATCTGTAAAATAAACTTTTCATTTTCAATGTTATTGGCATTTTCATTTTCAATACCAATTTCAACATCTTCTATATCAATTCCAACATTTTCATTTTCAATGTTAACATTTTCATTTTCAATTTCAACATTCTCAATTTCAATATTTTCATTCTCAATTTAAATATGATGTTAAATATTTTCAAATTCTATTTCATCTTCACTTGAACTGACATTTAATAGTGGAGAAGAAGCCTCAACTTGATTATTTTCCATACCTTGTCTTCTTTTCCTAGGACTTTCTCTATATTTTGCTCTATATGCTTCAATTTGATCTGCTGTTAGTTTTCTATTTCATTTTCTCTTACAACAACTATTTTTCCCCATTGCACAAATACAAAAGAGAAAAAAACTGATTATAAAGGTTAAAAATGTGTAAAGGAATCTACCAAAAGCTAAAATTTGTCTAATATAGATAAAAAAACATGACATTTCAATAATAAAGAGAACGTGGGGATTGTTGGAATGCTCAAAATGGTCCCCTTTTTGTTTTTTATATAATTCACTAAATGGATATCTGTTTGTAATGAATATCCATTATGTTTTGCATAATTCTAAACCCTAAACCTTTAAAAAACAAAACAAATATCTGTTTATAATGTATATTCGTTATCAATAGATATCAACTTTGTTTAGTTTTAAAAAAACTAGACTTCATGAAATGTTTTATGAGTTATTAGTAACATAATATTATTAATATATTATGTTATGACATATTTTATATTATAAATTAATATATTATATATATTTATAATATATATTATATATTAATATTACTATTATTAAGGTATATTATATATATTATTTAGTATATAAATTAGATTATATATTAATCTCTCTCCCCCTCTAGCTTTCACAACTCCTCTCTCCATCTCACTATATATATATATTAATGTAGTATATAATATATACTATGTGTAACGCCCCGCTAAAAGGACCAAGTGGATTAACACAAAAGACTATCAACACCAAGCCAATTTTTTTTAAATTTTTTTTTTTTAGAAACTTAAGTAACACTAACTAATGCAACTCAACCAATTAATATGAATGACATCATTACATTAACATGATATTATAATCACATTATAACCTAAAAGCAATATTGAACATAACCCATTTGCACACCTATCCACCATGGTCTCCTAATGTCGCTACTAAGATACACCTACACTAATTAAGCCTAAAAACATATTTGATACATTATGACCATATTTTATTAACACTTGAATGTAAATTAATCTCATTCATCAAATTATATATAATAACATATCGAAATTATCTTCAAACCACATCTAACACTATGCCAATATAAATCTATTAATAATCAATGTTATAAAATAAGTATATAAAGATATATCATATCTACTGCTTAATTAGACTCATGCATTATAAATACAACATTTCTATATTAAACCTCTCTATTACATACTAAACAATAATAAAAATGTTTATAATCAAGATTGTATCAATTCACTTACTTTTCCTATACAAGAATGCTACCATGAACACGATTCATTAATCTAAGAGGTACATATGTATAAGATACACTAAACATAATCTTTTTATGAAAATATCCCCTACACATAAATTCAACTATAGAATGAAGCGAAAGGAAAGACTCTCCATGTTGCGCACAAATTGCACCACCTAAATCCCAATGGATGGTTCAGAAATACCACCCTACCATGTGGAACCCTGAGGCCCACTCCCTCCGTGCTAGGAGACAACACTAGGCCCCACAAAAAAAGAAAACAACAAAATAGAAACAACAAGTGGCTGACAATAAACATCCAAAGAAAACTACCAAAATAAGAATCAACCAAAAATTACAATAACTTCACAAATGCTTCTAGGTACTTCTATAGACCCAATCACATAACACAAATGGATAGAAAACTAAAAAAGTTTATCATTAAACCACAACACTACAATAAAGTATATTACAACAATCTCACAATCTTATAACATAATAACATACTTTAGTTTAGTAATTCACAATCAAGACCACTAATGCACATCCCTGACATAATTAATTTTTACATATACAGAAATCTCAACATAGGATCTCACAAACATGAAGAAATTAACAATATGCAAATAGTAAATACATTTAAATAAAAATGGTACAACACAATACAGATCAAATAATATAGTTATACCCTCTAATACAACTTTTAAAATTGAACTAATTCTCACTTAACAACAGTCAAATTTGTTAACAATAAAACAGCCTTAAAACAGTCATATCAACTCAAAATTAAAATCTGTAAAATACCCATTGCAGATTTAGTCATTGACCAAAAGTGAATCATAAATTTATAAAACACAAAACAATAGAAAACTCTCATAAAACCTTCTTTTCGGCAATATTCGATTACAGTCAAATGATAAAATGAATAACTCAATAATCAGATTTCATCCAAAATAAAATATTAAAAAAAAAATCTTAAAATTAATTTAAGCCCTTTCAAACCCCTATAAATCTAAAATCTCAATCTTCCATTGATTGTTTACAAGGAGAAATAAAGATATTTGCAGTCATAGAGGAGTTACTTGACAACAGTCCCGTGTTTCAACCATATCTCACAAACTATCTGGGTTTTTGAAATTTTTGGATAGAATTTAAACGACAACGAGATAAAAAAACCTTTTAAAAATCTCACCAACCTAGTTTGTAAATTTAGATTTATGAGCAATGCAATCAGACGCTTTTACTGGTAAATAACATGAACAAGAAATATGTATTGATTTTTATTGTAGAATAAATAAATGTTTCATTCACACACAGAAATAAAACTATCAAATATTTATTTTCAAAAATCAAAAGAAAGAAATCAATCAAATCATTCATGCATACAAAAGAAAATTTTAACACAAGATCTGAAAATCCAACTGGATCCAACGCTTGGGAATGACAAAAATTTGATGTTGAACTCCCAAATTTTCAACTTTCAAAACCCTCAAATTGCAACAAATTTCCCATTGCTCCTTCCTCTTTGCAAGCATGTAAAAATCTCTCTCCCGAAAAAGAATCTCAATCCAACATGCACTCCCAAAAATAAAACAACCCAACAGAAAGGAAACCCTTTATCTCCTCCCAAAATAAATAGAACACTTCCTAAAAACCAAAAGACAACCTCCTAGCCACCCTTTTAACTTCCGTTTTTGTCACTTTTCATAATGGAGTAATTAGGGTGGGTTCTGGACTCTAAAAAAATTAATTTTATAAAGTAAAAATACCTCTCACCCATAAAACTATCACATAGGAAACATTTTAAATCATTAAAACCACATAAAGACTCTATAAAATATAAATTAAGTGACCATTTTAATAAAATGAATTAAGAGACTAATAATGCAAAAATTACATCCAAATAAAAGTAAAACAAATATTACTCAATAAACAATAACCAAATACTAAATAATGATAATAATAAACAATAACCAAATACTAAATAATGATAATAATAAACAATAATTAAATAATTATTCCTCAAAATAATAACATAATAAAACATAATATAAATAAATGTCACTTATGGATAATATTATATCACTTCTCAAACACATTAATAAAAATCATAACAATAAATATGATAGATTCAATATCTAACTTTACTCAAATAATTCACAAACTAAGGTAAAATATAAATCATAAAATAACTTTACATAAAAGAGCAACATTCACATCAAAAGATAAATAACACTAATCACAATCATAACAACACAACTAACCACAGGGTTTAACACCAACATGTTGGGATTTAAAACTAAGGTTATACAACAAAATCAAACAATCACATATCACATAAGGAAACAATCGAATAAATGCAACACTTCAAATATAGGGTAAAGGAGATCAGACATTGTCTCATGACAACTCGAAAAAGTTAACACATTTTTTATCAATTGTCTCTAATTGAGAACAATGGCTAGGGTTAGGTTATAATTTGGGCCTAGATGTTATCTCCTCAACCACCATTGGGATTAGAGGCACACTCAAACCTGCTAATTTAGGTAGAGACATAGCCTAGTACCTATTCACTTAAACATACAAATTAGAGCACATGTGCATAATAGCCAAAGCACTAGGAAAGAAGCTCTAGCAATCATATCTCATTCATGTATGTCTCTCATACGTCCAATGGTATGATGCCGCCCTTTCCACTTATCCTAACAAACATACTACTGTATCACTTAGTTATCCAAGTAAATCTCTGCATAATAACAATAACATAACAATATGCATCATACTCACCAAAACACTAATAGAAGCTTATGCCCCATCTTGCAACCACAAAGCTTGAACACAAATCAGTATATTTTATGATAATAAAGATAACTATAATCAAAATCATAATAATATGACAAAATAATGATAATATATTAGAATTAAGTGAAAACCCCAAAGGTAACAAAACACTTTCATCATATCAATATGTCAATAACATACATCGTAGTAATGGTTATGTCTGAACACACACATCATGATAAATATATTCTTAAACACATATAATAAATCATTTCCTAACCTTTTTACTTAGTCCATAAATTCATGATATACAATATCAATTATTTAACATCATTAGCACATACCTTTAAATGTTTCTATTATTTTACGTTCATCTCCAAGTTCCAAAGCCAAACTTCCTGTACATCCATTATAAGAATGGAGGGGCACTACACTATGTATTAAATATATTATATAATATATATATATATATAAATTAATATATATTACATAATATTAATATGATATATAATATTTAATATATACTATATAAAATATATGCAGTATATAGTATATAATATAATAATGTATAATATATAATATATAATATATAATATATAATATAATATATATAATATATATAATACATAATATGCAATATATAATATATATGTTATATTAGTATATATTAATATATTAAATATTATTTATTATACATAATAGAGGTAGCATATATCCATTTTTTCTAAAAAAAATAGCAAGCTTAGGATTTGGCTCAAGATTTGGTTCAAAATTGCTAAACCTAGAAAGTCAAATGAAAAACGTGTATAAAATTTCCTTAGTTTTTTGAAGTTCGCCCTTGTGGCTGACAACTTTTTTTTATTTGAATTTAATGAAATGAAAAGGGTTTATTAAAAAAATTGTCAGCTTTCCACCAATATAAAATATACCTTATTTTGAATTTAATAGATAATTATTATTGATTTTCTACATACATTATGACTGAATTCTTGATTAATAGGCTAATTAAAAAAATTCTATAATTTTCAAACTATTTTACATTGTCTAAATCTAAAAGATGTGTCGGATTCTATGCTTCACATATTATAGGATAAAAAAAATGAATTTCATAATTTTTTTAACAAATCTATGGTGGTTAGACAAACACATTTTAATAATTTTGAAATGTTCTAATAAAAAATCATAAATAATTATTTACATGCAAAAGATTACAAAAAAAATGCGGCACATCTGTGCATGTGTTCTCTACATTTATTGAAAGTTTCATAAAATAATATTTCTTTTTCTTGTACTTAGGGTGGTCAAACATACACCTGCTTCTTATCCTTTTTCTTTAAAATTTAGTACTATTGAATTGAAATTGAAATTTTTTGTAAAATAGATTTACTTTTTTCCAAAAAAGGACTAGTAGCCTAAAAATTAAATTCAATTTTCTACAAATTATGTTACTTATTTTTCAAAATATGTTAATAACCTATTCAAATTTTTACGCGAAGTTGCCTAACTCTTTTTTTCTAAATTTTCATTGCCACTTATGGGGCTAGTTTGGAACCCCATGATCCTACACTGACCATCTACCCAATCTTTATCCAACATATGTATTATCTCATTAACCACCCTAACAAGGCCCTAGCTATGATATTTTATTTCCCCAAATAGTTCCCAAATTCCAAAATCCTTTGATCTAGGTAAAGGAGTTGCTCTACAAGAATCATGAGAGCTTCATCTTCCTTCAGAGATGAGGTCATAGGATAAATGAGAGGGGTAGGGACACATGTGGTTTCTCTGAAGAAATTCATGTCTATTCTTGAATCTACCTCATCAAAACTAGGAACCATGGTGACCTTCATAAAATCCATCTCTAAATATCGCATATTCCTTCTGACAATGTGCTTGGAAGTCATAGATTGAATCATAAATCTCATAAATATTTACAACACACAAGCCTACAACACACCTTAGTTGTGAGACAAGAATTCTTGAAACAACGAAACACATTCAAGAGGTTCACATTGGGTTCACAAAAAATGTAGAGAAGGGGGACTTGCCATCTCAGGACTCTAGGTCATAGGAGAGTCCTAAGCAATGGGATTCCCTAAACTACCTTGAGTTTGCTAAGCGAATTGAAAGAGGTAAGGTATTGAGACTGAAAAGGAAGGACATATCGCTTGCCACTTTCCTTTTTCTAAAACCAAATGTTCACAAGATCAAAAGAGCCAATTTCAAGGGTTCAACCTACTTCCTAGATAGCTTACTATCTAAGGATGGCAATGCAAATGAAAAACGCTAGCATGATGCACTATTATCTTAATGGTGCCCTAGTGTCCATATGGACAAAGATTCAGAAGACAAGATGAAACTCAATGAAACCTACTAATTGTCTAATAGATAAGTGTTTACACTATGAGAGAATGCTCAAAAAGTACAAAATTGAAAGTGCAAAAAAAGGAATGTTATGACTATAATATGCTAGAATAGGCAAAGTGAGGGTAAGAAATCAGAACTTTCTACCCATGAGTCAAATTTTCAAGTAGTTCCACGTGAAAGCACCTACACACACAAGACCAAGGAAAATGTTGGGACTATTTTTTTGGTGTTTCCACCTCCATGAACAACCAGATAGGCACAAAATATAGAAAATGATAAAGATATGGAAAGGAAAGCACCAATGAGAAGTATGCTACATAGTAAAAAAAATGATACTAAGAACAAATAACAATGGACAATATCACCTCCTATTAACCATCCAAAATTTCACCCCTCTACCAAGTTGTGAAAGAACTCAACAAATTTGGAGTAACATGAGACTACTTTCAGGTTGTGGCTATCCTATCATGAAAGTAGACCTTTAGATTATGGGTTGAATCCCCTTTTGATGTCACCTAAACTAATGATTTCTTAAGGAAAGAGTAAAAAGATACATGAAAATGAAACTTGACTGAAACTTCAAAGGATGATACACCAAAAAACTAAGACCTACAAACAACTTACAAACATTCAAAATAATGACAAAAATTGGCTTACACAACTCATTTTTTGCATGCATTCTTGCATAAGTATTTTATAAGGAGGTTCTACAGCTAAAACTCTTAGAAGGAAAATATTTCACAACTAAAAGAATTTTCATTCACTAACACAACTTATAACCTACAATAATACGCTTTTTCTGCTAAACATGTGCTTAACAATGACACAAAACTACAAGGAAAAGCTAAATTTTACAAGTAATTTTATCAACCACTAAATGCACACAATAAAAGATGAAATGAGAAGCCAAATATTCAATATAATTGATTCAACCTGTACTCACTGGCATACAAATCTATCTCTGAGTTACAATACTGCTCCTAGTGAAAAGATAACTCTAGAAATTAAGCTATCCCTCTACTAGAAAGAAAGAACTAACTTCAACAATATTGTTTGAAGTCACTTAAGTAAAAATCAAACAACTCCTTCACACAAGTCCATCTAGAAGATTTTGGTTGGATGTAACAAAAAAGGCCGAAAAGAACCTTCTAAAATCACTCCAAATTGTCCTCCACATAAAGCAAGGTCAAGCCAAGACCATAGTCACACTCAAAATGTGACAAAAATGCCTCCAAATAATTTTTTCCCTCCAAAAATAGTCAAAGAAATCCTCCCACACTTTCTCCATGTTGGCAAGTCATCACTTTTGCTCACACATGTCTTCAACCTGTTTGACCCACACTTTTGGTGCATTTGGCAAAGGCATAATAAGATAATAATTTGATTAAGTGACTTATAATAACATCACTAAACCAAATTACTTTACATTTCAAAATGAGAATGCAAAATAATAGGCCACACCATTCCTTGAATTACATCAACATTTTGCATTATGAGATAACATCAAAATAAAGTGATTTGCAAATCACTTAAATAATGTTTTACAATCTAAATAAATGCAAAATAATAATTAAGTTCCAATCACTCCAAATGTCTGTAAAAGCATTTAAGCCAACTCAAACCCCCCAATCCATTTGATAAAATTTAACTCTCCCCTATTTTTGCATTTCAAAGCCATACTTGGAAAAAGTGACTTACCATCATCACTTAGTCAACATTTCATATTTTCAAATATATGAAAAAAGTGATCAATGGTTCAGCCTATGTGAGAGGTCAGAAGGCAACTCCTAAGTCATGGAATACTTTTCATTTTTTAAAAGACAATGAGAAAACACCAAGGCATGGTGGTTTTTAGGATTTAACACAAGGGAAAAAATGCCTAGGTATACGACCCCATTTGACCATGGCATACATTAAATTGTGTTTGGAATTTTTAAAACAAAGGTGAAAAATACCTTTGGTCGGCATCAATATGGTTTCTAACCCTAACACAAAACAATGGGAAAAATGAAAAAAAAACATTCATTTTTTCTCAAACCTCTGGAAAGTTCTCCACTTGCCACTATGGGGTTTCAATTGTAGCAATGTAGATGGTTTTTTTTTTGTCTGATTTCTTGACAAATTCTTGTGATTTCC
The DNA here is from genome assembly GCA_007258455.2 of Sequoia sempervirens. Taxonomy (NCBI): domain Eukaryota; kingdom Viridiplantae; phylum Streptophyta; class Pinopsida; order Cupressales; family Cupressaceae; genus Sequoia; species Sequoia sempervirens. The sequence continues at coordinate 204,721,805 of VDFB02168118.1, read as the reverse complement.
ATTGGAAACAAAGAGGTAAGTGTGATTCTCAAATCAAATCTAGCTTTTTCTCCATTAGTTTGGCCATTTCATGTATCAAGGCCATGACCATAGGCATTTTTTCTAATGTAAACTTTGCTAGACTTGTCTATGGGATTATTTTCTTTCTTTTGGGGCACCATTCAGGTGATTGTTTGAGGATTCCAGAGGCATTTAAAGGTGACAAATTAACTGGAATTTTTAGTGAAAATCAACCACTTGAGCTTGAGTAAGCTCCATCTATCATATAACTCCATTTTTTTTAAATAAAGCTCCTTTTGAGCTCCAACCAGTGTCAAAATAGTGAAAGTTCATCTTTTTCCTTTGTATTTGAATCTTATAAACAAACCCCAGATAGGTTTTTTTCCTTTTGAAGAAGAATGATTTGTTCTTCAAGCTATAGCCATGAAGAAATGAACTGGGTTTTGTTGCACTTTGGTTGCTTTTTTGAAAAAATCTCCATGATATTCTTTACAAGAAAAGAAGGAAAACCTTCAATAGAACTTGTAATTCTTAAATAAAAAGCATTGTAATTCTCTATATTTGAATCTTGATGCAAAACAACAAGTGGGTTCTTGTTTTTGTGAAGCAAACTGACTCTTCAAGCTGTATCCATGAAGAGAAAACTAGGTTTTGTTTCATTTTGAACTCTTTTATGAAAACTCCATGTAATGCATCTAGGCATTTCTATTTTGCATACTTATGAAAGAGAGAAGGATTTTTTCATTTTTTAATTATTTGGGTCTTTTTAGAAACTGTTCCTTCCATACAAAACTCTCAATGCGACTTGCACTTCTTCAGAAAAATAACATTTTTGTACACAAATGGAGGGAAGAAATACTCACCATTCTCTATATTTTTCATTTTTAAAAAAAAACCTAAGTGGGTTTTTTCACTTCATGAAGAAAATCTATTCCTCAAGCCACAACCTCCAAAAGGAATGAAATGGGTTTTAATTGCATTTTACTTCTCCTAAAAGAGGGTTTAGAACCCATTTTGTGGGTCATTCTAGTTTTTTCTTTGATTTTTTGTAGATGATAGAGGGTCTTGATACAAAACCACAACTCTATATCTATTTCCATTTCCAGCCATGACCTTCAAAACACATATACCTCTTCATATAGCTCTCAAAATGAATATAAGGAAAACTCACTCGATTATGCAATTTATGTCCACCATTTCAGGGAAAGCACAATTTTGTAGCATAGACTATTTTTAGACTTGCATAAGTTGAAACAGAGCTTATGTGGTAGTAGAGAGAACATGCAACTGAATGAGATTGCAACAAGGTCAATTGCTCCTTTGTCAATATTTTTATTTGATGGTGATTGTACCTCTGTGCCTTAGATGAATCTTCATGTCAAGCTCTTCAATTGTATGACTGTATATTGACATTGAACATTGGTGCTTCCTACTTATGCTTCCCATACATGACAATGTTCTTTTGTGACTACCTTTCATACATTTCAAGTTTTCATTTTCTCATATGACTATGTGGATGTCTCTTTTCAATGCTTTCAAATGTTCACTTCCTTGTTGACTGTAATGATCATGCTTTATCATGCATTGTCCCACTTGTTCATTAGTTGATATCAAATGGCTGCACTCCTTTGTTGTCATAATGAATTGAAATCCAATGACAGCCATAACATATCACTTGTTACGTCTTTCTCTTCATCTTGACACATTGGCATCAAAACTTCATTAAAGAATATGTTTCTCATGTTGATTTATTTTCATTTTCCCAATTTTGGATACCAGAATTCTGTTATTGGTTTGTCAATATACATATCCAACTATTTTGTTGGATTTCCATTTAAAATTATCATGTTTGCATTTTCCTACATGACTTTTTTTAAATATAAATGGCTTCTCATTGTTGATTCCTTCTTAGCATGCTTGCTTTGTCTTTAAATGGAAACATTTAGACTTACTAAAAGGAAACAACCTACTTGACCATTTGAAAAACAACATATGAAAAGAATGATATCATGTTGGATACAAAACAAAACATGTTCAGTACCTCTAATGGAAATTATTGAATGAGCATCTCTCACTGTTTGGTCCTTCATGTATGGTTACTTGATGCATGTGGTAGCTATTTTGACTGTCTCCTTCATTTTATCAAATCTTGTGGCTATTATGATGCTTGTGGCTGCTCTATTGGAATGCACTATACTTTCCTATCAATGAAAACCTCTCATGTCCCCCAAAATTCATGGTAACTCTGTATGCTATGGCTAATCATTTTTCCATTCTTGCAATACCTCTATCATAGATGGTTGTTCATTGATTCTTGTTGTGTTTTGACAATCCTCTTTGTAATAGACTTTGCTACTAAAGTTTTATGCATGATGATTGCATTATTTGTAGCTTAAAACTTTTAGCTCAATAAGCCTCATGGTTGTCTCTTCATTTACGCACTATCTTACATCACTTGTCAGTGTCTCCTCTTACTTGTTAGTGTCTCCTCAATGAGGACTGCCACCTGTGATTTTTCTTCATTGTCTGCAACACCTTCATTTTATTTTTCCTCTTTACAAGAGTTGCTCTCATATGCATGGGCTGCTATGGTGACTATGTTTTCAACTGATTGATATTTCAAAACTACAATAACACATCTTGTTGCATGTTCATTTCATTATGGTTTGAGTGTTCAATAGACTGCACTTAATGATCTTCCTATGTATTCAAGCCATTGTCATTTTAAGGTAGATGCACATATTTGTCTTCACAAGCACAAAAAAAATTGAATGTACTCACCTTCTCTTAAATTTCTTTTTTGTAAATCCACTATTTATGATACTCTTTCATGTGTCCATGACATGATTCTTTCATGACACATGTGAATGCATCTTCAATGAAGTTTCTTCCCATTGTAGATTCATGGCGTACTGATTGTATTTTGACAATGCTTGATAGCTCTTCCTTGAAACCAAGAAAAAACCCCCCCTTTTCTGCCCTGTAGCATACATTCATTTTTGTTGTCATGTTTATGAAATGTAGCATCCATTCATTGTTGTTGTCCTATTTATTCATCTAGGACTACCCCTTGCCAACTCTTAAAATTTACTATCATATTCACTTGGAATTATGACCTTGGCTTCAGAAAAGTGTTTCACCTCTTGAATCATGACTTCTTAATGAATAACAGTATTCACTATCATTTCTCTTATTTTAATCCTACTAGGCAAACATTTGTCATTTATGGTGGTAACCTGAAAAATCACAATCCTAAGTGATGTGTGCTTGTTCAATAGGATTGAAGTTAGATGAATTGGACTGTCTTTTAAAGCAACTGTTATGCATGACTATACTTGTTCTTATTTTCTGCCCCATATGACTCATGATGGTTTCAGATAGGAATTGATATCTTCTCCATTATTTATGATGGATGCATAATTGAACTTGATGCATTTGTGTGTCAGTGTTCACAGAAGTCACTTGTTTCATATTAAAATGGATCTTGGATCCACTTAAGAAGATTGAAAGACATATTTAGCAGATTACTACCCCTTTTGGCATGATGGCAGCCTAATGTTTGATTCATTATAAAAAAGATGAAGAGTAACTTTCTTGATAGTTCACATTGTTTGTTGCATCTTTTGAATCTAATAATGAAATTTGATCAACTGGTGTGATTCCATATTGATTTAATGCATTAAGAGCTGTGTTTATCATTTATTTGATCAAGTTGCTCAATTTCCTATCCTGCCTAAAACACAAGAGGGCAACATGTTGGGTTCAACCCTCATGGGCGCCACATTTTACTCCACATGTTGTAATTAGCTGAATCAAAATAGTAACAAATACTTGTCCTAAATCTACACAAGGACCAAACAAGTTAGACAAACAAAGCATTTCATAGGTGTGTTTGATTACTCTTTTCTTGTTTTCCTCAAACACTTATGGTATGCTATCTATTTTAATGCTTATGGACATCAGATTACATGTTTATGGATGTTTTGCACATTTTCTGATAAGTGGCCTTTCATTGCTCTAACAACACTCTTTTTTTAGATGTAGGAAACCTAGGAGCAGTGAGGAAAGTGTCAAACGAAAGCAGGAGAAGCGGGGAAGACCAAGATGATGCAGGACAAGGCCAACGAGATTCGTCATTCCAGGAAATGATGGGTCCCTTTTCATTTTATGTGCATTTAATTCTTTTTATCTATAAGCATATAGTATTTTCCTCATAATAATTAGAATAGTCAGTCCCTCAGCTTGTGAGGGACATTATACACTTATGATCATCAATAAAGATTACATTTGCAATACATGTTGGTTCTCTTTCTTATTGTATGCAATTGCAAAACTAGAATAATGCAAAATATTTGATAATCTCCTTTATAAAAATGAATGAAATTTAGCAGAAAATGATGTATCTTTTAATGTTTAAATGCAAACATAGTAATAAGTTACCTAATTTAGCTAGAAGCAAAATCAAGTAACATTTTTTGTGACATCTGCTATATGTTTTCTTGTGAAACATCTTGACTAGTTGCCTGAAGCTTATTCGTTGGGTACCGAGTCATCTAAAAACTAACACAACTTAAAAACAACCTTGTATGCTATTGTAACTCACTAGAACAACATGAGATACCTTGGAAACTTATTCAAAACACACCAGAAAACCAAAGAAAACTACCTAACTATGCAAAAAAACACTTAGGGAAAATTGAAAAGAAAAATGCATTCTAACTAATGTGCAATAGCACTTAGAGGAAATAAAAGCCTACTCTAATTTCTACAAGGTAGATATAGATCATATCTCAAAATAGATTTTGAGGAGTATCTCATTGACTGGGATAGGCAGAGTTTCTCCATCCATTTTTGACAATTGAAAAGCATTGTGCTCCTTGCACTCGGTAATGATAAACGAGCCACTCCACATATAGTCAAACTTAGTTTTCTTTCTAGGCCCACTTTTTAACTCATCCCACTTAAGTACATATCCTTCTCTAAACACCCTAGGTGTTGCTATTTTTTCAAAAACCTTCTTTGTTTGGAGTTGATGCAACTCCATTTTTTTCATGGCTCTATCTCTTGTTCCATCCAACTCCATGAGTTGTCCATATCTAACAACCATTGGATCTTCATCCTCATACATTTCAAGTTGGTTCATTGTATCAAGAGCAAGAAGCTCAATAGATAAAGACAACCTTGCCTCTTTATCATACACCAACATATAAGGGGAATTTCCAATGGATCCTTTTGGAGTTATTCTATCTTCCCACAATGCACATTTCAACTTGTTTCTGGTTCTCTAGCTATCTTCCAAAATCCTTTTGTTGATTCTGATCAGGTTCTTGTTAGTTGATTCTGCCAAACCATCACCTTGAGGGTAATAGTTTGATGATGTATTCAAGTGAATACCATTCTTGACATCCCAATCACTTACTCCTAATCCAAAAAATGCTAAAGCATTATCTGAAATGATTGATTTAGGTACCATGAATCTGGTTACCAAATCATCATAAAAATTTAAAACATCACTTTTGTTGGCTTCCTTTAAGGTCACTACTTCAGTCCATCTTGTAAATTAATTGGTTGTAGTAAGTACCCACCTGTGGCCTACACTTGAAGGTGGGTTAATGGAAATTATGAAATAAATGCCCCATCTCATGAAGGGTTGTTCCACTTGAATGGGATGCAATGGTAAAGCTGGCAAGCTCTCTTTGCCTACAAAAATGGTACATTTTACACATTTTCTGGCCCAAGCATGGGAATATTTAAACAAGCTTGGCCAATAATAGCTAGCTCTCATTATTTTTCATGTAGTTATTCTTGGGACAAAATGACCCCCAATAGTTCCATCATGGAACTCATGAAGCGCTTTATCTACTTGATGTTGATCAATACGCCTTAAAAATACACCATTAAGGTCTTTTCTGAAAAGAATGTTACCAACCAGCACATAAGGGATGGATTGCAGTCTGAAATATCTTCATTTAGCTTTATCTAAATCTGGTGGACACTCACCAATTTGTAAAAAATGAGTCATATCTTGCACCCAACCTACACTTGTTGTTGGTGCATTAGCTGTAAGTTCATCAACAGTAGCTAGAATCACCTTAGTTTCTACCTTTTCTTCATTTCCAAACCCTGTAGCTAGTTGTTCACACAACCCTTTACCCCTTACAATATTTGTTAGCTTAATGTCAACGTCATATTCCATGACCTTTGTAATCCACCCAACCCTCTTTTCATTAAGTTCCTTGCTTAACAAGAACTCCTTCACACTAAGGTGAGCAACCATTAAATGTATTTTGCAGTTAGAAATTAGAGGTTTAAAAAAAATTAGACTTTTGATAGCAGCAAGTACATTTTTTCTACAAAGGTATACCTTTGTTCATAATCTTCTAAGTGTTGACTGAAAAAGGAAATAGGTTGTTCTAAACCAATATCATTCTACTGTACCAGCATTGCAAAAATGATATCAATGCTACTATAAAGGCATACAAAATGAATTATTTTGAAAAGTTCAGGTTTACCAAAATAGGAGTTGTTGATAATGCCTCCTTTATAACTTTGAAAATATGCTTGGCCTCTTTGGTCCAGCTGAAACTTGTATTTTTCTTCAACATGGCAGTTAGTGGTTTCAAAAGATTACTAATATCAGGAATAAACGTCGTAACAAAGTTAATTCTACCAAGAAAAAATTGCAGCCCCTTTTTTTATGGTTGGGTAAAGGAAGATCCAAAATGACACTTACTCTTTTTGGATCAATGGTGATCCCTTGTTTTGACACTATATGTCCTAGAAGCTTGCCTTCATGGAAAAAAAAGATGCATTTTTTGGGGTTGAGAGATATACCAAACTCCCTACACATCTCAAATAATTTCTTTAGATGTGAAAGATTCTCATTTTCCTTCTTGGAAAACATTGTTACATCATCAAGGTAAATGAGCACAAGTTTATGAATCATAACTTGAAATGCCATGTCCATTTCCCTTTGAAAAGTGGCACCAGCATTGGATAGGCCAAATGGAATCCTCTTATAAGCCTTGGTGCCCCATTTTGTGGTGAAAGTAGTTTTATACTGGTCTTCTTCTTTGACAAAGACTTAGTTATAGCCTGAATAACCATCAAGTAATGAGAATCTTTTCGAACCAGCTACTATTTGCAGAATCTACTCCATTGAGGGCAGTGAATAATGATCCTTTAATGAGGCTTTATTGAGGTCTCTAAAATCTAAAAAAATCCTAATCTCTCCATTTTTCTTTCTAGCTGGGACAAGGTTAGAGACCCATGAGGTATGTTTGATTGGAAAAATGATGTCTCCTTCAACCAGTTTGGTCAATTCTATTACCATAAGAGGCTCAAACTTGTGGTTTAAAGGCCTCTATTTCTACCTAACAGGTTTTGCATTTGGCTCTAGTTCTATGGTATGTTGGGAAATTTGGGGGTCAAAAACCTTTAAATTAGAATATTCCCATGCAAATACATCTTGCAACTATTGACAAAGGGCAATAAAAGCTTATCTATTTGCATGTGAGCAGATTTTACCAACTTTAAGGAGCTTACCTTTGAAAATTTCAAGCTTTTCATAATGTTCTTCTTTGACTTGCATGTCAGTCTTATTCTTTTTTAGTTGTTCATCAGTGCTCAAGATGGATTCCAAGGTGACTAGATCCTTGGGTAGCTTGTTAGTCCTCAACTGGATGATCTGATCATCATATTGTTGCTTGATCTTGTCTTGATTTACTACTAAAATTTTATCTTCTTGCAGCATAAAACTAAAAACTTGTTCATCACTCTCAAAAACTTACCAATGAAGGTTATTATTAGGAATAGAAGGTCTAATGACTATCTTGACATACTGCTACACTTTTATCTTCCTAATGTAAATTGGGATATCAATCTGAGCCCCTATTTTAGCTAGTCTATCTGCATGCTTATTTTGATCCCTAGGAATAGAAACTAGATTAAAAACATCAAAATCTTCTATCATGTACCACACTCTATGTTTGTAGGACTTCAAAACATCAATTTTTGTAGCATGTAGACCTCTTACCTAATTTAAAATCAGCTACTATCACTATATACTTGCAAGCAGACAATCCCTCTTTTCCTTGCCCATTCCAAGCCTTGAATTAAACCTTCATACTCAACAAAATTTTTTGTACAAGAGAAGGAAAATTTGAAAGCAGAGTAGTACTTGTCACCTTGTGGGGAAACAAGCATTGTACCCCCACCAACTCCATTCTTGCTTCTAGAATCGCCAAAGAAGATTTTCCATACTTCACCTTACTATTCCAACTAATGTTCCACCTTCTTTTTGAGGTTTGGGATCACTGAATTAGGTTCATGCAGAACATACACACCCAAACCAATCTATTCAATGTTATAATTTGGGCTATCAATGATATTTTCTACTACCCACTCATTTAAGAGTATGTCTGGTACACTTTCAGCTTGCAATTCTTGAGCAACAACAAGCTCACTATCATAAAAAATAGAATAGTCGACATTAACAACACTTGGGATGTAAGGCTCAATGTGATCTTTGGAAAGTGATTCTTATTTAATGATCACTTTTGTCCCATACACCATCCTGAATATCATGTGGGACCAATCTGATGACAAGTAACCTCCTATTTTGGCAGTGAAGTCTCTTGAAAAGCATAAGGCACAATGAGGTGGTAAATCAATGACTGGGATATCTTGAGAGATGGAAAATTTGGGGCAGGCATGTAAAGTAAGGCTTAAGCCCTTAATGACACCTACAGTGTTAATGGTTGTCCCATCAAGTTGGATTACTCCCTTTTCAAGAGGCTGATACTTCAATCCTAACTTATCAGTAATTTGTTTGGGCATGATAGAACTACTTTCCCCTAAATCTACCATGAAATTATGAACCAACTTATCCCTTATTATCAAAGGCACATAAAATGGGGGAGGTTTAACATCTTTACCTAGCCATTTACTGTTGTCTTGAGGTGTATTTGTAAGGACAACCTTGACTTGACCTACTAGAACATCACTTGAAACACTTAAATCAGTTAAGGAAGATTGCAATAAGTCCTTTTGACCTATGATGGATAAAGAATCCCACATTGAAATATTTATATTCATTTTCTTCATGGATTCAATAATGTTAAAGGGTGCAAAAACGTTCACCTTTTGATGGGTCCTTGCAACAATAAGATCTATCTACAAGTGGGTTGATTCCCAAGCTATTGACTACCGATTCCTTGTGAATTTATTTGTAGGATGTGTGTTACTTGAGAATTGGATGGGCCAGCAACCTCCTTGTTCTTATTGGTTGCTTTTCCACTCTTGAAAGCCCTCTTTTTTGCTCCGGTGTTGGCTTCTATTGGAGAACTATCATTGTTTACTCCACAAAATTCTTCTCCTTTCCAATTCAAGAGAGTCGTGTCACTTGCAAGGAGATCCTATTGTTGTGGAGATTTTCCATTAGACACATTCTGCATGCTTGAAACATTTTGAACCATCAATGATTGATTGATGATCCTATTTGAACATGTAGTTTGATTATGGGCCTAGTTACAGGGATATCACCACTCATATTTTGTCACAAGGTTATTCTGAGTAGGTACAATATCTCTAGTTGCACTAATTGGAACTAGATTGTATGGCTAAAAAGGCCTTTGATTCAAATTTTTCCTTGCACCTTGACAATTACCTTGATATGGTTGCTTGTTAGCTTGATATGGCTGACTTTGACCTTGGTTTTGAGGATGGTAAGGTTTAAAACCTTGGAATTGTTGCTTTTTGATGCTCACAAGTTCATTTCCAAAAGTCTAAAGCAGACTCTCAATTTTTTGTTGATTACTCTTTATCTCTTGTAATTCCTGAGATGGTCCTTGGACAATAATTTCTTGGCTAATAGCAACGGGTAAAGAGGCTATTTGAGGTGTTGGAAAAGTCATAGGAGGCTATATATCAGGGAAAAAGGGCATAGGAGGCCTAGGAACAATTCTTCCAACCTGTATGAGGCTATTTTCAACCTTTACAACTATATCATAAGATAATGGTAATGTGGTTCCACCCATTGACTGTATCAAAACAACAACTTCACTATTTAAGGCTCTTAAAAAATAAAGAAATGCATACTTAGCTAGAGGCCTTGTGGGTTATGGAATTTTTTCCCATGTTCTTTGGAAACGAAAGTTGAAGTACGACATCTATTCATGGAAAGCTCTTTTGATATGGGTCAACTACTCCACTAATGACAAGTTGTCATATTTGTCCTCAAACTACTTGCATAACACTTATCCTAGCTCATCCCATGTTCTAATGCAGTTGACTGTTAAACTCCTAAACCATTAGAATGCCTTTCCCCTAAACGATGTTGCTAGCAACCTCAAAGCAACATTCTCTTGTGTTATATGATGCACTAAACATAGATTTGATATATCTTTGATGTGTTCAATTGGTGTGGCTTGATCCTCACCTAAAAAATATGGAACACTCTTTAGGGTAGCCATGGAAATATCATGTTGGGCTAATTGCAGTGGGCTGCCTCCATCAAAAGTGACAAAAACTTGATTCCTTGGAATTTCCATTGGTGGCACCGAGGCTTGATGCCTCATAGGAGAACTTGAAACTCTTATTACACGTGGAGTTGAAACAATTTTTATTGATGAAACAATTTCTTTGCTAGTCTGCCTCTTCTCCTAGGTGGTGATAGTTGTAAGTAATCCAAAGGGACAAAGCTTCCTCTTGTCCGAATATTTTTCATAAGTTGTTATAGCACTGGTTTTCTACTCATTTCCACATTCAGAGTTGCCAAATATACTAGTATTGATCTTTCAAAGGCTGAAAAAATACTGGTTGCATGTCAAAACCAACAAACACATGTATTTTTCTAATATGTTCTAATTAGAACAGCCCCAACAGGTGTGCCAAAACTGTTAACCATCCAAATTTGTAAACCTTTGCCAAGTTGTGAAAGATCTCAACAAATTTGGAGTAACATGGGATTACTTTCAAGTTGTGGGTATCCTTTCATGAAAGTAGACCTCTATATTATGGGTTGGCTCCCCTTTTGATGTCACCTAAACTAATAATTTCTTGAGGAAATAGTAAAAAGATACATGAAAATGAAACTTGACTGAAACTTCAAAGGGTGATACACCAAAAAAGTAAGACCTACAAAAAACTTACACACATTCAAAACAATGACAAAACATGGTTTACATAGCTCATTTTTTGCATGCATTCTTGGATAAGTATTTTATAAGGAGGTTTTATAGCTAAAACTCTTAGAAGGAAAATATTTGACAACTAAAAGCATTTGTATTCACTAACACAACTTATAACCTACAACAATACACTTTTATGCTAAACAGGTGCTTAACAATTTGACAAAACTACAAGGAAAAGCTAAATTTCACAAGTAATTTGATCAACCACTAAATGCACACATCAAAACATGAAATGAGAAGGAAAATATTTAATTTCATTGATTCAAGGTACTCATTGGCATAAAAATCTATCTCTGAGTTACAATACTACTCCTGCTGAAAGGATAACTCCAAAAATTAAGATATCACTTTGCTGGAAAGAAATAACTAACTTCAACAATACAATTTGAAGTTACTTAAGAAAAAATAAAAGAAATCCTTCACACAATTTCATCTACGAGATTCTAGTTAGATGTAGTAGAAAAGGCAAAAAAGAACCTTCTAAAATCACTCCAAATTGTCCTCCACATAAAACAAGGTCAAGCCAAGACCATAGTCACACTAAAAATATGACAACAATGCCTCCAAATAGTCTTTTCCCTCCAAAAACAGTCAAATACATCCTCCCACACTTTCTACATGTTGGCAAGTCATCACTTTTTCTCACACATGTCTCCATCCTGTTTGACCCACACTTTTGGTGCATTTGGCAAAGGCATAATAAGATAATAATTTGATTAAGTGACTTATAATAACATCAATAAACCAAATTATTTTACATTTCAAAATGAGAATGTAGAATAATAGGCCCCACCATTCCTTGAATTACATCAACATTTTGCATTATGAGATAAAATCAAAATAAAGTGATTTGCAAATCACTTAAATAATATTTTACAATATGAATAAATGCAAAATAATAATCAAGTACCAATCACTCCAAATGCTTGTAAAAGCATTTAAGCCAACTCAAACCCCCCAAGCCATTTGATAAAATTTAACTCACCCCTATTTCTACATTTAAAAGCCATACTTGGCAAAAGTGACTTACCATCATCACTTGGTCAACATTTCATATTTTCAAATATATGCAAAAAGTGATCAATAGTTCGACCTATGTGAGAGGTCATAAGGCGACTCCCAAGTCTTGGAATAATTTGCATTTTTCAAATGACAATGAAAAAACACTAAGGCATGGTGGTTTTTCAGGATGTAACACAAGGCAAAAAATGCCTAAGGTATATGACCCCATTTGACCATGGCATACATTAAATTGTGTTTGGAATTTTTAAAACAAAGGTGAAAAATACCTTTGGTCGGCATCAATAGGGTTTCTAACCCTAACAAAAAAAATGGGAAAAATGAAAAAAGCACATTCATTTTTTCTCGAACCTCTGGAGAGTTCTCACCTAGCCACCATGGGGTTTCAATGGTAGCATTGTAGATGGTTTTTTTGTTTGGCTGATTTCTTGAAAAATTCTTGTGATTTCCACTAGAAACAAAGAGGTAAGTGTGATTCTCAAACCAAATTTGGTTTTTTCTCCTTTCATTTGGCCATTTCATGTATCAAGGTTGCAGCCATAGGCATGTGTTTTATGTAAAAGTTGCTTTCTTTTGGGGTGCCATTTCTAAGGTGATTGTCTAAAGCTTCTAGAGGCATTCCATGGTGACAAAATAACTAGCATTTTCAGTGAAAATCAACCACTTGAGCTCAGGTAAGCTCCATCTATCACATACCTCCATTTTTTCTTTAAATGAAGCTGCTTTCGAGCTCTAGCTAGTGCCAAAATGGTGAAAGTTTAGCTTTTTCCTTTATATTTGAATGTTATAAACAAACCCCAGATGGGTGTTTTTCCTTTTGAAGAAGAATTATTTTCTCTTTGGGCCATGACCATGAAGAAATGCACTGGGTTTTGTTGTACTTTTGTTGCTTTTCTAAAATATCTCCATGATATTCTTTGCAAGAAAAGAAGGAAAGCCTTCAATAGAACTTGTTATTCTTCAAAAAAAGGCATTGTAATCCTCTGTATTTGAATCTTGCTGTAAAATAACAAGTGGGTTCTTGTTTTTGTGAAGCAAACTGACTCTTTAGGCTGTGGCCATGAAGAGAAAACTAGGTTTTGTTGCATTTTGAACTCTTATCTGAAAAACTCCATAATGCATCTGGGTATTTCTATTTTGCATAGTTATGAAAGAGAAAAGGATTTTTCCATTTTTTTGTTATCTAGGTCTTTCTAGAACACATGCCTTCCATACAAAATCCTCAATGGGACTTGCACTTCTTCAAAAAAATAACATTTTTGCACAAAAATGGAGGGGAAAAACACTCACCATTCTTTGTATTATATGTTTTAAAACTAAAACCTAAGTGGGTTAATTCACTTCATGAAGAAAATATTTTCCTCAAGCCATGGCCTCCAAAAGGAATGATATGGGTTTTAATTGCATTTTACTTCTCCTGAAAGAGGGTTTGGAACCCATTATGTGGCACATTCTAGTTTTTTCTTTGATTTTCTATAAATGATAGAGGGTCCTAATACAAAACCATAACTCTATATCTCTTTCCATTTCCATCCATGGCTGCCAAAACATAGATACCTCTTCATACAACTCTCAAAATGAATATAAGGAAAACTCACTCTATTATGCAATTTCTATCCACCATTTTAGGGAAAGCACAATTTTGTAGCATAGACTATTTTTAGACCTACATAAGTTGAAACAAATCCTATGTGGTAGTAGAGAGAACATGAAACTGAATGAGATTGCAACAAGGTCAATTGATCCTTTGTCAATGTTGTTATTTGATGGTGATTGTACCGATGTTCCTTATGTAAATCATCATGTCAAGCTCTTCAATATTATGACTGTATATTGACATTGAATATTGGTGCTTCCTACTTATGCTTCCCATACATGACAATGTTCTTTTGTGACTTCCTTTCACACATTTCAAGTTTTCATTTTCTCATTTGACTGTGGATGTCTCTTTTCAATGCTTTCAAATGTTCACTTCCTTACTGACTGTAATGACCATGCTTTATCATGCACTGTCCCACTTGTTCACTATTGTTTGAAATGCATTTCCCTATAGCTCAATGTTCACGAGTTTATATCAAATGGTTGTACTCTTTTTTTGTCACAATGAATTGAAATCTAGTGAAAACCATAACATATCACCTATTACCTTTTTCTCTTCATCTTGACACTTTGGCATCAAAATTTCATTAACGCATATGCTCCTCATGTTGATTTCTTTTCATTTTCCCAATTTTGGATACCAGAATTCTGTTATTGGTTTGTCAATATACATATCCAACTCTTTTGTTGGGCTTCCATTTAAAATTCACATGTTTGCATTTTCCTACATGATTGTGTTTAAATATAAATGGTTGCTCACTATTGATTCCTTCTTAGCATGCTTGCTTTGTCTTTAAATAAAAACATTTAGACATACTAAAAGGAAACAACCTACTTGACCATTTGAAAAGCAACATATCAAAAGAATGATATCATCTTGGATACGAAACAAAACATGCTCAGTACCTCTAATGGAAATTCTTGAATGAGCATCTCTCATGTTTGGTCCTTCATTTATGGTTACTTGATGCATGTGGTAGCTATTTTGACTGTCTCCTTCATTTGATCAAATCTTGTGGTTGTTATGATGCTTGGGGTTGCTCTATTGGAATGTACTATATTGTCCTTTCAATGACAACCTCTCATGTCCCCCAACATTCATGGTAACTTTGTATGCTACGACTAATCATTTTTCCATTCTTGCAATACCTCTATCATAGATGGTTGTTCATTGATTCTTGTTGTGTTTTGACAATCCTCTTTGTAATGGACTTTTCTAGTCAAGTTTTATGCATGATGATTGCATTCTTTGTAGCTTGAAACTTTTAGATCAATAAGCCTCATGGTTGTCTGTAAATTTTTGCAATGTATTACATCAATTATTAGTGTCTCCTCAATGAGGACTGTCACCTGTGATTTGTCTTCCATTGTCTGACACACCTTCATTTGATTTTTCCACTTTACAAGGGTTGCTCTCATATGCATAGGCTACTATGGTGACTATGTTTCCAACTAATTGATATGTCAAAAGTATAGGGGCACATATTGTTGCATGTTCATTTCATTATGGTTTGAGTGTTCAATAGACTGCACTTAATGATCTTCCTATGTATTGAAGCCACTTCCATTTTAAGGCAGATGCACATATTTTTCTTCACAGGCACAAAACATATTGAATGTACTCACCTTCTCTTGAATTTATTTTTTGTAAATCCATCGTTTATGATCCTCTTTCATGTTTCCATGACATGATGCTTTCATGACACATGTTCGAATGCATCTTCAATGGATTTTCTTCCCGTTGTAGATTCATGGCCTACTGATTGTATTTTGACAATGCTTGATAGTTCTTCCTTGAAACCAAGAAAAAAACCCCCCTTTGCTGCCTTGTAGCATACATTCATTGTTACTTTCCTCTTTATGAGATGTAGCATGCATTCATTGTTGTTGTCATGTTTATTCATCTAGGACTACCACTTGCCAACTCTTAAAATTTATTATCATATTCACTTGGCATTATGACCTTTGCTTCAAAAAAGTGTTTTAGCTCTTGAATCATGATTGCTTAATGAATACCAGTATTCGCTAGCATTTCTCTTGTTTTAATCCTACTGGGAAAACATATGTCATTTATGGTGTTGACCTAAAAACTCACAATCCTAAGTGATGTGTGCTTGTTCAATAGGATTGAAGTGAGATTAATTGGACTGTGTCTTTTAATGCAACAATGCATGACTATCCTTGTTCTTGTTTTCTACCCCATATGAATCATGATGGTTTTAGACAGGACTTGATATATTCTCCATTATTTATAATGGATGCATAATTGAACTTGATGCATCTATAATTGAACTTGATTTCAGTGTTCATGAAAATTACTTGTTTCTTATTAAAATGGATCTTGGGTCCACTTAAGAAAATTGAAATCTTGACATATTTAGCAGATTACTTCCCCTTTTGGTATGATGGAAGCCTATTCATTGATTCATTATAAAAAGATGAAGAGTAACTTTCTCTATAGTTCACATTTTTTGTTGCATCTTTCAAATCTGATAATGAAAGTTGATCAACTGGTCTGATTCCATATTGATTTTATGCATTAAGGGCATTTTTATCATTGATTTGTTCAAGTTGCTCAATTTCCTATCCCTCCTAAAACACAAGAGGGCAGCATGTTGGGCTCAACACTCGTGGGAGCCATATTTTACTCCACATGTTATAATTAGCTAAATCAAAACATTAACAAAGACTTTTCCTAAATTTGCACAAGGAACAAACAAGTTAGATAAACAAAGCATATCATAGGTGTGTTTGATTACTCTTTTCTTGTTTTCCTGGACACTTATGGTATGTTGTCTATTTTAATGCTTATGGACATAAAATTACATGTTTATAGATGTTTTGCACATATTCTGATCAATGACCTTTCATTGCTCTAACAACACTCTTATTTCATATGCAAGAAACCTAGGAGTAGTGAGGATAGCATCAAATGGAAGAAAGACAAGCTAGGAAGACTAAGATAATGTAGGACAAGGCCAACGAGATTCGTCATTCCAAGAAATGACCAATCCCTTTTCATTTTATTTATGTTTCTTTCTTTTTATCTATAAGCGTATAAGCATTTCTTCATAAACATTAGAATATTCAGTCCCTCAGCCTGTGAGGGACATTATACACATATGATCATAAATAAAGATTACATTTGCAATACATGTTGGTTCTCTTTCTTATTGTATGAAATTGCAAAATTGGAATAATGCAATCTGTTTGACAATCTCCTTTATGCACATGAATGAAATTTAGTAGAAAATGATGTATCTTTTAATGTTTAAATGCAAACACAATAATAATTTATTTAAATTAGTTGGACATAAATTTTAGCTAATTTTAGCCTTTCATGGACATAAATTTTTCATTATTTATGTTATCATGTATTTACACATCATAGTTACATAGTTTTAACATAGAAACGCTTTCAATTCATTATATTAGTCAAAAGGTCTATTGGAGTAATTTTAAAATGTTTACCAAAATTCGATCGATTAGCATACACATGTCAAAATAAAAAACCTTGATGGCTTTCCTATGTTTTTATTTTTAATTTTTTGGGATGTCTCTAAGGATGTAACAGATGCAACCAAGGAATTTTTTTGTAGGAAGAATTTGTTGAAGGAATTAAACTCCACCTTTATTGTCCTTATTCCTAAGAATCCATGTGCTTTTTGTCTTTAATGACTTCCATTTGATCAACCTTTGCAACTTTATTTATAATTTTTTTCTAAAGTGTTGGCTCTAAAATTGGAGCAGATTCTTCAACAAATCTTTCTCCTTAGCAAAATAGTTTTATTCCTAGGAGGCAAATCCTTGACTCTGTCATTACGGTTCATGAGAATATTCATTCTTTGACTATTAATAAAAAAAGAAGGTTTTCTTCTAAAATTGGATCTTGTGAAAACCTATGATCATGTTCACTAGCAGTTCTTGTTGAAAATTCTAAAGGCTTTTGGATTTGTTGATAAGTTGTTGCAAATTGTTGATTAGCTAATGAATACTCCTATATTTTCAATGTTAATTAATGGCTCTATGTTTTCTTTTTTTTCTTCAATTCTTCAAGGGGATTTGAGGCAAGGAGATCCCATATCATATTTTCTTTCCATCATTATAATGGAAACTCTAGGTAGATTTATCCAGAAACTTGTTGATGAGAGATCTATAAGGGGTTTATCGCCTTCTTCTTCCAATTAGATTTGTTCTCATCAATAATTTGTTGATGACACTGTGATCCTTGGAGAGGCTTCAATGAGAGAAGATAAAGCTATTCATCTGATTATATGGAAGTATGAAGCCACTTTAGGTCAGAAAGTTAGTCTTCCCAAAAGTAATATTTTTACCTCAATACTCTTGATCAAAGGAAGTGAAAAATTGCTCAGATTTTGTAGTGTGAGATTGGTGAGCTTCCTTCTTCATATCTGGGTTGTCCCTCTACACTAATTCAATTCATTAATATTTTTGGAGGGGTTTAATTGATAAATTTAATTTCAATTTAGCCAAGTGGAAAGGAGCTCTACTTAGTCAAGAAAGAAAAGTTTAATTAATCAAGTCAATGTTTTAGAATCTCCCTGGTTATGCGATGAGGCTCTTTCAAATTCCTATAAAGTTTTTTGTTAAGTTGGAAAGTATTTAGAAATAGTTTTTACGGACTAGGGCTTAAGAGAAAATTGGAATGCACCTTGTCTCTTGGGATGAGGTTTGCATACCTAAAATTCTTGGGGGTTTGGGTATTAGAAAATTCAAGGAATTTAACTTGGCCTTGTTTGCTAAGCAGCTTTGGAATCTTCTTCAAGGGGGGAAAGAATGGTGAAGTATTCTATCTAGTAAATATCTTCAAGGGATTTATAGTTTCAAATATTTATTGGTAACTTGTTTCTACCCTCCTTCGGGTCAAGCAATGTGGGGATTTATGCTGAAACCCAGATCTATTATCTCTAAGGGGCTACATTGGTCTCTTGGTAATGGGAAAACTATCCTCTTTTGGGAGGATTGGTGGATTGGATCTAGGCCCCTCAAAGATGAGCTTTGGGAAATTACCTTTAGGCACCTTTGTACACATTCCTTTGGGGTATTTGTGGCTACTTATATATTTTGAGGTAAATGGAAAAGGATTCATGAGGGGAATTTGGAGCTTGAGAATCTCTTCAGTTTTTTATCCTTGATACACATTTTGGCTTCGTCTCCGACCAATAAACTAGTTTGGAAATTTTCCTTGAGTGGAAACTTTTTAGTTGCCTCTGATTTTCATAAGAAGTTATGTTCCTTTGGCTCCAATCCCTTTTGGGCTAACTTTTCATTTCCTAAGTTAACTCCTAAAGTTAATATTTTCTTTTGGTTACTTTGTTAAGACAAAATTTTGACTATTGACAACCTTTGGAAAATGGGCTTTGTGATGCCCAATAGGTGTTATCTTTGTGAGGAGGATTTAGAAAATTATTTTCATCTTCTTTTTGGTTGTATGTATGCTTTTGATGTGTCGGCATTCATGATGCATCTTTGGAATATTAATTGGCTCTTCCCCTCTTCTAGGCTGATTTTTGGGTCCAATGGTCCACCCCTTCTAATCCTTATCTTTCCTTTCTTTGGTTGCTTATTGTGCCTCATATGGCTTAGGGTTTATGGTGGGAAAAAAATATTATAATTTTTTGTGATGCTTTAATTCCTCCTCTTTAGCTTTCTTTCAAGATCTACTCAACTATTAAGGAGAATTTTCTCTCAGAAGTGGTTCATGTTAAGCATGTTGTTTCTAAGGTTTCTATTTTGGGTTATGACTTGTTGGTGGTTGAGTGCTAGAACCTTTCTTTTGAAATCTCTTAGCCCTCGTAAAAGGCTAAATATTCAAGGGATGGTGTGTTTTAGAAAGCTCCTCCTCAATATTGGATTAAATTTAACTTCAATGGTGCTACTAAAGGAAATTGAGGACCTGCTTGTTGTGGGCGAGTGTTACATGATTAGATTATGGTAGGTTTTTATCACAATGGTGATCCCTTTGGGAGCCTAGACAAACCACTTTGCAGAAGCTTTTTCAGCCTATCATGACCTAAATCTTTCTCAAGAGAAAGGCTTTAAAAGGATATGGTTGGAAGGAGATTTGTTAAATATTGTTAATTTCCTTAATAGGTTTCAACCTTCTTCTTAGACCATTGAGAATATTATAAAGGACTCGTGAACTATCCTAAATTCATTTGAGGAGTTTTATGTTTTTGGCATTTATCATAAAGCTAATGGGTTGGCTAACTACCTAACCAATATTGGGGTGTCATATTTTCCTAAGCAATTGGATTCACATGACATTATGCCTATTGAAATTCAAAATCTCATCAAACATGATCAAACATTAAAAGATGGTAGGACTAATAGGACCTAGAGGGGATCACTTATTGCATAACAATGCCCTCATTAAGTTGAAAAGAAAAGTGCAACTTCACGTATGTCTAGATAATGATGGTGGAGCTTAGAGAAATATTTCATAAGTAAAGGATTTGATGACATATAATCCTTACATTTTCAGTAACAAACTAATTGTGGGTGTTTTTTTGTGCCTCTTTCTATGTGTCTAGAGTTTTCCTTTTCCTATGAGACATTTCTAGGTGAGTTCTATGTTGATTTGTGCATAGTTGGCCATGGGGGGTGACAGGTGGAGTGGAGCCTATAACCTATGAGGAGACTAAAGAGAATGGGTCACCCCTTACATTCAAAAGCTTCATGGGTTAGATTCCTAAATCTCCCAAGTGTTTTTCAATGGCTAGAGTAATAGAGTTTTGAGGGTCTTCAACATGTAGTTTAACATCACAAAGGACCTCATAGCTAATATTACTAGTTTATCTTCTGAAGGTAGAAAATTCTATAGAGAAAGGTTGGCATCTAAATTGGCCTTGAAGTTTTTCTTCAAAGGAAATGAGAAGGAGGTTGAAGAAATTAGCCTACTGAGGCTATGATAGACATTCCATAAACATTCCATCAAACCTATTTGGGGGATGTGGCCATTGCGATAATGATGTATTTTACTCTTGATGGAAGATTCTTTGCAATATATGGCTTTCATTTTATCTTCTAAATCACTTTAGGAATTAAAAAATGGTTTCATTCCAATATTATTTGCTCCTATTTTTGGAGAATGGGATCAATGAATTAAAAAAAAAACCCTAAAAATAATTTTCTGCATGTGGGTTTAATATTGTTGATAATGGAATATATGTAAAATCATATTATGTGCCTTAAGCTCCTAAACTAGCCAAAGACCACATGGTTAAGGATGTTTCCTCATTTTTTGTAACTAGTAATGAATCTAATGAAAAGGATTGGGTGAATGAAGGGTCAATTTCTATGGATGTTTATTTTGACCCCAAGGAGGAGTTTAATAAACAACCTAGGAAACAAGCTAAGAAGGATGTCGTTCCCTCTCAGTTAGGGGGCTCCCAAATAGATATGGAAAATGAGGAGACTCCTTTGTTGTTTCTAAGAATAAAGGTAGGAAAACTAAAGTTGTTGAGCCTATAATGGATTATTCAAGAAAGAAAGGGAGCCAAAGTTCTAAAAAGGAGATGTATGATCCTCCTAATGTTACAAGGAAAAATTCGATGGTGGAAGGGGCTAAATGGATTAAGGGTAAGGGATCTATGGTGAAGAAAAACCTCAAAATTGGTATGGATAAGGGCTAGGAGGTTATTACAACAATTGAGGCATTTAATGGAAAGGAGAAGGATCAGGGTGTTATTGTGGCTATGGGAGGGAATCTTGAGAAGTTGATGAAACCTGATGAGGTTTTCAAGTGAATAGGGCTGATAATGAAATGGTGGACTTAGATAAATCCCACACTATTGTTGAGAAAGGAAACATGAAAACTATAGGTAGTGTGGGAAAAGGTAAAGCTAAAATGTATACTCAAGGTGGCATACACCATGAGATTTAGACTGAGGGATTGAACAACTTACCAAATGAGGCTATCAACTATGAGAAAGATGATATTAGTGTTGTCTTAATGATAGCAAAAGATGGTACTAGGTATATTTTTAATCAATTTAAATGGCTCTTTTCTAAAGGGAAATAGATTAACATCAAGTTAAGCTCGTTGTCTAATATTAATGCATGAATTATTAACAATAGTAAGATGAAGGTGACTATGTATAATTAGATCAAGAAAATGAATGTAGTCCTTAGCAGGCTTGTTGATTATGCATCAAAACTAAGGAAAGATCATGAATCCAAAACTATTTCTCTTTGGAAGAATATTAGTAAGATTCATGATGACTTGAATACACTATGTATTGCAAGTTAGTCAAGCTTATCTACAAAATAGTGTGCAAGGGCCACTAACTATGTTGAATGAGAAGACACATAAATGGATGGGGGACTCACTAATTAAGGAGAAAGATGTTGATGAAGTGGAGGATGATAGTTTGAAGGGGGCATGGTAAGGGTATGGATGTTGGACCTTGCATTCAAACAATGAGCAAGAGGAAGGAAAACACTATGATTTTGGCTTGAGAACTGGCAGAGGTTGTCAAGATGCATGAGCAAGTCATTTCTATGGACTTGAAAGCAATAAAGATCTTGAAGAACCTATAGTAATTTCTTGTTGTTGTCTATTTTTTTGTTCTTTGTTTGTTGATGGTTTTTTGTTGGCTTTGTAAAGCTTCATCTTCTAGTGGCATCTTTTTTGGCTTTGGGGCTACTTGTTTTTCCTAGTCTTATCTTTTTTGCAACATGTTTCTTTTGTAAAGGGATTCAGGGCCCCTTCATAACCTATTTATTCATTAATAAAAAATAAACAGTTTCATTATACAAATAAAATCAAAACATATTAAGCATATGCAAAAACTATATGAGGTGGAGGTGAAGGATTGTCACATCTCAAAATTTCCCACTTGGTATGATTATTAGCAAGATCCTAGAAGACTCAAAATATATTGGTTCTCATATATATCCAAGGGGAGAAAAACACCATACGATGGTGGTGATGTCATAATATTATTCTTATAGCCACTATGCCTCCACTCAAAATTTCTTTAATAAGGAAATGACCAACTCTATTACGACATAGGAGATATAGAGAATTGTCCTCTATTGTATGAGTGGTGAACTACTTGTGTGATACTAAAGGAGTAATTGTCTAACTCACATCATGGGAAAGGACCTAACTTATAGTACAAGGGATGCTCCTCCAATATTTAATCAAATATATTAAATCCTTAAATTCCAAAACATGCTCTTCATTGTAGTTTTATATATGTAGGTACATAGATGAAACCATACACTTTCTTATTAGACATTCACTTTATTTTTAAGAGAGTTCAATCATAGAAATCTTATCATCTAGAAAAACAACTTTGTTTCTAAACTTCCATAGTTTAAGGATAAGAAAAACTTCAAGGAATTTTCATAGTCTATTAATATAAGAAAGACAAAGGGTTGTATCCGAAAAGGGTGATTATTGAGACATGTTTAGCTTTGGTGTGAGTCCAAAATATATGTTTGAAAATCTCAAAAATATTAGGAAAAATGATATTATGGATGTGTATTACTTAGGGGAACCCACCTTTTACTTAGGGGTAATCCTTGATAATACATGAACGAAAGAAAATAAGCAATACTACCTTCCCTCACCTACTAGATCCTTTAATTTCTAAAAAAATAGTACAATGAGAGAATTGAAGGCCTCAAAACTTATTCAACTTGTTGGGAGTCTAGGAGAATAGATTGAGAACCCTATACATAAGAACTAGCAAATATAAATATTTAAAGTTGTATCACAACTGCCAAGCTCTGGGATCTTCAAATCCCAACTTGTGAAGTATGAAATCCTTGTTGGGAGTCTAGGAGAATAGATTGAGAACCCTATAGATAAGAACTAGCAAATATAAATATTTAAAGTTGTATCACAACTGCCAAGCTCTGGGATCTTCAAATCCCAACTTGTGAAGTATGAAATCATCGATAAGCTCATGTATGTGAAGAATGTATGGTAATTCGAGACAACTAAATTAAATTGTAGTGGTAGAATAAGCTACAAGGTCCAATCTCTAGAAGAGACAAAATCCCTAATGGTATGAATAGCTTTATAAATTAATCCAAGAGAGTTAATCCCAAGAGTGTTTTTACTAGATCCAAACTAGAGGTATTATTGATAGAGGACTACCATAGACTATGATCATTGAAGGAAACCTCATTTCTTAATTTTTTATTGAACCCATTTGAGAAAGGGTTTCTCAATCCCAAATTCATTGAGTGGATTTATTGAGTAACAAAACCCTTTCATTGAGTAACAAAGGAACCCTTAATCTTATAGAAGTGTTGTTGATGAGAAAAGAGTGGAAGCCAATTCCCTTCCAATAATGTTTATTATAATATGCACTAGCTTTAGTGAATGCTTGAGAATAACCTCCTGGACTTCCAACCCTTAAATGACATAGACAGTAGAACACAATGCAATACTTACTTGTACATGTCAATGATGACGCAATATATGTACCATGCCACCATGTGAAACCCAATAGGTTTTTTTCCATCAACCAAAGAAAATCTCTCTAAGAGTTTGACTGGCATATAAGAGGTGCTTTAGGAGGGGACAACTAATAGACATGTATGGCTGCAATGACTGGTACAAATCTAAAACTTTTCTGCTAGGAAAAACAGCTTAGAGATCCTATAAAGGACATTCTTTCCCAGCAGCTAAAGGACATACTGATATAGAGCGGAGGCATGCTTTATAAAATGAAGAGAACCCCTAGAAATTCAAACATCTTCTTTTCCCAATCCATTTCCATTGTTTATTTTCCAGTCAACTAGGCACGAGGAAGGGACTTTCTTCCGAGACTGGATCTTATTCCAGTGAAAGTTGGATCGAGAAACATCATATTTCACAAAGAATATGGCTTCTACGGCCCCACAAGAAAAACTTAATTTAAAGCTTGTAAAGTTTCCCGCACTCTACATATTATTTCTCAGGAAGATAAGGAAAGCAAGTAAAACTTATTTTATCAAATAATTCTACAAAATGTATTAGAGACGTTACCCATCTTTGCCTTCAAACGTGGAGACAGAGCCTGCGACTTTTCACAAACTGACTTAATCAATGAGACTTTTCACAACTGACTTATGAATATGTTGAAAGAAAAAACAAGCATACTTCCTCCAGCTTATATATGGACCACAAATCACGATGGCCAGTTTTGCGTAAACGTTTGATTTGCCATGCAGAAGTACAATAGATATTATATACTCTTTATCATATTTTTATGTGGTCATGTTGTCGAGGAATGTTGGAAAATTATATTCATTAAGATTGACGGCGTCTAAATTATTGTTTGAAAATTTTGGATTTGATGTCACAACGTAAACACCACTAAAAAATCTGTGGCTGAAAAATGGTATTAAGATTATGTAGCTGATTGATTTGACAATGGAATAATGAAATGTTCTTGCTTTTCTTTAATGGAGACGTCGTGGAGGTGCCCAGTCAAATGATAGTTATGCTTTTACTATTGTATAGGACTAAACTAGATGTATCTGAATTCATAAAACCAGGAATTTGGAGGTTTTATGGGCCATTAACCGACTTTTGCGAACGCTCTACAGACTCTGCAGACAGATGGGAGCAAAATTCAATGAAGTAGCCAGTGTTGATGCAATGTATTTGAACGTTTGTTTACAATTACTGTTTTTCAATCCATGTGTTAATGATGAAAATTATGAATTGAAATGTTTGATAGCTAGTTGTCTACTAGGACTTAAACAACATCAAATTAATCAAAGATAACAAGTTTCCACAATCTATAATGATAATTGCTGAACGATTTATGGATTAGATTGTGTGATAATTTTTTGCATCAACGTTTCCGATAACATTCTATGATCCATTATCAGGATGAAAGAAGAGCATCAGGATAAGAGCAGGATACTCCAACACGCAAATCTCTCGTGCCTTTAACCAAGCCAAATCGAGCTTCCTTTCCATCTCTAAACCTAACCATTCTCTAGTCCCCCCTTTCGCTTCTCTGCGCACTTTGTTGATGGTATCTCTCAAAAAATCTCCAAGATCCTTCTTAAAAAAGGCCTTCTTTGTGCTTTCAAGCCCCAATCAAGCTTAAAAAATTGCATCCCCTATGTCAAAGACTCCAAGGACACCCTTCTTGATTCCGGAGTCTATAAAGTTGTCTGTTCTTGTGGCACTCCGTACATAAGTGAAACAAGTAGCTCTTTTATCACCAGAATCAAAGAGCATGGCGCCGATATCAAACATGAATGGGTACACAAGTCAGCCCTTGCTTACCACTCTTCTTCAACCAAGCATCATATTTGTCTTGAAAGCACCCAAGTCCCTTTTAAAGAAGACAACTTCTTCAAGAGGAAATTGAAGGAAGCCATCGAAATCAATAACCATCCCCATAACTTGAATCGCGATGAAGGTTGGGGTTTAAGCTTGTCTTGGAATCCTTTGTTAGCCAGTGTGCGTGCCCATCATCTTCCTCCTAATCGCTAATCTTTGTGTTCTTCCCCTCGTTCCTCTCTTTTCGTCTCTTTTTGTGCCCTCCCTTGTTTGTTTCGTCCTGGACCAGGAATGATAACTTGAATGATAGGTTGCAGACCAAGAAAGGATAAAAAGGAAAGAGAAAGGAGGGAGAAGAGGTGGCATGCAAACCAACACAACCTTACCAAAAAATGAAAAAAGAAGACAAAAATAATATCAAATAAAAACCTAATTAAATTAAATTCCAAAATTCTTAAATTCTTTTATATTGTAAATTATTAAAATAAAAACAAATTAAGACAAGAACAATCTATTAAATACAACTACAAACAAAAAGTAAATTAAGACAAAAACATTCTATTAAATACAACTACAAAATTAAAACAAAACAAAAAATAATCGAAACCAAAAAACAACAAATTGAAAGAATTTAATACATATATAGGTATGTACTATGATAATATGATGATAATATGAATATATGTATTAAATGATACATGTATACACCTAAAAATGGTTTGGATAATCTAATTAATTAAATATGATTTATTTGATTAATTAACCTTTAATTCCTCTTCTATTAAATAAATAGAAATATTTATTTATATAGTTCACATTTAACTCTTTTATCTTTATTATATTATTTCCTCTAAATTAAATAAATAGATTTAATACTTTGTTTTATTTAATTATTATTATCGAATTCTTCTATAATTATGTTCTATCTTAATCATATCATTTCATCAAATTAAATAAACAAGTTCACATACTTTGATTTATTTAATTATCATACTTCTTCCATATTTATTTAATAAACATAGACTTCTATAGTTTGTTTTATTAAACTAAATATCTTCTTTTTCTAAATTGAATAAATCTAAATATTCAATTGGAATATATTCTACAACTAATCATATCCACCTACCAAATTAGATATGAAATTTCTAATTTAATTCATCTGAACCTTCACGAGCAAATTTGGAGACAAATTGGAGACAAATTGCAGCCAGACTTCTTCATCTTTCTCCAATGATTTTTCCTATCTTCTGGCTGAGTGTTTTTCTGGGGAGGAACAATCTCCATAATCATCTTAGGCTTCTTCATCATTTACCATTCAATCCTCCAGATCAAATCCAGACCTTTGTTGTGCTTCCCCTTCACAAATGTGCTATCGAGAATTTATAAATACAACCTCTTTTCACAGGAAATGGATCCCAACTTTGTGCAAACTTACTCTATGGAAATACCAATTGAGTAATTATCATTTAGCAATAGCAATCAAAGAATTTTAGAATAGAATCAATATCATGGCTTTTCATTTAGTTGCATCATAGTTTATTGTAGCTTCTTTTATCAAGTTTCATGTGTCAATTTATATTACAGTAGTTTCATCATTATCATTTAGACATCACCATATAGGATTAGATTATTGCATTTAGTAGCATCTCATTCTCTAGATCAAGGCATTTTAACAGTCATAATGCTTACCAAATCTGAGAGCCCTGTGACTTAATAAATCTTTGGACATAGAGAACAATATGACACTTTCAAGAGTTTTCCTGTATTAATTATATTAATTATTGTTGATTCTCTTGATATAATGTCTTATTAAGAAGTGTTGTTTGTTATTTTATTAATTACTTATTCCACACTTACATTTTGGCACCCACC
The DNA here is from genome assembly GCA_007258455.2 of Sequoia sempervirens. NCBI lineage: Eukaryota > Viridiplantae > Streptophyta > Pinopsida > Cupressales > Cupressaceae > Sequoia > Sequoia sempervirens. Next base: position 204,693,860 of record VDFB02168118.1, on the reverse strand, counting down.
GTGGAGCTTCTAACCCCATTATTTTACATCTTTTTTTTTCTAGAAAGTGTCTATGTAGGCTTCTGACGTGTTTATTTTAGCACGATCGAGAGATTTAATGATGCATATGACATATACTTTAGGGCATCCGATCACTGTTCTAGTGCATCAATTAGATATTTTGGCACATCCAAATACTATTTTGGCACATCTGCGGTTTCCATTTCACCAGTCAAATTGGTATTAGAGCCTAAAAATTTGGGCAAGAAATTTTTTGGAGTTTGTATATTGGCTTTTTGTAGGTTGAATGAAGAGCCTGGATATCAAAAGATTAGGCCAAGGGAAAAGAAAGAGGTCTAAAGTGAGGTATCATGAAGACAAGAAGAAACATTGAGAAGAATCAAGGTGAAAGAGACTTTCTTGAGACAAAAGAATGGAAATGTTGAGAAGATTTATCCATGGAGACTTGCAGAGTAAGGAGTTACCAAGTAAGAAACAAGAGAAAAAAAGAGAGAAAATTGAGATGAAGAAGAAAACTGAGAAAGAAAAATAAATAGATGTTCAACAAGAGATAAAATACTTGAGACAATCCTTGGAACAAATGAAAGAAATTCAAGCAAAAATGCAAGAAAGAATGAATCTTGAGATGCAGCAGTGTCTTGAGAAAGCAAACCAAGAAAATGGTTGGTATTGGCCAATAAGGAAGAAGGTTATGTGGCCTATCAAGAAGATCAATCAGAGGAAAAGAAGGAAAAAGAGGAAAACAACAAGAATGGATGAGTTGAAAGATATGTTGAAAGGAAGGGTGTTAGAGGCATCTGAAGAGATAAAAAAATCTTGTGTTTTTGAAACTAAGTTTTTGTGTGAGTATATGTTTACAAGTGCAATAGATGGAAATGAAAATGGAAAAGAGTTTAAAGGAGGAGAAGTGCATACAGTGTATGAAGATGGTTATAGAAATATAGCACAATATGCTGAAGAAGATGTTGCCAAAAAAAATAAGGTAATGGTTGTATTTTTTGATTTTATGGATGGTGAATATGCTAGCACATTGTATTCAAATGATGAAGATGAAGACATAGACGGTGGTATTGAGGCATATGAATGAGAACTTGAATTTTGGTACCTTGAAGTTAAGAAGATGCTTAGTAAGAGATGGTACAAGAAGAAGAAAAACAATCCAAGGAAAGTTGTAGAGATGAAGACAAGTTGTAGAAGAATTGGAAGACTAGGAAGAAAGAGAAAACTTGCACTCAAGTGGACTTGAGTTTTTCTTCCCCTTGGGAGTATGGTGCAGGGGCACCCATAGTGCTTTCATGCCTCCAAGGGGCCAAAAGTTTATGTTTTTCTTTGTTTGAGTTAATTTCATGTAATAAAGTCTTTTTAGACCATGTCCTATGTGTTTGAGTCATTTTTGAGTCATTAAGGGTAAGTTAGAGTCTAGATGTAAGAAATTGTCAAAGTTGCACGATGTTGTAAAAAATAACTTTTGCATTTTGTTGTCAAATTGAAGTTTGGTTGGAATATGAATGCTTGTAAGTTGAAAAGTTTGTTGAAAACCATTGGAAAATGGTTGTAAATGTTTTAAAAAGGCTTTGTGTGGTTGAAGACAAGTTGAGGATGATGAAATGATGATGAAACATTATGTATTTAAAGTTTTGATAAATGAAACCCTTGTTTTCTGTACATTTTTCTTGTACTTGTCTTGTTCTTTCACGTGGTACGGATTTGTAAAGAATTTGTAAGACATGCACATAGTATGGTTGGAAATATAATTGAGTTATCTTTCATTTGGTTTTTTTTGGTTAAATTCCATTAAGTTTAGATAAAGTTATAGCATTTTTTTAATAGCAAGTCTAAATTTGCCCTAGGGTTTCCAACAAACAAAAAAAATTCATGTATTTTCTTCCCTCCATCAAAATATATAAAAATTTGTGAAAGGTTTTTTTTTTAGGGTATATAAAAACCCTTTACAGGATATTTTATAGTTTTCCATTTTGATGAAATTACTAATGAAAGTTTGCTTGCATTTGTGTGTAGACAGTAAAAAAAAACTCTTAGAAGTAGGACAATCAATTTTTGAGGCCCTCCATACAAATCAACCCTACCTTAGTTTTGGGTATGTGTAGGAATGGATAAAAGGGTATCCTAAATGGGTCTCCTTTTTTGTATATCAGGTCTAGGTCAAGAGATATGTCTAAAAGGCCTTTTTGAAAGGCTACAAGCAAGAATGAGGGTTTCTGAAGGAAAACCCACTTTTTGATGATCAAAGGCACTTGTTTAAGGTTTTTTTGAGTTTGATTACCCCTAATTTGCATAAATGGTGTCAAGATCACATCAAATATCTTTTATGACTAGAAATAAATTTTTGATACTGACATCAAACATGTGAACATTGACGAGTTCCAGGAATGCACTCTTATTGCCCCAAAGAATGATATTGAAAGAAGAATCAGGAAAAGTGGCATTGCACATGCATCTATTTTCTGATCATTTTTTTTTATCCTCGAACTCATACATGGGTGTTGTGAGTTCTACCATAAGGATACCCAAAGGATAGTTACATCTGAATGATAGGTGGTGGCTAATTTGTCACCTCCATCTATTACAAGAGTCTTTGGGATCCCCTCCTTTGTAGAAATGGAATTTTGTTTGAAGGAATATGCTCTTATCATATGGCAATCAAACCCCACTACTTTCCTTCAAGTGATCAGAAATAAGTTGATGCACACCCCTCAGCCTAGTTTAGGGAAGCTTCCCAAGAAGTTGTATAGAAGTGATTTTGTGGAGGAGGTGAATGATCAAGTAATATTACTAAGTAGGATTGTGGGACTCCCCACTTCTAATGTATTTGAAGAATGGATGTGATACTTCATTGAGAATATACTAAGGGGGGAATACCAAATTTTATTGGGAAAAATACTATCTGTGATAATATCCATGCTCAATATGTGTCACTCAAGATGACCGCAAAATTCTACATGAATTTGTATGTCATCTACCTATTAGCATATAACTTTCCTTATAGAGGCTTGATATGTAAAGGGAATCTAGGGACAGGCCCCAATGAAAACATTTTTTATGAATGTTATCCATAACTGCAGTAAGGGAACTATAAGCAAAACTATAAAAGGGTAAATGATTCTTTTATCATGCATATTGTCAAATCCTTGGTTGGATATTTCAAGAACAAAATTTCATACTCTACTAAAGCAATGGTAAAGAACTTTGGCTATTGGTTAAATCCCAATTACTAGAGATCACCTAGTTTAGAATTGAAGGTTTTTCAGGTACTCCATATAGGCTTTCGAGGTACCCCATAGACAAAATGGTGAGGCTATAATTAACAAGATAGCTTCACACTTCTTATAAATTACTACAATCAAAGCACATAGCTGAGGTACCATATCCCATGACTCTAGGAAGGGCTTTATATGCATTTATATCAACCATATCCACTGAAAGCTCTAATAAAGAAATACAGGAGTTTGGATTACTCTTCCACACTACGTGGTAAAATGTGGATCCCCTAGGAAAATTGAGAAAGCAAGTCGAGAGACAATATGATCATCAATGACATGTAGAAGAATTTTGGGAAAGTTGTGAGGATGATCATGAGGTCATAAAAAGGATGTACATGAGGATTTCCTTGGGATTCATAAGGACTTTGGACCTATACATCGTCCCTGACCAATTAGAGGAGGATTATAATAACTTAGATAAAGAATCTCACAAAAAAGTAGCCAAGCTCACTCTTCCATTAATTAATTGGACTAAGAGGATACAAATATAAACATGGTCAGCCACCTTGTTCTACAAATAATGAAGAAGTGGCTTGATGCCCAGATAGCTCAACTAGAAAACAAGAGGTAGAGATCACCTATGGTGAATGGGAGCATGAAAGGGCACAAGGAAGAAATGATGGAGTAAAGACTGAAGATGAAGCTGATCCTAAGGAAATTTCATCAAGAAATAATGTTATTTCTCCTCCTACCACCTGATATCAAAAGAGAAAGGACATTTAGGAGAGGCATCCAATAGAGAAGCCTCATGTTTATGAAAGGAAGGTTGTTGCCCCATTGAAGAACTTTTGTCAATTAAGGTTTTTAATGAGTAGGCTTTAGGATTTTGAGTCATAAATCATTAAATAAGTTCATTTAGACCATTTTATGTTGAATTGAGTCATGTTAGTGGTCATTAGGTGTTTAGAAGGTCTATGTTGCAAATAATGATAAAAATGCAAAAGATGTCATTTATGAAAATTTGCAAAAGTTGTAAAAGGTAGATTTTTGGAAGTTCAATGGTTAGTCATTTCAAAAGTTAGTTTGGTATGGTAAAGTTAGTTGGTATTTGGAGGAAAAAGCATAAATAGATGGGAAACATCACTTTGTAATCTCTCTTGAATATTTGAAGGAAAAATCTAGTGTTTTATCTCTATTTTATCAGATTTTTCTGTGTTTCCTTGTTTTTCATAGACCTGTACGACTCGTATAGTAACAATATTAATATAAAACCACTAGAAAACATTGAAGGAATGAATCAAGTTCAATTTGTGATTGGTTTGAGGTCTTAAAATTAAATTTGGAAGGATTTTTCTTCATTTTTCTTTGGTATCCGTATTAACCTTTTTTTAAGGGTTTTGAAAGTCTTCAAAATGAAAAACTGACCCATTCCACTCTTTGTGGATACTATAACTTGTGGAATGGGTCTGATATGTTAGGATATAGGTGTGTGGATGTTGTGAGAATGTAGGGGAGGCTAAATAGAGTGTTGGGCATGAATCCCTAATGGTGAAAAATGTGTCTTCTTCATAAAATTATGTGGTTTTTGAATGGTAATGCATGTAAATCGATGGGGAAGCAGTTTGTTTCAAGATTTTGAGGATGTAAAAGAATTATAAGACTTGTTTGAAGTCATGGGAAGTTTATAGGAGTCCAAGAAGTTTGGTTTTCAACAAAACCCTAGGTTTTTTGCTAGAAATGAGGGTTTCTAGTTTAGGCGCCTTGGAGGGTGAGTTTCTAATTTTTTTTTGAGAATTCTTAGGTTTGGACATCTGTTGAATACTACCCAAATGGTTTTAGAGATTAGGAAGAATATTTGAGACAAGGTTCTTTGTAAAATAGACCTAATTTGAGATTTAGTCGCTGTAGGAAGCTAGATTTGAAGGAGTTGTTAAAAAGTAACCTACCATGGTTTGAGGATATGTGTTAGTACACCCTAATGGGTCCTTGAATTGGTGCTAGTCCTAAATTGAATTGACCTTCTCAAAAAGTTACACCCGATTGAATGAGGTTGAGGTACTACTAGGAATTTTGAAGACTTGAAGTGTTAAGGTGAAAGTTGAAGTTTTGTGACTTTGAAGTTGTTGTTTTGGGTTGAGATTGTGTTGGTTGTAGTAAGCTCCTCCCCTAATTGGAATAAATTGGTATCAGAGTGAAGGTACTAGGTCTTTGAGGAAGGAGGGTGAAGTTTGTAAAAAGAAGAGTGGAAGGTGAAAAGACAAATTATAAAGATGCCTCCTAAAGGGAAGAATATGGCAAAAGAGATGAGGGACTTGAAGGATAGAGATGTGAGAGAGGTCAGAGATTTGAAGGAAAGGTTGGCAGCCTTGGAAACAAACAAGAGAAGAGAAGAAATTGAAAGTGATTCATATGATGAAGATGATGAAGAGTTTGAAGACATGGTGGAAGAACTTGATCCTGAAGGTCAAAGAATGGAAAAATTGTTAAGGGTAGTCAAGAGTGACAAGCATAAGGTGAAGGTTAATGTTCAAAAGTTTGGTGGAAATTTGAATGAAGAAGAGTTTCTAGATTGGATAGCTTCTTTGGATAACTCCTTGGAGTGTGGAGACATTCCTAAAGAGCAGAGAGTCAAGATTGCTAAGACAACTAAAAGGTCATGCACTTTTGTGGTAGGATTATCTGCAATCAGAGAGAAGGAAGCAAGGTAAATCCAACATTGTGACATGGGACAAGATGGTAGCCAAGCTAAAAGGTAAATTTCTCCCTTCTAATTATTCTATTATGTGTTGCCAAAAACTGTATACTTTGCTTGATATGGGAATAATTGATAATAAATTGGACTTAATGAGGCCTTGATTTGGTGTTGTGAGGTGTTTTACACATCCAAACTAAGTCTTGGACCCTTTCAAACTCAATAAATTGCATTTAATGATGTCTTGTAAAGGTGTTGTAAGGTGTTGTAACACATCTTCACACTTTTCTAAGACCATAATGTTATAATTCACTTAAATAACCTTACCAAGACCTATTTCAAAGTGTTGTAAAGTCTTGTAAAAAACTCACACTTTCCTAAGCTTGTCATCAATATTTACACCTTTCTTATGTTTTAAATGGCCCCTTTATCTTCTTACAGGCCTTAATTAAGTGTCTTGTTGAAGAAACCAATAAACAACATTTAATACATCTTAATCTCCAACATCCACTCAAAATTTCCCAGGTGGACTAAGTCACCACCTTGGGTGACTTAGTCCCATTTGGCTCAAAAATAAAAATAAATTCAAATTTCTTTCGGATTTTTATTCTTTAAGACCTAAGGTCGGCCTATGATGAGGTATTTTTGAGAATTTAAGCATAATTGTATATAAATAAGGGTTTTTCCCCTCATTTTTCAATCTCCTAACTCATCTTAAGTCATAAATATTTATCATTCATCACTCATCATGTTCTAAGTCAAGCAAGCTAGGGTTTTATCATTGCAAGATATCAAGATAGCTTCCTAAGACATTCAAGGGTAGATTCTTCAGCTATTGTTGTAGAAATTCAAGATCTATCACCATGGCAAGGAAATCACTCCATTGTTTCATGCTTCATTATCTAATTTATTCATTTTGGTTTAATTACCTAAAAAAGGGGTTTGACCAAGGAAAACTACCATGCCCCAACATTCAACATTTCTCCTTCTTGTCTTGTTTGCTTGCAGATTTAGGAACTTTAAGGGTTTGAAGATCATTGAATATTAGGTTGAAGATTCATTGAAGACATATCCTTGTTAAAAAAATCAAAGTATCAATAAAAGTTAGTTTTAGGCTTGAAAATTAGAGTTTTAGAAGTGGACACTTGTGGGAAACCAAAGTGCAAACCTAGGCAATCCATTTCCACTTCTGAATTTTTAGAAATTCAGAAGTGGACTAAGTCACCACCAGTGGCGACTTAGTCCCACTGAACTTTTTTTCCAATTTTTTTTGTAGATTTGGATACCCATTTGGCTAAAATAGGCTCCAAAGTAGTTTCCTTGATCTGAGATTAAGTCGTTCAGCTTGGAGTAAGTGTCTCAGTTGGCTTAAAAGTCACATTTTTTAGAATTTCAGAGGTCTTTGTAGTCTCCATTCTACTCTTCATCAATTTCCAAGTGCACACATTCTGTTTCATAGCTTTCTATCTAGTTTTGTTTGCATTTCTAGGTCATTTATAACATGTTTGCATACAACATTGTGTTTTCCAACACTTCACATTTCTTAGATTTAACATCAATAAGTCATCTTTCTTTCAGCTTATTGCATTTAGACATCAAATTTAAATACATTGCATCCCTTTTACATTAATCTTGAGTGTAGCCATATCAAGGTTCGATACTGTTGGGACAGTAGATAGAAGAAATGAAGACAATATGCAGTCAGTTGTAAAGAATGATCCCATGTGGAAGAGAAAGGTAGTTGGAATGATGTCTCAGTTTGATACAATAAAGAGTAAGGGTGAATTGTTTGAGGAAAGGAAAGAAAAGAGTGAAGGAATACTGGTCGGAATAGTTATGTGCCCTATGAAAATAAAAGGAGGAGGTAGTTGAAAGTTGATGAAACAAAGGTTTGTGAGATTGATAGGACAAAGATTAAGTGGACAAAGACTCCTAAGTTTGCAAGTTTGACAATGAGAAAGATGTAGTTAGAATGAGTAGTGGATAAGGGTTTAAGCCTGAAACAAAAAAGGTAGAGTGGACAGTTGATATAGGCTTGGTGGAAAATGTAAAAGAAGGTACAATAGCTGTGTCTGATGAGGAGAAATTTAAGGGACACCCCACAGTTCAATGTGTGAAGATGGAGCATGTTTCAAGTGAAGAAAAGGACAAGAATGTCAAGCATAGTATGAATCAAAGGAAAGATGAACCTAATGGATAAGTTCAAGAAGGATAGAGGAAAGAGATGATCAAAGGTGAACAATTTGCAAGAACCTTTCCAAGAGACTTGGAAAAATTCCAAGGTGGGGTGTATGGTGCAGGGGCGCCATTGAATAAATTTTGTCAATTAAGGTTGTTGATGGGTATGCTTTACGATTTGAGTCATAAAGCATTAAATAATGTCATTTAGACCATTTTATGTTGAATTCATTCATGTTAGTGGTCATTAGGTGTTTAGAAGGTCTATGTTGCAAATAATGCTAAAAATGCAAAAGATGTCATTTATGTAAATTTGCAAAATTTGTAAAAGGCAGATTTTTAAAAGTTCAACAGTCAATCATTTCAAAAGTTAGTTTTGTATGGTAAATTTAGTTGGTATTTGGAGGGAAAAGCATAAATAGGTGGGAAACATCACTTTGTAATCTCTCTTGAAGATCTGAAGGAAAAATCTAGTGTTTTATCTTTGGTTTATCAAAATTTTCTATGTTTCCTTTTTTTTCATAGACCTGTATGGCTCGTACAGTAAAATTTTTGATCTAAAACCACTAGAAAACATTGAAGGCATGAATCAACTTCAATTTTTTATTGGTTTGAGGTCTTGATATTAAATTTGGAAGGATTTTTCTTCATTTTTCTATGGCAGCCTTATTAACCATATTTTAATGGTTTTGAAAGTCTTCAAAATGAAAAACTGACCCATTCCACTCTCTGTGGTTACTGTAACTTGTGGAATGGGTCTAATATGTTATGAGATAGGTGTGTGGTGTTGTGAGATTGTAGGGGAGGTGAAATAGAGTGTTGGGCATGGAGCCTTAATGGTGAAGAATGTGTCTTCTTCATTAAATTGTGTGGTTTTTGAATGGTAATGCATGCAAATCGATGGGGCAGTAGTTTGTGTCAAGATTTTGAGAATGTGCAGGCATGTTAAGACCTGTTTGAAGTGGTGGCAAGTTTAGAGGAGGCCATGAAGTTTGTTTTTCAATAAAACCCTAGGTTTTTAGCTAGAAAAGAGGGTTTTTGGTTTAGGCGCCTTGGAGGGTGAGTTTCTAAAAATAAATTGAGAATTATTAGGTATGGACATCTTTTGAATGCTTCCCAAATGGTTTTAGAGATTAGGAAGAAGTTTTGAGACAAGGTTCTTTGTAAAATAGACCTTATTTGAGGTCTAGTTAGTATAGGAAGCCATATTTGAAGGAATTGTTAAAAAATAACCTACTGTGGTTTGAGGATATGTGTTAGTAAACCCTAATGGGTCCTTGAATTGGTGTTGGTCCTGAATTGAATGGACCTTATCAAAAAGTTACACCTGATTGAATGAGGTTGCAGTACTACTAGGAATTGTAAAGACTTGAAGTGTTAAGGTGAAAGTTGAAGCTTTGTGACTTTGAAGATGTTGTTTTGGGTTGAGATTGTGTTGGTTGCAGTAAGGGCCTCCCCTAATTGGCATCATTTGTGGAAGGATAGAGGCTTGTGTCCAAGAAGACCAAGCATGGTGGAACTTTTATAATGGAAACTATTAAAGAAGAGTCATTGCCATTGGAGGAAGACTCTCAAGTTCAATCACCCACTCACCCATCATCACCACACCAATTCCCTCTACTTCCACTCCACTCCCACTGGCCATATCCTCTTCACCTACTATGGACATATCTATCCACCTTCCATCCACCACTCCTATCACTTCCATGATTTTGGTTGTCTTCCTCCACTTCGTCATCCCCTTATTCCTCCTTGCTTTCATATTCGCAACCTACCTTCTCAACATTCCCACCTAATCTCCCTTCCATCCCACCTTTTTCTACCACTCTACTTGAAAATTTTGTTGCATACTTGAAGAATATGCTAAAGGGGTTGTTGGAAACCTTGTTGTCTCTAGATAATAGGGTTCTTATGACTCAAATTATAATTTCCCTTCCTACTACTCCTCCTACGCTGGAACCACCAAAAATACACAATGTTGAAAAGATATGGGAGGAGATGCAACAAAAAGAGAGGGAGAAGCTCAAAGATGCAACCAACATAGGTGAAGATTTTGCAACATCTAAGTATGAAGAACACATTGAAGAGTTGAGTGAGGTCTTCAAAGTTGTTGAGCCCGAGGAGGATGGGACTGATGATGATGAAGAAGAGAGGAATCCAAGGGGACATAAAACAAAAGTATTTTATGAGGAGAAGAAACAAGAAGAAGATATCCCAAACAATAATAGATACAAGAACAATATCAAGAAGAGGGGATGCTTGAAGAGGAGGAAAAGAGGGAAAAGGAAGCAGCTATTGATTCTGCTCAATTTTAGAAATTAATAAGAGAAGAGCATGTTGAGGAAGAAAATATAGTTGAAGAGAGGAAAGATGATAAATAAGGGATGTAGCAAGAAGAAAAGGAAGAGGAGTAATGAGAGCATGAAATTGTTGTCACATCTTCAATAGAACAAACATCAACTCCTTTGTTGGAGTGGTTTTTGAAATATAAGGCTCCTATGATGCATGATCCTAGGGCCCACTTTGAAGCTATCATGGATCATGTAGGCCAATATCCCATGGAAAGAAAAGTCCAAGGTACAATCACATATCAATAAGGATGCCTGAAGGTCCCGTATAGTTCACATTGCCAACTTGACATAATACAAGGATGCTAAAAATATATTGCCCTCTAAATAAAAGGTGACCTCCATAGACATTGACCCAACTATAATTTAGCACATGAAATAGATGAGTTCTAGGGGTTGATGATGAATATTCTAAGTAGAATGGATAAATACCAATCCAAAAAGAAGGATTTAAAGGCATAGGTGGTGGAATTGACCACCTTCTTCCAAAAATTAGTCACTCTGAAAAAAGAGATTCTCATCAAGGTGTCTACTCCCACAATCCTATCAAAGGAGGAAGTTAATAAGGTAGAGAGAATGAAGAATTGGAAAAATGTCACCTCAGACTGGATCAATCATGTTAAAACTATAGGAGACAAGGCTATGGATGTGGGAGTTGAAATGCATAACAACCTCATAATTTTGAAAGTAGAAGTTGATAAAGAGATTGAGGATTGCACCAATTTCATAAAATACCATGAACTTACATGTCTGAAGCTACGAGTCATAAGAACTTTTTCTATAGAAATTATAGACAAATAATAAATTTTGAACTAAGGAGGACATAAAACAACCATAATTTTGGGTATACATGATTGATTTCCACAAGGAAATCATTTCTAAATTTTTATTGGAGTTACATATAGTTGTAGATAGGATCAATGATCTGATATCTAAGTTTGATCCATTTTTGGAGCTCATGGATGGAGCGGTAATATCTACAAATAGATTGGATAGTGTGGTTGTGAAGCAAGAATTCAAAAGAGGCCTACAAATGGCTTGGATGGTGATTTTTTGGATATGTCTACTAAGGTTTTTTCAAAATTAAAAGAGTTAATCAAGTAGAGAATGGCTTGTGTGAACCTGCACAAGGAATTGCTAGAGGAATTTAGGATTAGTGCCTCAAATATCAACAAAGCTTAGACACCACCTCATCAGCAACTTGCCACAACATTGGCTAATTTTGTTAAGTATGTCATAAAAGAGAAAGAAGTTGGAAATAATATAATAGAAGATAAATATCTGTAAATTCTAGCTACAGGACAAAATTAACTATCTCAAAGTGCATGCACCCTATTTGGAGGATTTTGTAGAATATTTCTTAATATAAAATATGTTAGATTATTTTATATTCTCCTAGGTTCACATGTGATCATTTTTTTATAGTGGGGTTAATTGTAAATGTATTTAATGTATCCCAAACCCTAAGGGGATATTAAATCTAGGCCATTGGTGTTGAGATGATCTCCACCATTGATTTTTTCAACTCTTCTATAAAAGGCATCCTCCTCTCATTTAAAAGGGGTTGAGAAGGATTGTTGTAATGAACATTTTGGAGTAATACAAGTGAAGGCATTGAAGTGTTGGTGATTTCCTTATGTTCTTTGAATGTATCCATGATTCTATCTTCTAGCTATATTTCAACATTTTTAGATAATGTTTAGTTTTAATAATAGAAAAGTGTTAGGATATTTTGATGAACTTCCTACTCATACTATTGTGTGGTATCATAGCATGCCCCAAGACTGAAAAGACTTGGGGACCCAAGTGAAAAAATATAACTCGTATGGTAGGAGATAGCTAATTGGAAGATCACCAGAAGTGAAGAAAGGAAGAGAAATATTTGATAAAAAAGAGTACTTCGTGTTGTAAGTGTTTTGTGCACCAGATACCGGGTACCAGAAACACAAAAAAGGTGAAAGGTAATGTAAAGTTCAAGTGAAAGACTTTGGTCTAATATGAAGTAGTCTGATAAGAAGCAGTCCAGTAAGAAGGAGTCTAGTATAGTGGAGTTCCAATATAACTGAGGTCTGAGAAAGTAAATGGGTAAAGCTGAATATCAGGTTCCAGGTTGCAATGTGAAATAAAATGTGAAATTTTAAATTTGTCTAATGATCCTAGTGATCTGGTATATGTATGAGGATTCATGATATGCTTTTAAAAGGCATGTTAATTATAGGATTTTTGTACTAACATTTGAATAATGGTTTTATTTACATGAGATGTTATAATTATTTTTTTTTTTAAAAGGGATTTAATATGTGGAATTTGTGATTGCAGGAGATATCGATTGTGATGCAAAGCTCGAGTATGGACAGCTAGGAAAACTTGAATCATGGATGGAATAATTTTTAGTCTAGTTCGATCACTCTAGGAGGTGATGATGCAGATGGATTTGAGTCCACCAGAATGCTGGGGATCTTGGTATTTCACATGTGGTGGGAGAAAATGCCAAATTTTTGGGAGAACCCATTCCTGAGAGTGACAAAACTAGATTCAAGTGAAGTGTAGGGGAAAAAGTTCCACCTTATCATTCTGAATATATGGGAAGCCCCTACATATTATCCTGATTCAAAGTATCATCCTGGCAAAGATTCCAGATGAAAAAGTAGAACCTGAAGATCTTCAATGAGTAATTGGAGTTGACTTCCATTGACTTCAATTGCAATTCTCTTATTCATCTCAACATTCCACATGCCTTGATAAAATTGGTCCTTTATATTTCCTCTATTGTAATTATATTATCCTATTTGAGCCTTGTGTTCTATAAAAGGCCAGAGGATGTTTCATTTTTATTTTAAGTTCAAAATTTGTGGATGTCGGAGGAACATAAACTTTTTTAAGTTTTGTTCTTTTTACCTGTTTTCTAAACCATTATGGAATAAAAAAATTTATGCACATAGACATTAATTGATATCAAAGCCTATTAGATAGCTACCTATCTCAATATCTTTTGTAGCTAGTTTTGTTAGTTTTGTTGAACAAGACTGTATGCTACACCGTTTACATGTGCATATAAAACCTCCTCAATGTCTATAAACGAAACCCTCAATTTAAAAGCTTGCACCATTTTATATGTAGTTGTGAAGCAATCTGGTGAAGCATAAAGCATTTTTCTTTGTTTTAATTAATTCTTTGGGGCGTCCATGGAGAATAACCAGGAGAAACTTTTTTTATAAAGTATTTTTTATACTTTGTTTTAAAATAGATGTTTAAATATTTGAAAATGTTCCAAAATTTAAATGAATGGAAGGAATTTTGTTGAAAATCTTTTGTTTTCCATAAATTTGTTGAATGCTTAATGCTAAATCTACTTAAGTGATAGCAAAGAATTTGTGATACTTATGAAATGTTATGGATTTTTTTTTGGTTTCATGATGTTTAAGTTTATCTTTTCAACTTTGAATTTATCTAAAATGTTCAAAGAACAACCATAGTCCCTTTAATATCAACAACAATATCACATCATTACCCAAGAGAGACCCTAGTGCAACCATGACCTAGTTATCAAAGACTTGGGAATGAATGAAAGCCAATCTTTGTCCTATAATGCAGAATTTCCCCTTAGGTTGTCTTTGTTCCATATCTTTCAAGAAGGATAGGCTCTTTGTGGTCTTGTCTATGAAGATTTTATTTGACCTATTTTCTGTGAGTGAAATCATCATCAACAGGAACTGGCACTAGAAGGAGGGAATTTCTTTGATGTTTTAGGTTTCATCCTTTGGAATTGGAGAATTATGCTTTGAAATGTTAATTCTAAGTCTAGCAAGAAGCTTGTAAGTGAGAGATTGAATGCTATCTAGTTTTCATTATGGAAATTGGAAAGCTTTGTAAAATCTTTAATCAGAAATTGCATCCTTTGAGTTTGTTTACTTTTAGGAGAGTCACTAAATGTAGAATTAATTATACAACTAATCATAGTGAACTTGAGTGTGAATTTTTTTAACTAGGGTAAGTTTGGCCATAAGTGGAGCAATTATGTTAACAAAAGAAGTTTTAACTACTAATTAAAAGGAATTGTTAATGAGAAAAATGTTTTTCCCTAGTGGAGTTGGAAATATTAAAAAATTAAATAATATACCAAAACAGTTAGAAAACTATGATTATTATAAAGAAAATTCTAACACTTTGTAGGGAAATAGGTTAGAATGTTGAGATTCAGAGATATTTCATCACAAACTGTAAGGAAATCTTAGGTGTGGAACAAACTCTCCTAACGCAAAAACCTTAGGGAAGAATGCAGATATGACTTTTAAATTTTACAATTACAGTTCAATAAGATACACATGAAAAGATTTAACAGAAAAGAGAATTGAACACATACACAATTGGATACCAAATTTACGTGGGAAAACCCTTAGGGGAGAAAAACCCACCACACCAGGAAAAGCCTCTTTGTATTACAGTAAAAAAAATTACATACAAAGTACAGACTTTACTTTCTGATGTCAATTTTACAGCAACAACATTCACTGATCAATCTTGTACATAACATTAATCTCACAATGCTCTCAGACACATACAATGAATCCACTCAGATCAATCCATGTTTAGTATCAAAAAAAAAAAAATCCAATACCTAAACCAATCAATGTCATTCGTTGCAGAATATATCTCATTATGTTTATAGTTTGTTGATCTTCCACACATGAACGGTCGCAATTGTACAACTGCTAACGGTTCACATACCGCTTCTTTGATTGGTTCAGAACATGCCATGGAGGACAAATGTTCGGTCAAAGAAGTTCAAATAGAATCGCATGTAGGTGAGACACTAAACCATGTCTCCCTAATGCCAAAATTCCCAATCACAGAACCATCGACATGACTATCGCTATCGGCAACACCCTGAGAAATCATATCGAATTCACTAGCTTGTCGGCAAGACCACATCCATCGACATGAGTTCATACCATCTCCCCGATGACACCCTTTTCCAATGACACATGTTCAATGCTCGTGCATTTCCAAAGAATCAAGCTGGGAATCTACAATATTCTCAACAAGTCTCTCAGAATTCCAAGTGGTCCCCACATCTGTCGGCTTAAGTTAGGAAAATCTTGAACACCATGACATTTAAGGAAATCGCCCAGTCGGAGAAAACACAAACTTAGTAACTCCGTGACAAGGTTTCAAAGTTACAAAAAATACCAAAGCCGCAACAACGAAGGAATTCGGTCAGTCAAAAAATTATGTAACTTCCAAACTCTACGAAACGGTTCCAAAGTTCAAGACTTGGGTGATAGGCCGATAAAGAAGACCAATAAAGGGTAACTCCGCGAAGTCTTAATAAAGATACAAGCCAGCAAGTTGAGGCACTATTTTCCAACAATATCCCACTTGACGAAGACTTACTGGCTTCCTTCAAACTCAAAGTTAATGAAGGTCATGGGCTCTAAGGCCCATCGAACTAGCACACCATCTGTACTTGTCTGTGCTCACTAGTTTTGTCAATGCATCTGCAACATTTTCTAGAGTATCCACTTTTTCTAAAGAGACCTTTCCATCCTCCACCATATCTCGTACAAAATGATACTGCACATCAATATGTTTCATCCTGGCATGGAAAGTAGGATTTTTCGCCAAACAAATAGCACTTTAACTGTCACAGTAAATTGTAATTTTCCCTGCATCAAACCCAATGTTAGAACACAAACGTTTTAACCAGATTGCTTCTTTACAGGCATGTGTTGCTGCCATGTATTTTTCCTATGTAGTGGACAAAGTGACTACAGCATGCTGGTTACGCATCCAACTAACTACAACACCATTCATCATGAAAATATATCCACTGGTGGATCTTCTACTATCAATGTCCCCTGCCCAATTAGAATCCACATAGCCTCGAATGCTGAGATTCCTCTGTGATTCAACCAAATTTCCATGGTAATACAAAGCTTATTCTAAAGTTCCCTTCAGATATCTAAACACTCTTTTCATAGCATCCCAATGTGTCCTTCCAAGATTTTTCATAAAATGACTAAGTACTCCCATTGCTTGGGCAATGTCTAGCCTTGTACAGACCATTTCATATATTATACTTCCAACTACACTAGCATAAGGCACTATGGTCATGTCCTCCATCTCAGTAGAAGATTTTGGATAGTCTTCAACATATATCTCTGTTCCCTACAAAAATAGAACAACAAGCTGTTTGCAATCAGTCATAGAAAATCTCCCCATAATAGTATAATATACTTACTCTGACTAAGCCAAAGTTTTCTACTCTTCCTGTCCCTAGTTATTTCCATTCCTAGGATATACTTGGCTGCACCAAGATCTTTCATTTTGAACTTTGCAGACAACTGAGATTTTATATCAGAAATCATTAACTTACTATTGCCTACGAACAACATATCATCAAGATAGAGAGCAATAATAAAACATGATCATTTCCAGCTTTGTAGTACACAAAATGATCATATTTCAATCTTACAAATCCCAATGACAAAACAAAAGTGTCAAACTTCTAGTACCACATTCTAGGAGATTGTTTTAGTCCATACAGATATTTTTTCAACTTGCAAACTATATTTTCTTTACCTTTTTTGACAAAGTGCTTAGGTTGGGACATATAAATTTCTTCTTCAAGGTCACCATGAAGAAATGATGTCTTCACATCCATCTGTTCAATCTTTTATTCATATGCTCCTACAAGGGACAAGAGAAATCTGATGGACATCAACTTAGCTACAAGAGAGAAAATTTCTCCATAATCAATTCCCTCTACTTGGGAATACCCTTTCACAACCAACCTTGCCTTATACTTTTCCAAACTACCATCCAGACCTATTTTCTTTTTAAATACCCATTTGTAGCCAATAGCTTTTCTACCTTCAGGCAAGGGCACCAAACTCCAAGTATCATTCTTTTCTAATGATGCCATTTCTTCATTTATGGCTTCCAACCAAGAGTTTGAATCAGACATTCTAAATGCCTCTTTCATAGTCCTAGGCTCATCAGTTCCAGAGATTAAAGCATAGGCACAAGTAGAATCTAGCAAAGAAAAATCATACCTATCGGGTTGCTTTATTTCACATGTTTACCTCCTCAAGGGCTGAGGTTGAGGTTGTTCTTCTTCTTCAGAACTCTCAGAACTACTTGAGCTCTCCTCAGTTTCAGGTACATTTTTAATTTTCAATTCCTCTTTATCTAGTGTCGGAGGAATTTCAACTACATCCTTTTTATCTTTTGATTTTGTCTCTGATTGCATATCCAAAGTAGAAGGTTTCAGCTCACGAAAAATAACACTTTTGCTATACAAAACCTTCTCTGTATCAAGATTCCAAAGCTTGTATCCTTTTATGCCAGCACTATAACCAATAAATATACATTTAACAGCCCTGTTTTCCAATTTAGACCTTTTTTCATTCAACACATATGCATATGCCTCACAGCCAAAGACATGAATGTGTCTCAGAGAGGGCTTCTTTCCAGAACATGCTTCCAAAGGTGTTTTCTCAACAAGAGCGGAATTCAAAGAATGGTTTATCAAATAACATGTTGTTGCAACTACCTCAGCCCAAAACTTCTCCTCCAAGCCAGCACTACTTAGCATACTTCGTGATCTTTCCATCACTGTCCTGTTGAACCTTTCAGTAACTCCATTTTGTTGTGGAGTGTAGGGTGTAGTTTTATGTATTTTAATTCCATGATCTTTACAGTACCTTTCAAACTCATTAGAACAAAACTCACCACCATGTTCAATCCTTAAACATTTTATTTTTCTTCTAGTTTGATTTTCCACAAGGTTTTAAAATTCCTTAAAATGACTGAACACTTCTGATTTACTTTTCAAAAAATAAACAAATGCCCTTCTTGAATAATCATCAATGAACGATACATAATATCTTGATTTAGACAAAGAAGGAACATTCACTGGACCAAAAACATCAAAATGAATGTAATCAAGTAAACCAAAAGAATTGTGAGGACTGGAGTAGAATGAAACACGGTGTTGTTTACCATATATACAATGTTCACAAAACTCGAATTCAAGGTTACAATCATCAAGCCCTTCAACCAGGTTTTTATTTTTCAAGGTTTTTAAACCTTTTTCTCCAATGTGACCTAGCCTATGATGCTAGAGCATAGTCTTTTTTGCTAGAAGTTTAACTTCCATAGAGTTTGCACTATCAGGAACTTTTCCCTTCTTTTCTCCATGAGTGGCCTTCTATGACTTTGTAGAGACACTATTGCATTGCACAACATGTGCATCCAGCTTATACAAGGTACTAATATGAGCACCCCTAGCTAGCACCATTGAGCCTCTAGTCATTTTGTAGCCATTTCCAGAGAACGTGACTAGCACTCCAACATCGTTCAGCCTACTAACAGAAAGTAAATTTTGAGCTAGACCTGGTATATGCATTACATCATTGATTCCCTTCACTCTTTCATCAGGGAACTGAATTCTGACTCTTCCACGACCAACTATTTCCAGAGATGAATCGCTTGCCAAATACACCCTTCCACCATCATATTTTTCATACTTAGTGAACCAATCTCTATGATATGTCATGTGGAAAGATGCTCTAGAATCAATCAGCCAGACATCATCTAATGCTTGTGTAGACAAGTTTGCAATGAAGGCATCTGCATCGCTCTAAGAAGAATCATTGTCGGAAAAATTCTTCTTCTTCTTCTTTTTCTCCTCTTTGCAATCCTTTCAAACATGACCAAGTTGCCCACAATTCTAGTGCTTCACCTTGGACTTCATTCTAGGAGACTTTGATCTCCCTTCTAATTTTGATTTAGACTTGTTGTCCTTCTTGCCTTTTTCTTTCAATCTGCCTCTAACAGCAAGGGCCTCCTTCACCATCTCAGATGATTTTCTTCTCATATCTTCTGATAACAAAGAAGCAACAACATCTTCCATCCTAAAATCGGATGTTGTAGTCCCAATATCCATCACCAAGTGATCCCAAGAATCTGGCAAAGAACACAACAATAGCATACAATGATCTTCTTCATCAATCTTCACACCCATAGATGCTAACTGAGCAATTAGCATGTTGAAAGAATTCAAATGATCAACAACAGATTGTCCTTCCTGCATTTTCAAAGAGTGTAACTTCTTCCTCAAGAACAACTTATTCATCAAGGACTTTCCCTAATAAATAGCTCCCAGTCTTTTCCACAAAGAAGATGTAGTCTTTTCTTCATGAACATTTAGAAGAATAGAGTCTGCTAAACAGAGCCTTATCATCCCCTTTGATTTTCAATTTGCAAGGTCCCAATCCTCTTTCTTCATGTCTGCGGGCTTCATTCTAGACACAACAAGCCAGAGATCACGGTCAACTAACATATCTTCTATTTTAAGTTTCCACAACTCAAAATTGTTGCCATTGAATTTCTCAATTTCAATCTTTCCTGACGTGCTTGCCATATTAATCTATAATTCAAATTACGAGACCTCTACAAGACTCCCACTGAACATAATTGACACAAAAAATCCAACGTACCCACAAGGATAACACAACTAGCCAGGCTCTGATACCACTTGGAAGGAAAGCTTAGGTGCGGAACAAACTCTTCTAATGCCAAAACCTCAGGGAAGAATGCAGATATGACTTTTAAATTTTACAATTATAGTTTAATAAGATACACATGAAAAGATTTAACAGAAAAGAGAATTGAACACATACACAATTGGACACCAAATTTACGTGGGAAAACCCTTATGGGAGAAAAACCCACCACACCAAGAAAAGCCTCTTTGTATTACAATAAACAAAATTACATATAGAGTACAGACTTTACTTTCTGATGTCAATTTTATAGCAACAACATTCACTGATCAATCTTGTACATAACATTAATCTCACAATGCTCTCAGATGCATACAATGAATCCACTTAGATCAATCTGTGGTTAGTATCAAACATAAAAACTCCAATACCTGAACCGATCAATGTCATTCATTATAGAATATATCTCATTATGTTCATAGTTTATTGATCTTCCACACAGGAATGGTTGCAACTGTACAACTACTAATGGTTCACATATCGCTTCTCTGATTGGTTTAGAATGTGCCACGTAGGATAGATGTTCGGTCAAAGAAGTTCAAATGGAATCACATGTAGGTGAGACACTAAACTATGTCTCCCTGATGGTAAAATTCCCAATCACAGAACCATCGGCATGACTATCACTATCGGCAACACCCTGAGAAATCATATTGAATTCACTAGCCTATCGGTGAGACCACATCCATCGGCAAGAGTTCATACCATCTCCCCGATGACACCCTTTGCCAATGACACATGTTCACTACTCGTGCATTTCCAGAGAATCAAGTTGGGAATCTACAATATTCTCAACAAGTCTCCCAGAATTCCAAGTGGTCCCCACATCCATCGGCTTAAGTTAGGAAAATCCTGAACACTACGACATTGAAGGAAATCGCCCAGTCAGAGAAAACACAAACTTAGTAAATCCACAACAAGGTTTCAAAGTTACAAAAAACACCAAATCCATGA
The DNA here is from genome assembly GCA_007258455.2 of Sequoia sempervirens. NCBI lineage: Eukaryota > Viridiplantae > Streptophyta > Pinopsida > Cupressales > Cupressaceae > Sequoia > Sequoia sempervirens. The sequence continues at coordinate 204,672,898 of VDFB02168118.1, read as the reverse complement.
CAACGAAGGAAGTCAGTCAGTCAGAAAATTCTGTAACTTCCAAACTCCATGAAATGGTTCCAAAGTTCAAGATTTGGGCGATAGGTCGATAAAGAAGACCAATAAAGGGTAACTCCACCAAGTCTTAACAAAGATACAAGCCAGCAAGTTGAGGCACCATTTTCCAACACAAATGAGGAAATGACATTGATGAATCATCATTCTAGGTGTATACGTGGAAAACGTGGATAATGAGATGGAGTGGGAAAATCAAGCGGGAAATGTGTGTATTATGCTTCAAGTTGGGAATTCACTGGTTATAAAAAGACATTTTCTTGATTTTATACAAGATACAGAATATCAAGTTTTTACTTTTTCTCTTTCTGATAGTGATATAAGTAGTGATATATCTTGGTCTAACAAAATGCAAAGTGAAGACATGGCCGAAGATATGAAGATTTCCAAAAGAGAAGGAAACAGAGAAATGAATGTTGCCATTCATGAAAATGGACCAGGGATAGAAGGTATAGTATTTCCGCATCAGAAAAAATGTGTGCAATTGATCTCTAATGAGATTGCTTTCATACATTTAATCCAAATTTTGGATAAGTACACTTTTGAATTTATGATGCTTAAACACATAAAATTTAAGATATTCCATTGTTACAGTAGAATAATGAAAATTTTGATAAGAGAATTTAAAGACAAATTTGTTGTAATTTGTACTAAAATTGTAGAAGAAATACTAGTAGAAATTGAAATAAATTGCTTTATTAGAGTTAATCTTTTGTTGTGTTAGAGTTAGGGTAGTTAGGGTTAGTTTTTTTTTTAGGGGGTTTTATTTGTGCTCGTTTTTTTTTTTTCAATGTTTATTTTTTGTTTCATCTTGTTCTTTTCTTTTGTCTGGCCTCTGCATTAGCAAATCTTGCTTAAATTTATCTTACGCATGAGAGTGAATTCAAAAAAAATTCAAAATTGAACTGTAAAAGAGAAATAATAAAGCCATTCACAGTAAAACACACTTTTAAAAGAAACCAATATATGTGTGTGTGTGTGCCACGTATATACATCGGATATCAAAATCCTCATTCAAAAAATTTAAAAAAAAATCAAAAGGAGAGTGATCCAAGTTGCAAACGATAATAGCTATTTAGTCGATCTAGGACACGTCTTCTATCAAGGCTAAATACCCTATGTAGGCGAGTTCTTGGTGAGTTTCAAAGTCTTGGATATGGAGATCAGTAAGAAAGGGCCAAAGGGGAACCACTTCGTTGTGTTCTAGGAATTGAGGAATATCATCCATGGAGGGAATCCTAATGGTCATATGTGCAACACTTAAAATGGTATCCAGATTCTCCAAGAATTCAGGTTTCACTATTAAGTTGGCAGTAGCGTGAATGTCTTCAACAAGTAGCCCAATATCGAGAAGAGATGCTACAAAGTGAGAAGCTAGTGTACTCATGGTAGGAGGGTCCTCAAAGAGAACAATCTAGACCATGCAATAAGAGTTACACAACAGAAGCAACACAAAACATGGAGGAAAATATAGATTCAAACATCCTCCTTAACAAAAATCTCAATTATAATTAGCCAAGAACATCCAACTTACAGATTTCGCTCACAGGCCTGATACAACATGCTCAAAATAACATCTTATTGTATTCTCCTTAATGAGAGAAAAATATTACATATAAGACCCACATTAAAATATACTTAATCAACTTCTATTATCCTAATGATCTATTACAAGCTTTATATCATATCCACAAATCTAGAATCTTCCACATCAGCTAAAGATCATTACAATATCCAATGAAAGAAAATGTAACATGTGCATGAATAGGTCAGCCTCAAATTTGAATTACTCCTCGATGAATGCATAAGATGAAGTGTGGACCTATAATTAAGGTTGGTGACACTCCATGAAATAATTTGAATCATAGTGTCAAGATCCACAAGTTACAGGAAAGATATGTGAGCGATCAAACTAGTTGTTGGGCTTGAAAATTATTCTAGTGCTTCTTCAAGAAACTGCCACTAAATCTAGAAGCGATAACTTGCTGGAAAGAGATCCCATCGCGCTCAAATCTTGGAATAAAGAAAATGAACATGTCCATGATCTAAACATAGATCCACAGGGTCTAGTGAGAAAATATGATGAATCCACTAACTTGAATTGAACAAGAAAACAAAATTGAAAGAAAATATTTTTGGTTGATGCAAGATTGCTAAGAACTAAGGATTCTCTTGCATCATACATCTGGGGTTATTTGAAAAGTGTGTCCCTCACTTTGTTGGGGCTAAAGGAAAACCAATACGATCTACCTTAGCCTGAGAAATCCAAGAAGAACCCTCCATTGGTCTTCTTTTCCATTTCACAAGATATTATCTCTAATATCCAAAATCTCTTCTATCTCATCTGATTGTTGTTTAGGAAATTGATTCTCCAATTTTTCCTTACTATATTCACTAAATTTTTCTTCATGGTATTGATGTAGATTTGCAATGTTGAATATAGGTGATAGACCTATGCCATCCGGTAACACTACTTCATATGCATTTCCTGAATCAAATTTCCTCAAAATATTATAGGGTCCAAACTTTCTCATCTTGAACTTATTGTATGTGCCAACTGGGAATCTTTCCTTTCTCAAATACACCATCACACCATCTCCAACTTCAAACTCCTTATATCTCCTCTCTTCATCTTCTCACTCCTTATACTTTTATTCCATATCTTCCAATTGCTATTTTACTCGAATATGCACTTTCTTCACATATTTTGAAAATTCCTCTACTTTTGCACTCCTTTTATCTTTCATATTGATGTCTTTCAATTCTGATATACCTCTAGGATGAACTCTAGTAATGATCTCAAAAAGTGTCTTTCTAGTACTCCTGTTTACTGAATTATTGTAAGCAAACTCTGCTTGTGCAAGAACTAAATCCCAACTTTCAGTCTTCTCTCCACCCAAACATCTTAGCAAATTCCCCAAACTCCTATTTACTACCTCTATCTTTCCATCATTTTGTGGGTGAAAATTAGAACTAAACTCCAATTTTTTCTTTAACTTCTTCCAAAGTGTCCTCTAAAAGTAACCAAAAAACTTTGTATCTTTGTCTGAAACAATACTCCTAGATAATCCATGCAATCTGACCATTTCCTTGAAAAACAGGTTTGTTACATGTACTACATTTGTTGTCTTCTTATAAGGTATAAAATGTGTCGTTTTAGAAAATCTATCCACCACCACAAATATAGAATCATTACCTCTTTGTGTCTTCGGTAAACCAAGTATGAAATCCATGTTGATAACTTCCTAAGGTCTTTCCAGAACTGTCAAAGGCTTATACAATCCAACATTCTTACTACCCCCTTTTGTAACTTGACAAACTCTGCAACTCTACACAAATTTCCTAACATCCTTATGAATCTATGGCCAAAAATAATTCTCACTTACCAATGCTACTATCTTATCAATTCCAAAGTGTCCTTCCAATCCTCCACTATGTTTTTCTTTCACAAAGTTATCATTCATTGAACTCTGGGGTATACACAACTGATTCCCTCTGAACAACATATCCTCTTGAATGAAATAATCCAACCACTGACTCCTATCCTCCAAGACTAGTTCTTTACAAGCTCTCCAAGGTTCTACAAAATATGGGTCTTCCTCATACAAGTTCTTCAATTCATCAAAGCCTAATACTTCCACTCTCATCTCTACCAATAAATTCCTTCTTCTAATCAAAGAATCAACACCTCTATTTGACTTTCCACTCCTATATTTCAAAACAAAAGTATAATTTTGCAAGAATTCCACCCATCTCATGTGTCTCTGATTCAACTCACCTTGACTGTTCAAATATTGTAATGCTTGATGATTCGTATACAACAAAAACTCCTTAGGCAACAAGTAATTTCTCCACTTCTTCAAATCTTGAGCTATGGCATAAAACTCTTGGTCATACACTAAATACCTTCTCCTAGAATCATTCAATTTCTCACTGAAATAGACTACTAGTCCTCCTTCTTGACTTAACACTATTCCAATTGCATTTCCACTTGCATCGCAGTCTACCTGAAAATACCTTGTTCAATTATGGTAAATCCAATAGAGGCTACTCAGTCACCTTTTGTTTCAACAACTCAAAACTCTCATATGCTCTAGATGTCCATTTAAAATCTTTCTTATCTCCTCTCATTGTTTCTATCATAGGACTACAAATAGAACTGAAATTCCTAATGAAATTTTAGTAGAAACTAGCCAATCCATGAAATGATCTTACCTCTCCAATGCTTTCTGGTGTAGTCCATTCAACAATTTCTCTTACCTTCTCAAGATCCATCCTCAATCCATCCATAGATATCACAAATCCTAGATATACCAATTCTTCCTTCATGAAACTACACTTCTTAATGTTTATCGACAACTGCTCTTCTCTCAACCTTTGCAAATTTTGTCGTATATGCAAGAAATGTTCTTCTCTAGTCTTACTGAAAATCAAGACGCCATCCAAATAAACAATCACAAATGTACCTAAGAATTTATTCAATACCTCATTCATTAGCCTCATGAAAGTACTTGGTGCATTTGTTAGTCCAAAAGGCATCACCAACTACTCATACAATCCTTCATTTGTCTTGAATGTTGTCTTCCACTCATCCCCTTCTTTGATTCTGATATGATGATATTCACTCTTCAAATCTAGCTTTGTAAAGTATTTAGCTCCACTCAAACAATCCATAATGTCATCCATCTGGGGTAAAGGAAATCTACACTTCACCGTGATTTTGTTTATGGCTCTAGAGTATATACACATCATCCATTCTCCATCCTTCTTAGGTGCTAGCACATTAGGTATTGCACATGGACTTAAGCTTTCTCTGATCAAACCCTTCCTCAACAACTCTTGCACTTGTCTATTCAACTCTTCATTCTTTGTCAATGTCATCTGGTGTGTTTCTTTGTTAAGAAAACTAGCTCCAGGAATCAAATCCATGTAATGACTAATACTCCTCAAAGGTGGTAATCCATTAGGTACATTATCTAAAATGATCTCCTCATATTCTACTAGCAACTCCTTTATCTCCTCTGGTTGTTCTACATGCTTCAAGTCTTCAACCTTCTTAGGAACCAACCTGGAATAACACATGTTCTCATGTCTCAATCCATCTAGAAATCTCCTTCCATCAACCAAAAATATTCTAGCACTCGTACAAACCTCAACTGTAGGAACATCCTCCAATGGAAACAAAGTCTGATTCATCCCATTAGAAATAATAGTATATCTATTCTTCTTTCCATCATGAATAGCTTGTCTATCATACTGCCAAGGAGTTCCCAACAAAACATGGCATACATCCATAGGCATGCTATCACACAAAAATTCATCATGGTAATTTCCTATCTTCAATTTTACCAAACATTGTTCACTTACCAGTATCTTATGCTCATCTTGAATCAATGCTATCTGATAGGGTTTCAAGTGTTTCAATCTTGCCAACTCCAATTTAGTCATGATTTATTCAAAAACTAGCTTTTCAAAGTCTCCACTATCAAAAATCACTTTGCAACATTTACCAGCTACCTTGCATCTGGTCTGAAACAAATTCTTTCTCTTTAATGGTTCCTACTCCATCTCACTTTGACACAATACTCTTATGTTCACCAACACTTCTCCATCTTTTGGTTTGTTAGATGATCTGACATGATCCTCCTCAACAAAGGTTGTTCTTCTATTTTTCCCTATCTTTTTTCTTGTCTCTCCTTGATTGCATTCAAATGCTCTATGTCCTTCTCCACTACACTTAAAACAAGTTCCCTTGAATACTATTTTCTCATGTCCTCTATCATATTTTCTATAACCCTCATTCTGGTAACTACCATAGCCTCCTCTTCAGTAAGAATTTCCATCACCTCTATCACATGAATTATCATTCTTACTGACTTCTTTATCTTTATTATGATCTGCAAAAGATCCTCTTCCTGCTCCAGTAAAAGTTCTTCCTCTTTGAACTCTTCCACCTCTTCCTCTATGTCTTTGCTCATGTCTTTCGTTCAGCTTCTCTTATGCTTTTAGGGCACATTGATATACCTCTTCCACACTCTGCAACTTTATCAAACTAATCTCATCTTGTATAAATGACCTCAAGCCATTCACATATCTAGATACTTGCTCGATCTCATCCTCCAAATGTCCAGATCTGATATTCAACTTGTAGAACTCCTCAATATACTTTGTCACACTTGACTCCTGCTTCAAATTTTTCAACTTCTGAAACAAACTGATTTGATAATCTATAGGCATAAACTTTGTTTTTAACTTATTCACCATTTCATCCCATGATTTTATCTTCTCCTTTCCTCTTCTTTTCCTATCTTTTTGAAAATGTTCCCACCAAAGGGATGCATGTCCTTTCAACTTGGTACAAGAAAATTTCAGCTTCTTATCTTTAGTGGTACCTTCAAAATCAAAATACTTCTCCATCTCTATTATCCAATCAAGCAATTCATCTTAATCCAACTTACCACTATAATCTCGTGGATTGAAATGTGGCTTAGTATTTTCTCTAGTTAGGGTTCTTATGAACCTCTCTTCTCCTTGATCCAGGCTAGGTTGATCTTCTCTTTCCCTTTCTTCCTATACTTCTACCTCTTCATCACTCACATCATCAACTAGTTGACCTCTCCTCTGGGTCATTTCAAATGCATCTAATATGGCAACAATTCCTCTCAACATCTCCATTATAGTTGGGTCTGCATTTCCACGCACTCCATTTCCTCTACCATTTCTTCTTCTCACCATCTTTACACAAGTCCTCTACAGCTGCAAGTCGGATCCTTAGTTTTCCACCCCACAACAAATCTTCAATAGGACTCCTCGAATTATGACGATCTCACATGGAATAAACCTCATTCTAATACCAATCTAGTGTAGCCATGGTAGGAGGGTCCTCAAAGAGAACAATCCAGACCATGCAACAAGAGTTACACAATAGAAGCAACAAAAAATATGGAGGAAAATGTAGATTCAAACAATCTCATTAGTAGAAATCTCAATTACAATCGGTCGGCAACATTCGGGCTTACAGATTTAGCTTACAGGCTTGATACAACATGCTCAAAATACCATCTTCCTATATGCTTCTTAATGCAAGAAAAATATTACATATCAAACCAACATTAATCTACTTAATCAACTTCTACTATCCTAATGATCTATTACAAGCTTTATATCATATCCACAGATCTAGAATCTTCCACATCGGCCAAAGATCATTACAATCTCAAATGAAAGAAAATGTAATGTGTGCATGAATAGGTCAGCCTCAAATTTGAATTAATCCTCGGTGAATGCATAGGATGAAGTGTGGACCTATAATTAAGGTCAGGGAAACTCCATGGAACAATTTGAATCACATCATCAAGATCCACAAGTTACAGGAAAGATCCATGAGCGATCAAACTAGCCGTTGGGCTTGAAAATTATTTCGGTGCCAGTTCAAGAAACTACCACTAAATCCAGAAGTGATAACTTGCTAGAAAAAGATCCAATCACGCTCAAATCTTGGAATAAGGAAAATGAACATGTCCACAATGTAAACATAGATCCACAGGGTCTAGTGAGCAAATATGTTGAATCCACCAACTTGAACTAAACAATAACTAAACAAGACAAAAAAACTGAAAGAAAATATTTTCAGTTGATGTAAGATTTCCAAGAACCAAGGATGCTTCTGCATCAAAAGCAATGTCAAAGTAGAAATGAGAGTAGTGGTTGGATGCAACATATCTTTCCCCAAGAACTAAGCATAAATTTTGCATAGTGAAACTGGAAGTCTTGATGATGAAGAACTTTTCAAACCTTTGTGGTGTGATACTTCCTAAGAAAACATTTTGTCTACAAGAACAACCTAAGAAAATTGGAGTATCCATGGCTAAGAAGCAAATGAAAAGACATGGAACAAAGTGGATTTACATAAAATAAAACAAAAGGAAAATAAAAGAGAAGTGTGGAGAACTCGAGAAGAAATGAACAAATTTATAGAGAGCCATAAGCAAAGTTGTGGTACATAGTTGCCTTGAGTAATTGTTTTTTGGGAAATCATAAGTGAGGTGGCAGCTGGACAATAATATTCAGAGTTAAAGGTTAAATCAAATTAATTATTTACACATATCTAGTGAAATTGCTTCAAATTTGAGCAGTATGGAGATTACGAATCAAGCAAGTTGAAGATTTCAAAGTTAATAGTGGTCATTTCAAATTGTTTAAAAGAGTTGTATTAATTATGGAGGTGTTATGTGTGTGGGATAGACAAGAAAATGAAGCTAGTAAGGTAGTACACATAATCACCTGAGTTGGTTGAAGAGATAGTACATGCTAAGTAAGGCATGCAAGTTTAATGTAGAATAATGTAATCGTGTTTCAAGGTAAACATGGCATTTTTGATCCATTAATGAAGTGCAGCGTCGTCAAGTCGAAATAGCTAGCAAAAATTTTAGTAATTTCCATAAAATTTAATCAGAAGAGTGGTAACTAATGTTTCTAAGTTTAGATTTAAATTTGGTAATTAAGTTTTCTATTGCTAAATTTTAATTTATGCATAATTTTTAACATATAGTGAGCTATAGTTAGTTAGGATTCGACATAAATTAGTAAAATTTAGCTTGAAAACACACTTATAGGGAATCATTAAATGATTTTTTGGGAAGTAGTGAATTGATAAAGGGATTTACATTGAATGAAAAATCAAAAATTAACCTTTTCTACCACCATAATTCCCAACCTAATAGCGGTGCTTCAATGCTTGCAAGTTGATAAAAGAGCTATTATTGCAATATAAAAAGTGAAAAATGAGCTATCATTGCTATATCTTAAAAAAAAAAGAGGGATATCAACTCTTTAGGCTATCCAAAAAACTCTATCGGGGCTATGGATGCTTGACCGACAGTAGAGCTATGTTTGGGGGAACTACAGAGATAACCTTGTCGAGGCTATGTATGCTTGACTGGTAGCAAGGCTCTATCCCTAGTTAGCTTTGGAGGATTACGATATTATGTAGTTCAATGTTAATGAACTGATTCTTTTTACTAAATTTTTAAAACTGGAATTAATCAAAGCACACATGAATGTTTTTGGTGGAGTTTTACTTTTTTATGCCACAATCTAGGTAGCGGTAGAAAGTTATTGTTCTAAAATATGTATAAGTTTTTATTTACAACTAGTGATTTAATTTCAAGTTTGATTTAAATTTGGTTTTATTGGTTGCAAGTTGTTGTGTGGTCTCACAACACACCCCAAGACTAAAAAGACTTGGGGACCCAAGTGAAAAAATATAACTTTTATGGCAAGAGCTAGATAATTGGAAGATCACTAGAAGTGTAGATAGGAAGATAAATCTTTGATAAAAAAAAGTACTTCGTGTTGTAAGTGTTTTGTGCATTGGATACCAGGTATCAGAAACACAAAAAAAGTGAAAGGTAATGTAAAGTTCAAGAGAAAGACTCTGGTCCAATATGAAGTAGTCTACTAAGAAGTGGTTCGGTAAGAAGGAGTCTAGTATAGTGGAGTTCTGGTATAACCGAGGTCTGGGAAAGTAAATGGGTAAAGCTGAATATCAGGTATCAGGTACCAGGTTGAAATGTGAAATAAAATGTGAAATTTTAAATTTTTCTAATGATCTTGGTGATCCGGTGTATGTACGAGGATTCATGATATGCTTTTAAAAGGCATGTTGATTATGCGATTTTTGTACTAACATTTGAATAATGGGCTTATTTACATGAGATGTTATAAGTGTTTTTTTTTTTTTAAAAGGGATTTAATATGTGGAATTTGTGATTGTAGGAGATATCAATTGTGATGCAAATCTTGGGTATGGATGGTCAGGAAAACTTGAATCATGGATAGAATAATTTTCAGTCTAGTTTGATCACTTTGGGAGGTGATGATGCAGATGGATTTGAGTCCACTGAAATGTTGGGGATCTTAGTATTTCACATGTGGTGGGAGCAAATGCCAATTTTTGGGAGAACCCATTCCTGAGAGTGATAGAACCAGAGTCAAGCGAAGTGTAGGCTATGAAAATTTCACCTTATTATTCTAAATATATGGGAATCCCCTATATATTATCCTAATTCAAAGTATCATCCTGGTGAATATTCTAGATAAAAAAGTAGAACCTAAAGAGCTTCAATGAGTAATTGGAGTTGACTTCCATTGACTTCAATTGCAATTCTCCTATTGGCCACAATATTCTACGTGCCTTGATGAGAATGGTCCTTTAGATTTCCTCTCATGTAATTGTCTTATCCTGTCTGAGTCGTGTGTTTTATAAAAGGCCAAAGGATGCTTCATTTTAATTTTAAGTTCAAAATTTGTGGATGTAGGAGGGGTATAAATTTTTTTCAGTTTTGTTCTTTTTTCCTATTTTCTAAACCATTCTGGTGTAAAAATTTGTATGCACGTAGACATTAATTGATATCCAAGCTTATTAGATAGCTACCTATCTCAGTATCTTTTGTAGTTTGTTTTGTTAGTTCAATCGAACAAGACTATATGCTATGCCATTTAAGGATGCATACAAAACCTACTCAGTTTCCATAAACAAAACCCTCTCTTTATAAGCTTGCAACATTTTATATGTAGTTGTGAAGCAATCTGGTGAAGTATAAAGTGGTTTGCTCTATTTTAATTAATTTTTTAGGGCATCCATGGAGAATAACTAGGAGAAACTTTTATTTTTTCAGTATTTTTTATACTTTGTTTTAGAATAGATGTTTAAATATTAGAAAATGTTCCAAAATTTAAATGAATGGAAGTAATTTTCTTGAAAATCTTTTGTTTTCCATAAATTTGTTGAATGGTTAATGCTAAATCTACATAAGTGATAGCAAATAATTTATGATACTCATGAAATGTTATGAAATTTTTTTGGTTTCATGATGTTTAAGATTATCTTTTCAATTTGGAATGTTTATCTAAAATTTTCAAAGAACAACCATAGTCCCTTTGAGATTAACAACAATATCACATCATTACCCAAGAGTGGCCCTAGTGCAACCATGACCTAGTTATTAGAGACTTGGGATTGAACGAAAGCCAATATTTGTCTTGTAATGCATAATTTCCCCTTAGGTTGTCTTTGTTCCATATCTTTCAAGAAGGATAGGCTCTTCATGATCTTGTCTGTGAATATTTTATTTGATCTATTTTTTGCGAGTGAAATCGTCATCAACACATACCTTTTGTATTTTTTTGATGGTAAATTGCTTTGTAAGGTTAGTTTGAGATGATTTAATACACTTAATTTCAACTATGGATGTTTATGCATTTATGTATGGATGTTATAGTATGAAAATTTGAGGGTTAACTCTAAGAAGAGCTAAGTTTTAGGGATTTTGTCCATATAAAGCATCAACAATTGTTGTAGTTTTCCATAGGTTCTCAGAATTAGGATCTCTCTTAAACCCTCAACCTTTTGTAATTTATTTATAAATCTATGTTAGTATAGGATCAAACTATCACTCAAGTTGCTATATTTGATGATAAAGGGTTGTTTTTTGGGCTATTTTTCTAAAATTTACAACTAGGGTTTTAACCATTCTTCAAAAAATTTGAACACTCATTCTAGTCCCATAGGCTTATAGTATTTGTTAACCATAAAGGCCCCTTGTGATACCAGCAAATCACATCACCTACTGAGCTATTTTTGCATCGTCATGACCTAACATCCATAACCTTTGGGTCATTTTCTAAATATTTTCCATAGAAATTAACTTTTCAAGAGAGACATAACACTTGTGTTTTATCTATGTTGTGTAGTGAAAAAATACTCATCAACATAATTGGCACTAGAAAGAGGGTTGCTTGAACAAAGCTGGAGCATATAGGATCATTTTCTCTTAACAAATTTTGTAGAATATTAAGTTCTACACCAGCTATAGGATAATTTTAGGAGCTTAAATCCCCTACACAAGCTAGGAGAGCAAGAAAAGGGAAAGGTTCATCTTTACCTCCACCTACCACATCTCTTTCACCTCCACCTTCTCCATCTTCTACTTCTACATCATCTACTTCCCCAACCCCATCTCCACTTGTAGTTCATATTCTAGTTGTTATACCACAACCACTACCACCCCCACCTCCACTAATGACTTTGCTAGCTAACAATCCATCACATTCCACCTTCAATGACTACCATGAAATGCTCAAGAATCCAAAAAAAAATTCTCTAAGTTATTTACTAATGATTCCAATAAAACTACAAAAGAACATATTAAGATCTTGAAGGAGCCCTTAAGAATAGAGTGATTGACCATCAAGATGTGGTTTGTAGATTCCATATTCTTTGGGGGAAGGATCTTTCTATTGGTTTATAAATTTTCCATCTCGGTCAATACATAATTGTGAAGAAATGAAGAATAATTTTCTACAAAAATTCAAGATTCCTATTAGCCCTATAGAGTTGTACAAGTAGTTCATTTCAGTCAAGAGGTAGGAAAACAAACCCATAGGCTACTTTAATAAAATATTTCACAGAGCCTACACTAGGTTGCAAGATCCTCAAGTTGTGAATGATGCATCTAGTAGGGTAGTTTATTATGCATCCTTAGATATTATTACCTCTTCCTTTGTAAAAAGAGTGAACCTTTCCTCATGGGACTTAGTGATTGCATATGTTGAGGTAGTTACTACAAGTGTTGATTTACGACATAATATAATAGGTCCAATCCCTTCATTAGGAATAACAACAAATCTAAATTAAATAAAAAGCTTGACCTAGGAACTAGCTAACCACACTCGAATGATGAATTGAGTTTCTCAAATTCCAATAGTACCACACCCTAGGCCTCCTTTGTCCTAGATTCAACCAACTCTGACAACATATCTATAGAACTTAGATTCACCTACTTATTTATAGAATTCCTCCGCATCTCCATATCTACCAAAATCTACTATGCCCCAACCTCTATACTTGAAAAATTATGTTCCAACCCAAGCTCCACTTAAAAAGGATTAGATTAAAGAGTTGATTGAGAAAGTAAAGAAGCTCTCTACAAAACTCACTTATCTTAGAAACCATAAAAATCAGCTGTAGAGTTTTTTGAAAATTTTCCAATCCAACTACAATAGGGGTTAAGGTTAGAGCTATGGACATAATAAAAATTATGAGTGTAGGAATAACTAGAACTTTCCAAAATAGAATAAGACTTGGAATACTCAATCTAATAATGGTGGCATTCCTTCTCTATTAAATCCAACTAGTACCTTTGAAAATCCAACTAGAGTATTTTACCTAGTTGAATCAATAATGTCCGCTTGGTGCAGATTACACAACAAGAACCAACATTCAAAACTAAATTATTCGAAGTTCTAGATTGCTGCAAGAATATTCCAACTAGAGGTGTAGAACATGGAAGGTGTAGGAAATTCATCTTCTTCTAGATGTAAGATAGTCCCTTCTAATTCTTATGATTTAGTTTTAGTGGTGAATTATTCTCCCTTTCCTAATGTAGAATACAATGAGCTAGATGCTAAATATTATTTAGTGTAGCCTACCAAATCAGATGTAGTGCTTAATGAGGAGCTCCTCATTTAGTTATTTGATCCCAATTCTAAGCAAGTGAAAGAGGATGATATTCATATGTTGAATCAAAGGAGAAATCATTACAAAATAGAAAATTTAGAGGTCCATTCACTACATCGGATTCCTCAAAACAATTTGGGAATTCATCTTGATCCTCATGCGAGGAACAATCTTATACCACTTGCAGTCCCAACACAATATTTCACCAAGGGAACTGGCAGCAAGACAAAAGCCAATTAGATTAGACAATACGTAGCTAAGAAATTGAAGAAGATGAAGGTGAGTCTCTTATTTTTTGATTTTTTAACATTAATTGAAATTTGAAATGCTTTCCTTAGTTCAATTTAATAGAACTAACCCAACCTAAAGCCTCATCTAGTTCTCCTACTGCTACTACAACAAATCAAAAGGTTTCACCAAACATGCTTGAAAATAAACCAGTAATCTAATAGATCATGGATAAAGGTAAGGATAAATAAAATGCACAAGTTTCTCAAGTTGAAAATCCTATCACCCTCTTCAGTGATAAGTGATAAATGCCTCCATTGTTACTAATGTTGTGCATCTTTGGGAAAAATTTGCATAGCTATTTGTTAGATTGTGGTGCTTCCACAAATGTTATGCCTCTTGCTATATACAAGGAGTTTGGACTTACTCTGGAACTCCTTCAAAAAGGAAAGTGACATGATTATAAAATAAGGAAGTAAACATTGTAGGGGAATTGAATAGGATTCCTATGCAAGTAGCATCTGATCTATGGTTCCAACAGTTGGTAGATATATGAGTAATGGACATACCTGATATATATGACATGTTGTTGAGCCAAGATCACGCCAAGAATTTGAATGGTTAGATATCCATTGATCTTCCACAAGTGTATCCCTTGGAAAGGATTTCCAAACCAAATATGTATAGAGTAAGAGCCACAAATGAAGCATATGATCATGAAATACAAAATAGCAAATGAGGTGTTATTTTCTGAAGTAGATATTGGAATATATATTCCCATGGCATCAAAAGTTGAGGAAGTAATTATGTTTCATGCCACATCTAAAACCACAAAGAACTTAATTTATATTCTTATCAACACCGAAGCATATGTTGAAACAAATGATGATTCTCAAGCAAACGATGATATTGGGTTGTTCGAAGGATTTTAGGAGTTCGTAGATAGGTGCATCCATGATCAAATTATCCTTGGGAACAACATGGACTTCAAGGATATTTTTCTACCCTACTAGTAAAAAATTCATGATGGGTCTCATTCTTAGTTCGAGTGTTGCCTATGCTAGACTATCATAGAGGAAATTATAAAGCATATCAATCCCTCTGACCTTGCTACAAAAAATAAAAAAAATATAGGAGAAGCAACCACCTGTATATCAAAGTCAATTTTAGAAATTCTCCCAAAAAAAGACTCAAACACCCTCAAGAAATAAGGGGAAAATAAATTAGACCAAGTTCTGGACTTTAAGATTTGATAGGTCCAAATCCAAGCAAGGTGTTGGAGCGAGATTCAAATTTATTAGCCCTATTGGTAATACATTTTTTGCAGCTCATAGATTACAATTTCATTGCACTAATAATGTTGTAGAATACGAAGCCTTGGTACATGGTCTTTTGATGGCACTACATAAGAAGTTCAAAGCACTTCAAGTGTTTGGAGGTTCTGAATTAGTAGTAAAGCATGTTAGAAAACAATACTCTTGTCATGATAAGATGATGAAAAATTACCGACATCACATTTGGGACCTGATAGAATGCTTTGATGCCTTCAATATCCATCTAATACCTCATAGAAAGAATCAAACTACTAATTCACTAGCCCAAGAAAAAGTACATTACAACCACTATCACTATCAAGAATGAATAAGCTTACTACTGGATTGACTCCTATACCGTCTGTACTATATAATGTTACCAATTTCCATGTCTTTAAAGATGACAAGCACATACTTGACTTCATCACTAGCTCTAATGTATTTAATTCACAAATCATTGATGAAGCCGAACTCGAGGAAGTGGAGTTGGATTTAGAAGGAGTGATAAACTTTAAAAGCATACCATTCCAAGGGGTATGGTGTAGCTAGAGAAAATATTTTATTTTGATTAGTTAAGAGGATAAGATCATCAAGCGAAAAAGGAGTTTGTGGAAATTCAATGTAATCCCTATAACATGGGCACTCTAGAGAATGCCAAGAACGTATTTATTGGTAAGGTGTGTACTCCTACTAAAAAGGAGGAGATAATCAAAGCATTGCATATATATCAGGATGTAACCACGTGGAGTTATGAAGACTTGAAGACATATGATACCTCCATCATCACACATATGATACCACTAAAGGATGATGTAAAGCCATTTAGGTAGAGGCATATATCAATTAACACCTTATTGGAGCCTATTATTGACAAAGAAGTGAAAAAGCTACTCTTGGATCAAATATTTTTTCCTGTGAGGCACTTAACATGGGTCACCAATTTGGTACCAGTCAAAAAAAGAATGGTGAGATTCTCTTGTGCATGGACTTTCATAATCTCAATCAGGCATAAAAAAATGACAACTACCTTGTGGCCTATTTGGATGAAGGTCTTTACGTAGTGAGTGGCTCTTGGATGATGTCCTTCTCAGATGGATATTATAGATACAACCAAGAAATGGTTCAACAAGAAGATAGGATGGAAACAACATTCACCACTAACTGGGGAACCTTTTCTTATAGATGTATGTCATTTATATTTATCAATGTTGGAGCCACATTTCAGCATGCAATGGATATAGCCTTCAGGGAACTGATGGGAAAGTGCATCATAATATATATGGATGATCTAATAATGTTTTCCAAGAATAGAGAAGATAACATCTCATACTTGTGCAAGATATTCCAAAGATGTCAAGATTTGGGTATCTCACTTAATCCAAAGAAGTGCATATTTGGTGTAAAAGAAGGAAAGTTATTGGGCCACATGATTTAATAAAAGGGTAATATCAATTTATCGAGATCAGAATCAAGAAATATTGAAAATATAGCCACCTACAAGAAAGAAAGAGCCAAATTCTTTCTTTGGAAAGATAAAATTTGTAAGAAAATTCATCATGGCCTTTGTCGAGATTGTGAAACCTCTCAACGTCATGTTGAGACAAGATGCTAATATTGATTGGACACCAGAAGTGAAGTGTGCATTTTGAGGAGATAAAATGGGAAATTTTTTATGCTCCTATTTTGGTGAGCCCTGATTACACACAACCCTTCTAAATTTACTCCACTTCAAATCACTCTTTTGTTGGTATGTTGATGCAAAATAAGGAGCAAGGTGACGAATTCCCTATCAACTTCATGAGTACTCCACTCAAATATGTTATTCAAGTGTGAAGAAACATGCCTATACATTGGTATGTGTAGTCAAGGAATATAGACACTATATTCTAATAAGTAAGGTGTTTTCTATTGTACCAAATTAGTGGTAAAGATCCTTATGATGTAGAATGAGTTGGGCAAATGTAGAGCCAAGTGGGTGACTATTCTTTAGGAATTTTATATGGAGATACATCCCATGAATTTGGTTAGGGGACAAGCATTGACACATACGATGGTTGAGATTGATCTATATTTAATAGCATAATGGTACAACCTTGAAGATGTGTCTCTAGATGAATGATATGACAAGATTATTTACTACCTACTCACTAGAGCTGCTCACCCTATTTGAATGTTGTCCAAAGGCATGCTTTACAATTGAAGAGTGGTGGTTATATGATGAAAGGAGAAATATTGTACAAGAAGAATCATGAGGGAATCTACCTTGGATGTCTAGGGAAGGAAGAAGCAATCATAGTGTTGAAAGAATTTCATAATAGATTCAGGACTAGTCATGATTCCAGGCCTTCAACTACTAATTAGATCTTGAGAACTAGATTTTATTGTCCCACGCTATTCAAAGATGCACATGTACATGTTCAAACTTGTCATACCTACCAAACTTCTACCACCAAAGAGAAGTATGTTTTTGTCCTATTGCAACCTGTCATAGAGGTGTTCTCATTCGCACAATGAGGGATCAACTTTATTGCTATGATTAATCCATCATCCTCCACTGGTCATATGCTAACTGCTATTGACTACTACACTAGATGGACAAAGCTATTTCATGTAAACAATACATTGTATAGAGGTATTAATTAAATTTCTAGAAGAATATATTGTGACTCATTTTGGATGTTCGCTTACTTTGGTAGGTGATAATGTTCCTACATTTTCTTCACTTAAATTTTAGGGGTAGTAATACGACTATAGTATTGTATTAAATTTTTCTTCTAATTACTATTCATAGGGGAATGGGTTAGATAAATCCGCTAATAAAAATATCCTAACTATCATTCATAAGTTTTTGAATAAGAATCCCAAAGATTGGCATACCCAATTATGGTTTTCTCTATGGATAGATCATACTTGACAGAAGGCTTCCCTTGGTACTTCCTCGTACCACCTAGTCTATGGTCGGGACCCTATACTTCCCATCCACCTAGGGATCCCTATGTTGCAATTAATCAATAAATATCTTGATGAGGGAGAGAAACTAGAGGCCCATCTTTCCCAACTCCTCCATTTGGAAGAAAAACATGATGAAGCTATTAAAAATAATTTCAAACAATAGGGCATCCTAAAATATTGGTTTGACTGCTAAGATAAATTCAAGGCTTTCAAAAAAATTTATCTAGTCTTATACTAGGATAAAACACATGAGCGAAAGGGGGAACATGAAAATTTTGACAAGCTTTGGCTTAGACCCTTTCAGATTTTTGAGATACTTGGGGACAATGCATATCACTTAAAGACACTCATAGGTGAAGATGTCTCCCTTCCCATCAATGGGCAGCATTTGAACATTATTTCTTGGCTTGAGCTATTTTTAGCTCACCTCCTTTGTATATAGTTAGAATAGGTTTCTTCTACATCATGTTGTTTTCATTTTCTTTTTGGTTTTTGGGTGTAATTTTGAAAATTTGGTATCTTTGCTAGAAGTGAGTCTGGCAGTCTTTCTCTAATAAATATTGATCCTTCTCTTGAGAAGGTATGGTCAAGTATACTGACAACAAATTCTTTTGAGTGTCTATGTTTTGTCCATTCTAAACCTCGAAGTGTCTAGTCATACAGGTGAAACCTCACAAATTATATGAACACATCTACAATACATGAGAAGTATTTTTTAGTATGCAACATGGTTGCCTCATGTAAGGTGAAAAATATTTATTTTCTACTTCAATTCCACTAGTATCTATAGCCCTAAGGTAGGCTTCACTACCTACACATTGAATAAAAATGAAATAAGAAGGCAAAAAGAAAAATTATAAAATCTCATGAATAAAGTTCCCAATTCAACATTTCATGGGGATTTGAATAACTCTACTGGGAATATAGACACTTGGATAGCAGTAGTGCTATGTTCAGGAAGATTTCAGTGAAAACCTTGTTGAGACTATAGATGCCTGAGTAGCAGCAAGGCTTTATCTAGGATGCTTTTGGAGAAGAAATCACTTATGTAGCCTTACACTCGATGGTTAGTTGGTTCTTATTGGGATCCTTCTCAAGTGATTAATAATGAACATCATTCACACACACCATGGTTTCCCATTAGGTTATTTTATACCTCCTTTTGGTTCTTTAAGCATGATACTCATGAGCACCTATTTGGTTGGTCTATGAAACTAGAGGTTTTGAGTTTTGGATCTTCATTTATCTTTGAAATTCTCTTAGAGAATTTCTCCAAGAAAGTCACCATTTATTATGCATTTTACACACATGCCCCATGAAATAGGGACCCCCTCTTTTATTTTCATTTTTTCATGTGTCAGCTTCACTCGTGTCCATTTGGTTTTGCTTTTTTCCTTTACTTTTTAGCCTTTGGTCCACTTTTCCTTCAAAATCTTGATGACCCTTTAAAAATCCTAAAATTTTGACTAAGTTTCCCTTTGCACGTTTTAGCTCATGAAATTCCACTTGTGGGATTCCATGAGGCAGATGTTGGAGACCTACATTCCATTTGTGGGTTTTCTCCTATGGGTTGCCACTTGTGAAATTTCGCCTGTGGAATTCCATAGTGGTGTCACCATGGATTTTGTCTTTCCTATGCATGGATTTTGCATGGATCACATCCGCATCCTAATTCCCCACATTTTCTTAGCTCCTAACCTGTAGGTTTCTACCTTAGGTTTTGCACAGTTTATGAATTTTTTTTACATTATTGCAACATTTAAGGTGTAACCTATAAATATTGGTTTGAATCACTTCATTTATCACCTTGAAATCACTATGAAGTTGGTTCCTAGGATTTTCCCTATAGATTTGGCATTAGGAATTGATCGTGACCACCTTCATGTTTTATCAAGTCAAAGCATGGTATGCATTTATTAGCCTAAGACCTAAAACAATATTGATTTCATAAATTTAGGAGTTCTTTTGTGGCTTTGTAAAGACTTGTAGAGTGTTTTCTTAGTTGATTTCCTAAATTCTAGGCATATTTTAGAAAAAATAAACTCAGATCTATGAAACCTTTCCCATGGAAGTCCCTCCATAGGATTTTGTCTTTGTCTTGCCAAACTATGGCTTGGTTGAAGGTGGCTTCTACATGATTGAAGCCTACATCTCTAGGTTTTGTTGAATCTCTACGAGGTATTGCTAATAGAATTACATCACATTTGTGTCATGACACTTGGAATAGATATTCCTAGATTCCACAATGTCCTCTTTAGTAGGAATTAAGATTAAGTGGTAAAATTACAAAGTCTTTTGGGTTGGAAACCTTGGTCTTCACTTAAGGGATCCCCCTTGTGAACATTCAAAGGTTGGAGATTGTTCATGAGGTTCCATCTCATTCATGCCTAAATAATGGCATGATATCCTTCGGCCTTTGCACTAGTAGCTTCCACATGCTGAGATTTCACATGGGTGCTAGGAAGTAGAACTATTGAGTAGTTTATCTTCACTGCTTTTATATCCACTATTTTCACATGATTGAACTCATTAACTTGAAATTTATTAAGCGTTGGACCCTTGTAGGAATCATCCTATAGGATGTCATCAAACTCTACCAGACATATGGCATAAACATTAGCCACTTTAGCGTGGATGAATTTCACACAAGTATAAATGGATGAAAATGATAAACATTAAATAGTGAAACCTTTGAGCATTCATTTTCCCATGTGCCTAAATAAATAAACTCAATATTTGTTAAGTTATTGAGCTTTGTATAAATAGTATTATTGGATGTTGTTTACAAGTTTCCACCCATGAGTTTCCATTGAACCAACACTAGTTCGATTGGCTTCCACATCCCCCTAGCCCGCAAACTTCAGACACCTACACCCTCATGGCTTTTGCATACATTTGGCCTGCAAACCTCCAAAGTGTACAAAATGTCATAATTTCTCCAAAATTACTAAATTTAATGTTTTTCTATAACATTGGATGTTCCTATGATGATTTTAATCATGATGATGTATCTTTCAATCAGACTAACCATCTTTTGGTTGCTTAATCAACATAACTCATTATGTGTTGTTCATGCAGGTTATATGGAAAAATGTGAGAAAGCATGAAAGATCGAGAAAGAGAAATCAACCAAGATGAAGTATGAGTTCCATGGTGTTAAGATCACATCAAAGATCTTGTCTGACTAAGACATTTTTTTTAATATAGACATCAAACATGTGAACATTGACGAGCTTTGGGAATGGACTTTCATCACCCCAAAGAATGATATGGCAAGAAGAATCAAGAAAATTGGCATTATGCACACAACTGGTATCCCACCTTCTTTGGTTAGCTGTGAACTCATAAGGATGCCCGAAGAATAGTTACATCTAAAGGATGGGTGGTGGCTAATCTCTCACCTCCATCTATTATAAGAGTCTATTGGAAATTGAGAGGTTGTCATTGATGTCAACAGATAATGGAATTTTGATGTTTGTCAATATTCAACTGCTCTAATAATGAAATTTTGTTGATTTGGTATTTTGATCTGTATTATCCCATTTTGTAAGATCTCCTTAGAAGATTATAACATGTTTTATCTTGATACCTGTTGCATCCACTTACATGGTTTCAATTGACTAAGTTGTATGGCTGGAAATGTACAGTCACCAGTGGTTTGGGAAAAAATGTTATACTTATACAGTAGCTCTGTATGATAGTTTTTTGGTCTATATTCTATCTCAGAAAAAGATATAACTATAGGACTTTGTACACATGCTTGATCCTACAAGGTGCATTCTAATTTGGAGTTTCATAATGATATGTGGAGGAATTTGGAAGATATGAATGGTAGTATTCTAATCTATAAACTACAATAAGCTTTCATACAGTAAATTGATGTGGGAGATTTTGCATTTCCTCATATTTGATTATCATATTGTACGGTGTTGAAGATAAGTAGTTTGATGTCATCTAAAGGATATCTCAATGTGTTAACAAGGTTTTGTGCTACATGTTTGATGGATTGCATATATATTTTGAGTTTTGGTCTAACTCTAGCGAACATAATTATATATTGTACTGTGAATGATAAAGGGATCTATCTTAGGTCCATGCTAACTATTTACAAATGAAGATGAATGTATTTTGAGGAAAGTGCTGATAGAGTTAGTTTTAATTTGAAATGAAGTTTCTCTAATTATCCTAACCTAATTAGTGAACACACACACACACACACACACATATATATGTATATATGTAAGACATCCTAAAAGTGTAGTAGAGAGAAAGAGAAAGAATTAAGTGTGAGAGTTACATGAAGGTGGAGAAGAGAGTTGGATAAGATGAGAAAATAGGTGTGTTATTTATGTATTGTGATTCACCAAAATTGAACCCCAACACAAGGAAGGTGCATTCTTATTAGTTCATACCTTTGGAGTGAGACATAACATTTTGTATCTTTGGCAGTGGCCATAACTTTTTGTACTCTGGCTATGAGCCCTTTAAGGAAGTCTTGGTATATTGTGAGCTAATCCTTACTATGGTTTTTCCCATTTGGGTTTCCACATAAAATAACTATTGTTCATGTGTTGTCTTGATTCATTTTTTATGTAAATGGTTTTATGGAATATTGATTATTCATTGATGTTTATATTAGAGCTTGGTTCCTCTAGCCTAATAGCTTGAGGTCCTAGAATTTGATTATATGGGTATTCCTCTAGAAGAGATCTCTACTTGAGCATACATGAGAAAATGAATATTTGAAGGATAGATTGAAGGAAGCAAATGAGTGTATCAATAATTTGAGGAAAAGGCATGGAGAAGTCAGTGATCAATTAAAGAAAGAAGATAGGACATCACCAAACTAAAGAACATTTGGAAGAAAACACATGAGCGAAAGGGGGAACATGAAAATTTTGACAAGCTTTGGCTTAGACCCTTTCAGATTTTTGAGATACTTGGGGACAATGCATATCACTTAAAGACACTCATAGGTGAAGATGTCTCCCTTCCCATCAATGGGCAGCATTTGAACATTATTTCTTGGCTTGAGCTATTTTTAGCTCACCTCCTTTGTATATAGTTAGAATAGGTTTCTTCTACATCATGTTGTTTTCATTTTCTTTTTGGTTTTTGGGTGTAATTTTGAAAATTTGGTATCTTTGCTAGAAGTGAGTCTGGCAGTCTTTCTCTAATAAATATTGATCCTTCTCTTGAGAAGGTATGGTCAAGTATACTGACAACAAATTCTTTTGAGTGTCTATGTTTTGTCCATTCTAAACCTCGAAGTGTCTAGTCATACAGGTGAAACCTCACAAATTATATGAACACATCTACAATACATGAGAAGTATTTTTTAGTATGCAACATGGTTGCCTCATGTAAGGTGAAAAATATTTATTTTCTACTTCAATTCCACTAGTATCTATAGCCCTAAGGTAGGCTTCACTACCTACACATTGAATAAAAATGAAATAAGAAGGCAAAAAGAAAAATTATAAAATCTCATGAATAAAGTTCCCAATTCAACATTTCATGGGGATTTGAATAACTCTACTGGGAATATAGACACTTGGATAGCAGTAGTGCTATGTTCAGGAAGATTTCAGTGAAAACCTTGTTGAGACTATAGATGCCTGAGTAGCAGCAAGGCTTTATCTAGGATGCTTTTGGAGAAGAAATCACTTATGTAGCCTTACACTCGATGGTTAGTTGGTTCTTATTGGGATCCTTCTCAAGTGATTAATAATGAACATCATTCACACACACCATGGTTTCCCATTAGGTTATTTTATACCTCCTTTTGGTTCTTTAAGCATGATACTCATGAGCACCTATTTGGTTGGTCTATGAAACTAGAGGTTTTGAGTTTTGGATCTTCATTTATCTTTGAAATTCTCTTAGAGAATTTCTCCAAGAAAGTCACCATTTATTATGCATTTTACACACATGCCCCATGAAATAGGGACCCCCTCTTTTATTTTCATTTTTTCATGTGTCAGCTTCACTCGTGTCCATTTGGTTTTGCTTTTTTCCTTTACTTTTTAGCCTTTGGTCCACTTTTCCTTCAAAATCTTGATGACCCTTTAAAAATCCTAAAATTTTGACTAAGTTTCCCTTTGCACGTTTTAGCTCATGAAATTCCACTTGTGGGATTCCATGAGGCAGATGTTGGAGACCTACATTCCATTTGTGGGTTTTCTCCTATGGGTTGCCACTTGTGAAATTTCGCCTGTGGAATTCCATAGTGGTGTCACCATGGATTTTGTCTTTCCTATGCATGGATTTTGCATGGATCACATCCGCATCCTAATTCCCCACATTTTCTTAGCTCCTAACCTGTAGGTTTCTACCTTAGGTTTTGCACAGTTTATGAATTTTTTTTACATTATTGCAACATTTAAGGTGTAACCTATAAATATTGGTTTGAATCACTTCATTTATCACCTTGAAATCACTATGAAGTTGGTTCCTAGGATTTTCCCTATAGATTTGGCATTAGGAATTGATCGTGACCACCTTCATGTTTTATCAAGTCAAAGCATGGTATGCATTTATTAGCCTAAGACCTAAAACAATATTGATTTCATAAATTTAGGAGTTCTTTTGTGGCTTTGTAAAGACTTGTAGAGTGTTTTCTTAGTTGATTTCCTAAATTCTAGGCATATTTTAGAAAAAATAAACTCAGATCTATGAAACCTTTCCCATGGAAGTCCCTCCATAGGATTTTGTCTTTGTCTTGCCAAACTATGGCTTGGTTGAAGGTGGCTTCTACATGATTGAAGCCTACATCTCTAGGTTTTGTTGAATCTCTACGAGGTATTGCTAATAGAATTACATCACATTTGTGTCATGACACTTGGAATAGATATTCCTAGATTCCACAATGTCCTCTTTAGTAGGAATTAAGATTAAGTGGTAAAATTACAAAGTCTTTTGGGTTGGAAACCTTGGTCTTCACTTAAGGGATCCCCCTTGTGAACATTCAAAGGTTGGAGATTGTTCATGAGGTTCCATCTCATTCATGCCTAAATAATGGCATGATATCCTTCGGCCTTTGCACTAGTAGCTTCCACATGCTGAGATTTCACATGGGTGCTAGGAAGTAGAACTATTGAGTAGTTTATCTTCACTGCTTTTATATCCACTATTTTCACATGATTGAACTCATTAACTTGAAATTTATTAAGCGTTGGACCCTTGTAGGAATCATCCTATAGGATGTCATCAAACTCTACCAGACATATGGCATAAACATTAGCCACTTTAGCGTGGATGAATTTCACACAAGTATAAATGGATGAAAATGATAAACATTAAATAGTGAAACCTTTGAGCATTCATTTTCCCATGTGCCTAAATAAATAAACTCAATATTTGTTAAGTTATTGAGCTTTGTATAAATAGTATTATTGGATGTTGTTTACAAGTTTCCACCCATGAGTTTCCATTGAACCAACACTAGTTCGATTGGCTTCCACATCCCCCTAGCCCGCAAACTTCAGACACCTACACCCTCATGGCTTTTGCATACATTTGGCCTGCAAACCTCCAAAGTGTACAAAATGTCATAATTTCTCCAAAATTACTAAATTTAATGTTTTTCTATAACATTGGATGTTCCTATGATGATTTTAATCATGATGATGTATCTTTCAATCAGACTAACCATCTTTTGGTTGCTTAATCAACATAACTCATTATGTGTTGTTCATGCAGGTTATATGGAAAAATGTGAGAAAGCATGAAAGATCGAGAAAGAGAAATCAACCAAGATGAAGTATGAGTTCCATGGTGTTAAGATCACATCAAAGATCTTGTCTGACTAAGACATTTTTTTTAATATAGACATCAAACATGTGAACATTGACGAGCTTTGGGAATGGACTTTCATCACCCCAAAGAATGATATGGCAAGAAGAATCAAGAAAATTGGCATTATGCACACAACTGGTATCCCACCTTCTTTGGTTAGCTGTGAACTCATAAGGATGCCCGAAGAATAGTTACATCTAAAGGATGGGTGGTGGCTAATCTCTCACCTCCATCTATTATAAGAGTCTATTGGAAATTGAGAGGTTGTCATTGATGTCAACAGATAATGGAATTTTGATGTTTGTCAATATTCAACTGCTCTAATAATGAAATTTTGTTGATTTGGTATTTTGATCTGTATTATCCCATTTTGTAAGATCTCCTTAGAAGATTATAACATGTTTTATCTTGATACCTGTTGCATCCACTTACATGGTTTCAATTGACTAAGTTGTATGGCTGGAAATGTACAGTCACCAGTGGTTTGGGAAAAAATGTTATACTTATACAGTAGCTCTGTATGATAGTTTTTTGGTCTATATTCTATCTCAGAAAAAGATATAACTATAGGACTTTGTACACATGCTTGATCCTACAAGGTGCATTCTAATTTGGAGTTTCATAATGATATGTGGAGGAATTTGGAAGATATGAATGGTAGTATTCTAATCTATAAACTACAATAAGCTTTCATACAGTAAATTGATGTGGGAGATTTTGCATTTCCTCATATTTGATTATCATATTGTACGGTGTTGAAGATAAGTAGTTTGATGTCATCTAAAGGATATCTCAATGTGTTAACAAGGTTTTGTGCTACATGTTTGATGGATTGCATATATATTTTGAGTTTTGGTCTAACTCTAGCGAACATAATTATATATTGTACTGTGAATGATAAAGGGATCTATCTTAGGTCCATGCTAACTATTTACAAATGAAGATGAATGTATTTTGAGGAAAGTGCTGATAGAGTTAGTTTTAATTTGAAATGAAGTTTCTCTAATTATCCTAACCTAATTAGTGAACACACACACACACACACACACATATATATGTATATATGTAAGACATCCTAAAAGTGTAGTAGAGAGAAAGAGAAAGAATTAAGTGTGAGAGTTACATGAAGGTGGAGAAGAGAGTTGGATAAGATGAGAAAATAGGTGTGTTATTTATGTATTGTGATTCACCAAAACTGAACCCCAACACAAGGAAGGTGTATTCTTTATTAGTTCATACCTTTGGTAGTGAGCCATAAGATTTTGTATCTTTGGCAGTGGGCCATAAATTTTGTACTTTGACTATGAGCCCCTTAAGGATAGTGAATCTTGGAAATGAGCCATTGTAATATTCTATATCCAGATATATTATATTGTGAGCTAATCCTCACTATGGTTTTTCCCATTTTGGGATTTCCACATAAAATAACTATTGTTCATGTGTTGTCTTGATTCCATTTTTTATGTAAATGGTTTTATGGAATATTGATTCAACCCCCCTCTCAATATTCTGGATGTTCAAAAATTGGTATCAGAGCTTGGTTCCTCTAAAGAAGCCTAATAGCTTGAGGAAGGTCCTAGAATTTGATTATATGGAAGAAAAAAAATCTTATTCCTCTAGAAGAGATCTATGCTGAGCATACAAGAGAAAATAAAGATTTAAAGGATAGATTGAAGGAAGCAAATGAGTGTATCAAGAATATAAGGGAAAGGTATGGAGAAGTCAATGATCAATTAAAGAAAGAAGATGAGGACATCACCAAACTAAAAGAACATTTGGAAGAAAAGAGAAATAATGGAGAATGTCAGAAAGCTAAAATTCAAAGGAAGATAAATGAATGTGCAAAGCTTGAGCAAGAAGTGGTAATTATGAAATAAGATATGGAAAAAGTGAGAAGGAATGAGGATAAATTCAAGGAAAGCACTACAATTCTTGATGAGTTGATTACTTCTCGAAGACATGCTATGTATAAAAGAGGTTTGGGATTTGAAGAAGGAAAAAGCTCAAAATAAAATCAACCTCCTAATAGAAGACTCAAAGCAATGGTCAAAAATTCAAGAACCCAAGAAGCAGTAACAAAAGGACTCCTATCAGACAACCTAATGCTCAAAGGTACTTATCTTTTAATGGTGCATGTTATTCTTGCAATATGTTTGGACATAATAAAAAATATTGTGAAAATAGAATGAATGATAATCTATCAATCTTCAATCAATGTCTTGAATGCAAGAGGATTCGACATAAAGTTGTGTAATATAGAAATCAAAAGTTGAACAAGACATTTTATGGTTGTTGCTATCATTGTAATTCATTTGGAAACAAGATTAATCAATGGAAGTTTAGGATAAATAAAGGACAATTTAGATGGAAGAATTTTGTTTATCATAATTGAAGCAATTTGGAGCACTCTACCAGAGACTATAGAAGCATAAATATGAGATGTAGAAATTTGATAAAAATATATGACCAAATCATTAAGATTGATCCAACAAAAGTTAAAAGGGAAATGAGAAAAATATGGAGAAAGGAACGAGTATTTGAAAATCAAGTAGAATCAAAAGCTATGCCATTCTCTAGTACAAATTTCTCATAAAAAAATGATCCAGACAATGCCTAAGGGTGAGCAATAATCAAAATATTTAATGACCCCTTTTTCAAAATATGATGTCATATCATGACATGAATACATTTATTGGAATAACAAATTCAGATTTCATGCGAAAAAAAGTTGCAAACACACATGTGTGAGGAATGAATTTTGCAGAGATTGAAAGGAAGTGTACATGAATTTCAAGGACATCTACTTGTGATCTAAAGCATTTATTGTATAGGAAATTGGGATGAAGGAAATAAATTAAAATATGTTGAAGAAAATTCATTCATTGAATAGCATTTGTGAAAGGAAATTACCATGCAGAAGAATCTTGAAGAAACCAAACTAATTTCATATGGTAGAAATTCAAAATTTTCCTTTGGTTGGAAAGGAAAAGGTAATTCGTTATCGCTATACATTGTTTAATCTACATTATTTTATAAAGCAATGGATATACCTTGAATCATAGGTAATTATGTGAGATCATAACCAAAACTTAAAATATATCCAGTTAAAATCCTAGAATTCAATCTTGTTGGTGTTCTTTCAGATATCCCTCTTGGTGTTGTACAAATTGAAGATTTTGGAACATATATTCATCAGAAATTGGAAGAATCTACCTATAGAAAGGATCACATAATATGGCTTGGATAATTAACTAGAAACGATTGTATTCTAAAACTTGAATACAATTTACTTATAGAAATGAAATTGGATGTATGGAAATACTTTCTGGACTTTAGTAGGAAAGAAAGATGTATGAGAATGGATCTCAACAGATTTCATAATGAACATTTATGGCTTGAAAAATCATATGCAATAACTAGAGAGGTAATCAAGGATGTTACTGGCTCATCATCCTCTAGACCGACCCTTGAATGCAATATTGATAGAGGAACAAGCTTAATAAGGATCACACGTGCTAAATTCACCAACCCAACAGTCTAGTATGCAAGTCTTGTTATTTCATAGTTGATTCTTGGTGACAATGATGTCTCCACTATTGCAACTAATCTTGCATTAGACATGCTTGAGAACATAATAGAGTATGACCTCTGTGAGCTACTCTAACAATATTTGTTGAAGAATCTGAGAGATATCAAGGAGAAGGATTGTACATTCAGGTATGGTACACTAGTCTTAAGCTTAATATTCTATTTTATGAAGGAGATTCCTAGAATTGGTGAAGTAAGTTGGGAAAATACTGCAGAGGTCACTTATCATATTAAGGAACGGATGAGAAGCATTGGGGATTTGGATGCACAAGGAGATGCCTTTGCTACATTCTTTGGTAAATTCCAAAGACAAATGTAAAAAAGGAGTTCTGAGAGAATTGATTACAACATATAAGAATGACAACATTTCTAGTAACCACCGATAGTTGCATTATCAATGCAGTTGAACCAAGAAATTTATGGATACCTATGTTTGGATATGAGATTGAGAAGGACTATGCTACTAGTTGTATTGAAATACTAATTAATAGCCCCTGAGACTCCAATAGACCTTGAAAAGTGTTGGAACTGTAAAATTATGATAATTTTACATGTTGTTCATACTCATAAGTTTCCAAATAAGTCCTATCATGAGCACATTTTCCACATATTTGGCCATATAGCCCCATAAATTTTGTCGAGTCTTGAATAATTCACATCATGGTCTATATCGGCATGAGAGTACCAGGGTCTCCCCGATCCATTTTGCATTTTATGTTGATATGTGTCTATGTTGCCTATCGACAAGATGTTTTTGGTGTCACAGCGATCAAAGTTTACTTACAGGCACCTATTGATAGGACATAATATGTTGTCTCAGTGACAGAGGATTCATATCGGCAAAAAGGGTCTTCGTCGGGATGAGTCACAACAAAGTTTTATTTGTCTCACCGACCGATGCATGAGGATGGTTGATTGACAGGAGCTGGGTCATCGAACTGAGGTCTTGGTGAGATCTTTATGTCTCACCAACTGGCGGCAGAAGGATATACATATTGGCAAGAGATTTTCTTCGGGGTGAAGTCTTGGCGCATTCATCTTGTCTTACCGATCGGAGCTCGATAACACACTTCGGCCAAATAAATGGTATTCGGCATGTGGTCTCACCGAATGGGTCATGTCTCACTGACCAATGCACGAGGAAGCTTGTCGGTAAGACTAATGGGCATCGATGTAATATCTTGGTGAGCACTTCATGTCTTGCCGATCGACAATAAGGTGAACATTTCAGCTAGACTAAAGATATTCGATATAGGTTCTTAGTGAGTTTGTGGTGTCTTACCGACCAGTGAAAAAATGTGAACTTAAGGTGACTTTCGGTAAGACACAGTTGTCTATGGGACATCTCCCCAATATTCTAAAGTCACAGCGAAACAAAAGGATCAAAGGGATGACTGACGAAGATACATTGGACTTCGGCATGACTATAGAAATGTCTCGGTGAGTGTTTTGCAAGTGTAAAGTGAAGCTCAAATACTATTGGCTGATGTTTGGAATGTGAAGCAATGTGTCTTTTCAGATGCAGATGTATAAATATCCATTCTTGATTGTAAATCAAAGAGATAATGACAGTAGGTAGATTAGGAATGGATACAGTAGAATAAAATTCTCAGATTAGAGACTATGATGCATGTTTTCAAATGGATATTTCAATGAAAATCAGTTGATGTGGTAGTTCATTTCTGGTTTCAATTGTCTGTTGAATTTATTGAAAGTATTACTAAGTTGTCTCCAAGTTTGGGTTTTCTGGTTATTTAAATTGGTTTAACAAGTTTATCATCAGTTTATCAGTGCACATTTGTTGTATCTGTGTGGTTAATAAACTAGTTCTCTCAAGGGGAGATTAAATCCTTTTGGTTGATCACAGTAATCAGGGAAATTCATCTGGATCATTAAGAAGAGCTTAGTAGTCACAGTCTTGCATGTTTATACAAGTTATAAACAAAACATATGCCAAACAATTTGAGTTTTCCCCAGAAATAAGTTGCCCATTTCTATTTCATTTGACTCCACATACCCAATAAGGCACTAGTCTCTACATTTCACTATTTGGATTCATTTCATTTTCTTCACATATATTAACTAAACATATTAGGTTTTAGTTTTAGAATTCATATACAATTTATACTAAATTTGATTTCATTTGTCCACTTCCATCTGCCATTGTGGACAAAACATTTCAGGAGATATATGCACATTAAGTCTGCTTCATTCATACAAGTATACCCGCCTAGGTTTAGTAGCACCTAAAGAGTAGAAGGTTCAATTCATTTGACCTTGTATGTTACCCTAAAATGTACCAAGAGATTGGCAACCTCTTGAGGCATTCCTCCTGCGTTTTTGAGAGCTAACAAATTGGCAACTCTGCTGGGGACAAATCAATTCAGAATCAAGGCCTTAATCATAGAGTCAGAAACCATGTACAGACTCCGCTAGGAATAAGAAATGTCAAATACTTTCTAACTTTTGAAAAAAGTGAGTGGCGACTCTAAAAGAAACATTGCATTTGTTCAAACATGAATGGAAGAATATTTCAATACAGGGGAGGTCATATTGGAGCTCCTGCTGGCAATAGTAAGTGGACACACAATGATCTAAAAATGGAGGGTAATCAGGGTGGACATATTGATCATGAAACTCCTCAAGATGATTATGAATCTTTAACTTATGAGGAAGTCAAGGCACTGTTTGAATCTCAGAGGATGGAGATAGAAGAACTAAAAGCTAAATTGCAGAAAGCCCAACATCCAAATCATCCTCCTCATATTCCCACATAGCATACAAATATGCAGCCACCTCATGGTCAACATTATATCCCACAACATTATGCACAATACAATAGTCCGCCATACCAATATCAGTACCCACCTAACGATTCCCCTCATCAATACATAACAATGATCAAACAATTTGACCTAGCAGGGTTTCAACTATACCCTTACCCAATGGATATCAATTGGAGAAGCCTTGTCCCTAAGTTTATAGGGAGTAGCGCAGTCACTGCTGAAGATCATTTAAGGAGTTTCAATACTTTCATCAAAGACTTGGATGTGCCATATGAGGATTTACATATGAGGTTATTTCTGATGTCACTTGTTGATGAAGCTAGGGATTAGTTTAATAGCCTACAGTTTGCTTCTATTAAATCTCTCCAAGGATTTCAAGATCAATTTCTCAAGCAATATGGAAATCTGTCTGCACCAATTTGGGCTTCCCATGGATTATTAGAGATTCAAAAAAATCAAAATTTGTAGCAATATGTATGTCAAGATCAACAATTTGAAGAAGAAGATGAGAATGTATATACTCGAAGCCAGGACTCCATCATAGAATCAGGATGCAGAATTTCCCCCTTGGATGCATTTCTTGACATAAGAAGGTATGAAGGAGAAGATTTGACTTCTCTGTACAATAGAATGACAAAAATTTGTATGCAAATACCTTCTCATTGTAGGCCTACAAGGGCCCTATTTGTTGAACAATTTGTGAGAGCAGGGGAGCCTGAATCAGTTTATTGGTCAGAATCATCAATACAGCATGCCTGTGATCACGTGAATAAATTCATTGATGCTATGGAAAAGATAAGGTATGAGAACACTATCAATGTTGAATCCAATGGTTGTATTTCTGATGAGTATAAAGGAATTGATCAAACAATGCATCCAATAGAAGATGAGACATGTGCAAGTCAAAATGACTAATATGATAGCTTGCATGATGAAGATAAAGGTACAAGTGATCTCTCTTGCATAACAGATTGTGACAAGGAAATCCATGTATGTTATGAGGGATCTAGTGAATATTCAGATTCTGATGACGAACCTGAGGATTTTGATCTGTAATCAAGGGATTCTTCCACTTCTTATGAAGATCATGATGAAGAAGCAATGGAGAATGTGGATCCATTTGATAGTGAACAAATAAAACTTCCTATTATAGATGAAAACCATGACACATTTGATGATGAAGAGGAGTGTATGTCAACATGTGAAGAGAATAACTACAATGATTTTGAAAATTGCCATGTTGATGAATCGGAAAATGAAATGGAAGGGGATTGTGTATCATGTCACAATGAGGAAGAGCTTGAGGACAATCATGTGAATCTTGATTTACAACAAGGAAATCAAGAAGAGGGAGAAATAATAGAATACATGGAAGAAGAGACTTGTTCACTCAGCAGTGAGAAAATTTTAGATTTGCTCACTCTTGAATATCAGAGATGTGTACATGAGGGTGATCCTGAAGTTTTGTGTCCAGCTTACATTTGTTTTGACAGTGAAAGTTCTTTGTGCAATGATTCATATGACTCTGTGCATTTCTCGAAATGATGGTGAAACTTTTGAAGTTGATCAAAAATCAGTGTCCATTCAAGATGAGGTATGTGATTTTGAAATTCCTAACTCATGTGGAGAAGACATTTATTTACATATCAAGAATGATAGAGGTCTGGCATTGATTGGTTCGTATATGCATGATATTGAAGATATGAGTCATATTCAAGTATTATCTCCAAATGACGATTTGAAGGAGGTACAAAAGGTTTCAGATATGTTTGTTTCAAACAGTGTCAATATGACATAAATTTTTGTTTCTCAAGAAAAGCACTTTGATTGTCAATTTTCAATATAGCTGGGAGAGTGTTTCATAATACATAACAGTGAGAAAGATAATGAAGAATTTTGCATTGAATATGCATGTACTTTGTATGTTGGAGATAATAGAGGTTTGTCCCATGATGATGGAGAATATAAACTACAAAATGGTGAATGGAATTTGGGCCAAGCTGAGCATGATGATTCTCTAAAAAATTTCAATAACAGTGACCGAGAAGGTTGCATGAATGTCTTTAAGAAGAATCTGATGAACTCAAGGCAAAACTAGGTGTTTGATAGAGGAAAATATGTGCCTTTCTTTTGGATGGCCTTGAGCCATCGTTTATGGGTTGAATTTTAGACTGTTGCAGTTCAAAACTAATGAAGTTGAAACACAGAGGATTAAGGGTTGCCAGTGAATGGACAATCCTTAATGATCCTCTTTAAAAAAAAATTCCATGCACAGTAGTTTAGGGTTTTGTTCATCTCCATTTCCATTCATTTCCATTTCCATTCTGCTCAATGATTCATCATCTTGTGCCTGGTCTACTCACCCAAAGATCTGGATCCTTGCAATGATCTCACAATCATTCATCCCCAGATGGAGCCACTGTTGGAACTGTAAAATTCTGATGATTTTACATGTTGTTCATACTCATAAGTTTCCAAATAAGTCCTATCACGAGCACATTTTAAACATATTTGGCCATATAGCCCCATAAATTCGATCGATTCTTGAATAATTCACATCATGGTCTATATCGGCATGAGAGTACCAAGGTCTCCCCGATCCATTTTGTGTTTTTTGCTGATATACGTCTGTGTTTCCTATCGATAAGACATTTTTGGTGTCACAGCGATTGAAGCTTACTTATAGGAACCTATCAGCAGGACATAACATGTTGTCTCAGAGACAGAGGATTCATATTGGAAAAAAGGGTCTTCATTGGGATGAGTCACAGTGAAGTTTTATTTATCTCATTGACCGATGCATGAGGATGGTTTATCGGCAGAATTTGGGTCGTCAGACTGAGGTCTTGGTGAGATCTTTATGTCTCACCGACCGTCGGCATAAGGATATACATATTGAAAAGAGATTTTCTTCGGGATGAAGTCTTGGAACATTCATCTTGTCTTACCGACCGGAGCTCAATAACATGCTTCAGCCAAATAAATGGTATTCGGCATGTGGTATCACCAAATGGGTCATGTCTCACCAACCAATGCACAAGGAAGCTTATCGGTAAGACTAATGTGCATCGATGTAATATCTTGGTGAATGCTTATAACAATGCACGAGGAAGCTTATAACATGTTCTATCTTGATACTTGTTGCATCCACTGACATGGTTTCAATAGACTAAGTTGTATGGTTGGAAATGTACAGTCACCAGTAGTTTGGGAAACAGTGTTATACTTATACACTAGCTTTGTATGGTAGTTTTTTAGTCCAGATTCTATCTCAGAATAAGATATCACTATAGGAATTTGTACATATGTTTGAGCCTACAAGGTGCATTCTACTTTGGAGTTCATAATGATATGTGAAGGCATTTGGAAGATATGAATGACAATATTCTAATTTGTAAACTATAGTAAGCTTTCATATAGTACATTGATGTGGGATATTCCATATTTTGTCATATTTGATTATCATATCGTGCGGTGTTGAAGATAAGTAGTTCGATGTTGTCTAAAGAAGATCTCAATGCGTAAACAAGTTTTTTTGTTACACATTTGATGGATTGCATATATGTTTTGTGTTTTGGTCTAACTATGGCTTACCTAATTATATATTTTACTACAAATGATAAAGGGATCTATCTTAGGTCCATTCTAACTATTTACAAGTGAAGATGAATGTGTTTGAGGAAAGTGCCGATAGAGTTAGTTTTGATTTGAAATGAGGTTTCTCTAATTAGGCCAACCTAACTAGTGAACACAGATACATATATGATATATATATATATATATATGTATATAGGTAAGACATCCTAAAAGTGTAGTAGAGAGAAAGAGAAGGAAGTAAGTGTGAGAGTTACATGAAGGTAGAGAAGAGAGTTGGATAAGATTAGTAGATAGGTGTGTTATTTGTGTATTATGCTTCACCAAAACTAAACCCCAACACAAGGAAGGTGCACTCTTTATCAGTTCATACCTTTGGAAGCGCCATAACATTTTGTATCCATAACATTTTGTATCTTTGGCAATGAGCCATAACTTTTGTACTCCGACTGTAAGCCCCTTATGGACAATGAGTCTTGGGAGTGAGCCATTGTAATATTCTATATCTAGATATATTATATTGTGATCTAATCCTCACCATGGTTTTTCCAATTTTGGGTTTTCCACATAAAAATATTGGTGTTCATGTGTTGTCTTGATTCCATATTTTCTCTTGTTGATTCAATTAGACTTGTGGTAATGTTTAAATGGATTTTATGTGAATGGTTTTATGGAATATTTATTCACCCCCCTCTCAGTATTTTGGATGTTCAACAGAGTCTTCAGGATACCCTCCTTTGCAAAAATGGAATTGTGTTTGAAGGAATATGCTCTTAGAATATGACAAATAAACCCCACTGCTTTCTTTCAAGTGATCAACTAGAAGTAGATGCACACCCCTCGACCTAGTGCAAGGAAGTTTCCAAGGAAGTTTAATAGAAGTGATTTTGTGGAGGAGTTGAACGATCTAGTAACATTGATGAGCAGGATTGTGGGACTCCCCACTTCTAAAGTATTTGAAGAATGGATGCAGTACTTCATTGAGGATATGCTAAAGGGGGAGATCAAATTTGATTGGGGAAAGACTATTAGTGATAATATTCATGTTCAATATGTTCCACTCACGAAGATGACTGAATTCTACATGACTCTGTATGTCATCTACCTATTAGCAGCCAACTTTCCTTACGGAGGCTTGACATGCAAAGGGACTCTAGGTGTAGGCCCCAATGAAAACATTATTTATGAATGTTACCTACAACTGCATTACAAGAACTATAAGCAGAGCCAAAAAAGGGTAAATGATGTTTTTATCATGCACATTTTTAGATCCTTGGTTGGTGATTTAAACAACAAAATATCATACTCCGCTAAAGCAATGGTAAGGAACTTTGGCTATTGGTTTATCAAATTCCAAAAGTTAACCTATTTTAGAATTGAAGGTTTTTTTGGTACTCCATATAGGATTCTTAGGTACGCCATAGATAAAATGGTGATGTTGGAATTAACAAGATAGCTTCACACTTCTCATCAATTGCTTCAATAAAAGCACAAAGCTAGGGTACCATATCCCATGACTCTAGGAAGGGCTATAGATGCATGTCTGTCAATCATATATATTGGAAGCTTTGATAAATAAATATAGGAGTTCAATTTACTCTTCCACACTACATGAGAAAATGTGGATCTCCCCGGTAAATTAAAAAATTAGGTCAAGAGGCAACATGCTCATCAATGACAGGTAGAGGACTTTTGGGAGAATTGTGAAGATGAAAATGAGGTAAGAAAGAGGATGTACATGAGGATTTCCCTAGAGTTAATAAGGACTTTGGACCTATACACCATTCCTGACCAATTAGAGGAAGAGGAGACATATATCAATGTGGTCACCCACCCAGTGCTGCAAAGAGTGAAGAAGTGGATTAATTCCCAAATAGCTCAATTGGAAAAACAAGGGGTAGAGCTCACCTATGGTGAATGGGAGAATGAAAGGGAACAAGGGGTAGAGCGTTATGTCTCCTCCTACCACCTGATCTTGAAAGTGAAAACACAGTCATGAGAGGAAGCCAATAGAGAAGCCTCATGTTTATGAAAGGAAGGTTGTGGAAGGATGAAGGCCTATCTCCAAGAAAGAAAAGAAAAATGAAAATTTTGTAGTGGAAACTACTAAGAGTCATCACCACCAAAGGAAGACTCTCAAGCTCAATCACCCATTCACTGATCATCACTACCTCAGTCCACTGCACCAATTTCCACTGCTTCCACTCCACTCCCACCAAAAATATCCTCTTCGCTCACTATTGACATCTTTGTCCACCTTCCATCCACCACTCTAGTCACTTTAGTGATCTCAGTTGAGTCTTCTTCCTCTACCTCATCATCCCCTTCTTCCTCCTCACTTCCACCTTCTCAATCTACCTTCTCGACATTACTACATACTCTCCCTTCTATCCCACATTTTTCTACCACTCTACCTAAAAAATTTATTGCATACTTGAAGAATATGCTAAAGGGGTTGTCAGAAACCTTTTTATCTCTGGTTAATAGGCTTCTCATGACTCATATTATGATTGACCTTCCTACTGATCCTCCTCCTCTTACTTCAGAATTTCCAAAAATGGAGAATGTTGAAAATATATGGGAGGAGATACAATAAAAAGAGAGGGAGAATATCAAAGATGTAACTCACATAGGTGAATACTCCACAACATCTAAGCATGAAGAACACATTGAAGAGTTGGGTGAAGGTTTCAAAGTTGTTGAGCTTGAGGATGATGGGACTGATAATGATGGTAAAGAAGAGAGGAATCCAAGGGAGACAAAATGGAGGAAGTTTATGAGGAGCAACAACAACAACAAGAGATCCCAACGGATGATAGGATATAAGAAGAGCATCAAGAAGAAGAGGTGCTTGAAGAAGAAGGGTAAAAGAGGAAAAAGGAAGCAGATATTGATTCTACTCAATTTGAGAAAGTAATAAGAGAAGAGCATGTTGAGGAAGAAAATATAGTTGAAGAGAGGCAAGATGATAAAGAAGAGATGTAGTAAGAAGAAAAGCAAGAGGATCCATGAGAGCATGAAATTGTTACCACATCTAAGTCAATAGACTAAAAATCAGCCCCTTCTTGGTTGGAGTGATAGTGGAAAGATAAGGTTCCTGTGATCCATGATTCTAGGTCCCACTTTGAAGCTATCATGGCTTGTGTAGGCTAGCAACCCAAGGAAAAGAAAAAGGCCAAGGTTTGATCGCATATCACTAAGGATGCCTCAGGGTCATGGATGGTTCACATGGCCACCCCGATAGTGGAAAAGTATGCTACAAATATATTGTCATTTGAATATAAGGTGAACTCCATAGACATCAGGCCATCTAGTAGAATATAGGAGATAGATGCATTCTAGGGGTTGGTGACAACTATTATGAGTAGAATGGATAAAGAATAGGATACAAAGAAGGAGTTAAAGGAATAGGTTGTGGAATTGACTTCCTTTATTCAAAATTTAGTCACTATGAAACAAGAGATTCTTGTCAAGGCCTCTACTCCCATAATCCTATCAAAGGAGGAAGTTATCAAGGTAGAGAGAATGAAGAATTGGACAAAGGTCACTTCAAAATAGATTAATCATGTTTCCACTATAGGAGACAAGGTTGTGGATGTGGGAGTTGAAATGCATAACAAATTCTTAATTTTGAAAGTAGACGTTGATAAAGAGATTAAGGAGTGTACTACTTTCATGAAATACCAAGAACTCACATGTCCAAAGCTTAGTCATAAGAAATTTTTCTACATAAATTCTAGAGAGAGAACAAATTTTGACTAAGGATGACATAAAATAACAACAATTTTGGGCATACATGATTGGTTTCCACAAGGAAATCATTTCTAAAGTTTTATTATAGTTTCAAATAGTTGCAAATAGGATCAATGATCAACTATCTAAGTGTCATCCATTTTTGGAGCTCATGGTTGGAGCTATAATTTCTACAGAGAGACTAAATAGTGTGGCTATCATGCAAGCTTGGAAAACAAGAATTCACAAGGGACCTACAAATTGATTTGATGGTAATTTTCTGGATATGACTAGCGGGGTATTTTCAAAATCAAAAGATTTAATGAAGCAAAAAAGGGCCTGTGTGAACCTACACAAGGAATTGTTGGAGGAATTCAAGATTAGTGCCTTCAAAATCAATAGAGCTCAACTAACACCTCATCAACAACTTGCCACAACATTGGCTAATTTTGTTAAGTCTGCCATAAAAGGGAAAGATGTTGGAAATAATACAATAGAAGATAAATATTTGTAACTTTTAGCTATAAGACAAAAATAGTTATATCAAAGTGCATGCACCTAGTTTTGGTGGATTTTATAGAATATTTCTTAATAAAATATGTTAGGATATTTTACATTCTCCTAGGTTCACATGTGATCCTATTTTTTATATTGAGGCTATTTGTAAATATATTTAATGCCCTCCAAACCTTAAGTGGATTTTAAATCTAGGCAATTGGTGTTGAGATGATTTCCACCATTGATTTGATTGAACTCTTCTATAAAAGTAAGCCTCCTCTCATTTGAAAGGGGTTGAGAAGGATTGTTGTAATGAAAATTTTGGAGTAATACAAGTGAAGGCATTGAAGTGTTGTTGATTTCCTTGTGTTCTTTAAATGTATGCATGATTCTATCTTCCATCTTTATTTCACATGGATTTTTAGTTTATATTCAATTTTAATAATGGAAAAACGTGAGGATATTTTGATGAACTTCCTACTCATACCTTTTGTAATTTTTTGACGGTAAATTGCTTTGTAAGGTTAGTCCAAGCTGATTTAATGCACTTAAGTTCAATTGTGGAAATTTATGCATTTATGTATGGATGTTATAGCCTAAAAATATGAAGGTTACCTCTAAAGATTGCACTTGTTCTGCAACATTGTAGGTTCACTCTTGTTTAAGAAAAGCTAAGTTTTAGGGAGTTTCTCTATCTGAAGTATCAACCATTGTTGTAGCTATCCTTAGGCTCTCAAAATTAGGATCTCCCTTAAACCTTCAACCTTTTGAAATTTCTTTATAAATCTATGTTAGTATAGGATCAAAGCATCACTCAAGTTGCTATATTTGATGATAAAGGGTTATTTTCAAGCTAATATTCTAAAATTTACACCTAGGTTTTTAACCATCCTTTAAAACTTTTGAACCCTCATTGCAGTCCCATAGGCTTCTTCTCTGTGTTATCCATAAAGGGCCCTTGTGATACCAACAAATCACATCAACTATTGATTTTTTTTTACATTTTCAAGACCTAACATCCAAAAACTTGGGGTCTTTTTCTTAATATTTTCCATAGAAAATCACCTTTAAAGAGAGATAGAACACTTGTATTTTGTTTGTGTTGTGTAGTGCAAAAATCCCTATCAACAATACCCTTTAATGATGATAATTTTGTTGGATGTTGCGGATATGGTTGCTGATATGTGGTTGTCATTGATGTCAACACTATTAGCATTTAGTGTACTAGAGGCTGTATATATCAAGGATATTGAGAAAATTATAAAAGGAAGTGTTAAAGGTTCCCTATGGAACTGTGTAGGTCATGAAGGTGCTTTGTTGTATACATTGAAGATTAGCTGATGTGGATTAAAGGGTTTATTGTTGAATTTTTCTAGATCATCTATTAGAAGTTTCAGAGGTTTGCATAAAGTTTTGAGTGTGTTGTGGTCTAACAGTGTTTATGTGGTCTCTGTTATCGTTCCTGAATGAAGATTATATGATTCTAGTAATCTTAGTTGTTTCTTTGTGTTCTTGGATGTCTCTATATCATTCTCTATCTTTGTGGTACATCCACATTACTCAGAGAGCTCGTGGTTAAAGATCTTTTTGCGCATGTTCAGTTTTTCATGTTCTTGGCTGGCATGTTGGTGGTAGAGTGTTGTGGATCTTCATTGTGAAATAAATTAAAGTATTTTTGTTTTGGAGATAATAATTTGGGTCTCCACTATGTTGTGGCCAACCTTGGTGGACTTGCATTGGAAATTTATTTGTAAATTTGGGCCGACATTGAAAATATATTTTATTTTTCTGGCTGACTAAGTTGTGATGAAATCCCATGTAGCAGATATATATGAGCAATTGGTTGAGAAAAGTTAGTGTGTGCATAGTGTGAATGTATGCC
Organism: Sequoia sempervirens; assembly: GCA_007258455.2. Taxonomy (NCBI): domain Eukaryota; kingdom Viridiplantae; phylum Streptophyta; class Pinopsida; order Cupressales; family Cupressaceae; genus Sequoia; species Sequoia sempervirens. The sequence continues at coordinate 204,630,955 of VDFB02168118.1, read as the reverse complement.
AAAAAAAGTGTAAATGTGCAAATAGTGTTTCTATCATTCAATTACTGAGCAGAGAGTGAAGATTGAGGAAAGTGTGAAGAAGGTTTTCTGAGCTTAATTGGAATTGTAACCAGGCTTGTGTAGAAGCCATTCTTTTAGTTCATACTCTATGGATCTAATCCATATTTTTGTATTGTTGGATAGTGAGTCCTCTTTTGTATTTGAGCAGTGAGCTCTAGGCAGTGTGCCTGAATGCATGTGCATTCCCCTTATTATTTCTCTTTATACTTTTAACAGAGTTTAATCTTGTGGTCTAACATCCACTGTGGTTTTCCCCTAATAGGATTTCCACATAAAAATCTTGGTGTTATTTGTCTCTTTGATGTGTTAATTGTTTGTGGTTAATTTATTATTCATTAGATCTGAGATTAGAGTTAAGATAAGTTAGAAAATTTTGAGTTTCTATGACAGCTAATTCACCCCCCCTCTTAGTTGTCTGTACTTATTTTTCCAACTATTGTATAAGAGCAGGTTCCCCTAAAGAAGTCTAAAAGCTTGAGGTGATCTGAGATGGCAACAACATTCAAGAAGGACAATCCAAGATTTGATGGCACTAACTACTCAATGTGGAAAGTTAGAATGCAATGTCACTTAAAGTGTATTGGTGAAGCTTTCTAGAAGATTACAAAAGATCCATATACTATTCCTCAAAATGATCCCTCAACTCTTGATGAGATCAAAGATGCTAAAAATAATGGTAGGGCTATTGAAGCTTTGGTGAGTTCTCTGACAGATTCAAAAATGGCTAATGTGTTGGGTTTGGATACAACTCATGAGATTTGGAAAAAACTAGAAACCTTGTATGAAGGAGATGCACAGGTGAAGATGGCTAAGCTATAGAGCTTGAAAGGAAAGTATGAGAATTTGAAGATGGGTGAAGATGAAAATATCACTTCTTTTATGCAAAGAGTAAATGAAACAGTGATGGGTATTAAAGGTGTCGGTGGTTCTATGGATGAGGATTAAACTGTGGATAAAGTACTCAAATCCTTTCCTCCCTCATAAAAAATAAAGGTTCATGCTATTGAAGAGTTCAAATCAATAAACAAGTTAACAAGAGACACGTTGATCGGGAAGCTTGTTACTTTTGAAAAAACTGAATTTGGTGAATCTATACCAAAGACTAAATCTGCATTCAAGGCCACTGTATCTGAAAGTAACAGACAAAGATATAACCCGAGAGAGAATTCTAGAAAGATATCCAAGTATGATGAAGAAATGAAATAGCTTAAAGATAAAGAAAGAGAGGTAGAAGAACTGGAAGCATTGATTACAAGAAAAGAAGGCCGAGGAAAAGGTAAGTATGAAGATGTATTTCCTATTAAAAAAAATTCATGCAGTAAAATAGGTCATTTTGCATCAAGATGTCCTAAAAGAGCTCCTAGATCTAAGCCTAAAAAGTCTAGATTCCAAAAGAGATGTTACTTTTCTGAAGAAGTAGTGGCTGATGATGAGTCTAATAAAGATAATGGGAAAGAAGATGAATGGGATTTCATTGCTACCATTGAAGATAATCTTGTGGCTACTAAATCTACTAAAGATGAGAAAGATCTTGCAACCCAAGTTGAAGAAAAAGATGAGTGGGTTATTGATAGTGGATGTTCATATCATATCACCGATAATAATAAAAAAATTGTGAGTCTAGAGAAGTATGAGGGTGGGGTTGTAAGATTTGGAGATAACAATGCTGGTGTGATTTATGGAAGAGCATCTATTTTCCTTGGTGGTAAGGATAACATTGATGATGTCCTCTATGTTGAAGGTGTGAAGCACAACTTGTTGAGTATTGGACAAATGGTTCACAAGGGATGTGATCTTTAGTTCAAAGATGGAAGATGCAAGATATGTGGAAGTTCTGGGGATATGATTGCAATAGGAAAACAAACAAAAGGTAATATGTTTCATCTGAATACTACTAATGGAAGTTGTTTAATTTCTCAAATAGATGAAAGCTAGTTGTGGCATAGGAGGTTGTTCCATGTAAACTTTGACAACATTATCAAGATAAGTTATACTCAAGAAGTAAGAGATCTGGCTAAGTTAGTGAAGTCTACTAATATAATCTGCAAGGAATGTCAGATGGGTAAACAAACTAGAGTCTCTTTCTAGAGCAAATAGTTTCATTCAAACAATTTGTTGGAGCTGCTACATACTAAACTTTGTGGTCCCTCTAGAGTCATAAGTATTCATGGAGAAAGGTATTTCATGTTGGTTATTGATGATTACTCTAGAATGATTTGGGTTTCTTTTTAAGAGAAAAGTGTGAAGCATTGGAGAAGTTAAAAATTTTCAAGGCCATGTTAGAAAATGAGAAACGTCTGAAAATCAAGTTCCTAAGATCTGACAGAGGTGGTGAATTTATTTCCAAGGAGTTCAATTCTTATTGTGAAGAGCATGGTATTAAAAGACAATTATCTTCTCCTTGAACCCCTCAATAGAATGGAGTTGTAGAGAGAAAGAATAGAACAATTTTGGATGCTTCTAGAACAATGATGATGGAAGGAAATGTGTCACAAATGTACTGGAGTGAACCAGTAAGCACTGTTGTGTATACTTTGAACCGGGTAATTGTTAATGGTAATTATGGTAAGATGCCTTATGAGTTATGGTTTGGTCACAAGCCTACTGTTAAGTACTTCAAGATCTTTAGAAGAAAGTGTTATATCAAAAGAGATGATGATATAGGAAAATTTGATGCAAGAAGCAATGAAGGAATCTTCCTAGGTTACTCCACTAAAAGCAAGGCCTACCGGTGTTATAACAAAATATTGAGAAAGATGGTTGAGAATGCAAATGTCAAAGTTGATGAGAAATCTATCAAATCATCCAACCATTGTAGTTATGATTCAGATGAAGACACTACAAGTGAAGGGAAGAATACTCAGACACAAAATCTACTTTAGATTATTCCATATGTTCGGGTGAGGCAACCTTAAATTTTTTTGGTAAATCAAGTCAATCAGGAGACATAGAAAAGTGCAAGTGTAGAAGAAAGATCAGAAGAGTCAGAAGTTCAAGAATGTCCCAAAACTCCAAGGTATGTAAAGCTAAATCATTCTAAAAATAAAATTATAGGAGACAAGAGTAAAGGAGTGCAAACTAGAAGAATATTGTTTGATTTCCAAGATTGAAACTAAAAATGTCACTGAACCCTGTCAAGATGAACATTGGTTGGAAGCTATGAAGGAAGAGCTGGCACAAATTGAAAAGAATGACACATGGATATTGGTTTTGAGTCCTAAAGACAAAAATGTGATTGGTACTAAATGGGTATTTAGAAACAAGCTGAATGAAGAAGGTGAAGTGGCCTGGAATAAAGCAAGACTGGTATGTAAAGGGTATTCTCAAATGGAAGGTATTGATTTTGAAGAAACCTTTGCCCCTGTTGCTAGGATTGAAGCTATTAGACTATTTCTTGCTTATGTTGCACACAAGAACTATAAATTCTATCAAATGGATGTAAAGTCTGCATTTTTGAATGGATAACTAGAAGAAGAAGTGTACAGGGCATGTGCAGGATCATGGTATGCCAAACAGGCCCTTAAGTGGCAAAAAATTCAGAAAAATCAGTGTTAGGCAACTTGACGTAAATATTTGAATAAGTTATCTATATTATTTCAAAAATATGTAAGAATAGAATTTGTAGAAAATTGAATGTAGTTTCTAAAATACTAGGTTTATTTAAAAATAAATAAAATCTATTTGGTGAAAATTTGAAATTTCAATGTAGTACTTAAATTTGGGAAAAGTAAGAAGTAGGTGTCTATCCGACCAACCATAATAAAATGATAATATTTTTTTGTAAGATTTTATATATAAGTAGAGGACTCTGTCCGGATGTGATGCATATTTTTTGTAATTTTTTCCAAGTAAATAATTAATTATGAATTTTTATTACAACTTTTAGAAAATATAAAACTCGTTGACCATTAACTTGGTCAAAATTCATGAAATTTAATTTTTCTTTTTTAATCCAATAGTATGTAAAGCATAGAATGAATGTTTTGGATTAAAAAAATACCATTTGAAATTTATAGATGTTTTTCAATGTCGATCGGACTTTAGTCGTAATTCTAATAGAAAATAAATAATAATTATTTATTAAATTCAAATTAAATCATAATTTATATTTTTGGAAAGCTGAGAATCTCCTCTAAAAACCCTTTTCGTTTCATTAATTTTGGGTGAAAAAAAAGTCGTCAGCCACATACCCTACAAATATTGCCACTTTTTGGCATACCATGATCCTGCACATACCCTACATTAAATAGCCAAATGGATTTTAGCTGACAAACAAAGAAGATATGGTTTGTAGATTGAAGAAAGCTCTGTATGGACTTAAGCAAGCCCCCAAAGCCTAGTATGTTAGATTGGAAAAATACCTACTGAAGCTTGGATTCACTAAAGGTACTACTGACAACAACTTATACTTCAAATTAGATAATGATAAGGAGTTAATTATAGAAGTTTTTGTTGATGATATCATTTTTGGAGGAGATGATAATCTATGCATGAAGTTTGCTGATGAGATGAAGAATGAATTTGAGATGAGTATGATTGGAGAAATGAAGTTCTTTCTGGGATTGCAAGTCACACAGTTGGACAAGGGGATCTTCATATCTCAGTCCAAATATGTGAAAGAACTACTGAAAAAGTTTGGAATGGATAAATCCAAACCTGTTGGTACTCCCATGGTGACCAGATGTAAGTTGGCATAGAATGATGACTCTCCTAAGGAAAATCTAACCAAATATAGGTCAATGATCAACAAATTTCTCTACTTGCCTCACACTAGACTAGACAGTATGAGTGCCATATGTATGGTTGCTAGATTTGATGTTGATCCAAAAGAATCACAAGTAACTATTGTGAAGAGAATTTTCAAGTATTTGAAAGGAACAGTTGACTATGGACTTTAGTATCCAAAGGATGATAATCTCACTTTGTGTGCATATACTAAATGTAGATTGGGTTGGTGGTGTAGATGATAGGAAAAGTACTATTGGTGGTACTTTCTTCCTAGGGAAGAAGCTGGTATCCTGGTTAAGTAAAAAGAAAAACTCAATTTCTCTATCTATTGCTGAGGCAGAATACATTGCTACTGCTAATTGTACTCAAGTGATATGAATGAAATAGGTGCTAAGAGATATCAAGGTGACATATAAAGAGCCTATTTCCATATACTATGACAACTCAAGTGAAATAAATAACTCAAGGAATCTGGTGTTGCATTCCAAGACAAAACATATATCAATCAAGTTTCATTTCTTGAGGGAGAAAGTGAATGAGAAAGAAGTCAAACTGGAGTATGTGCCTACCAAAGAACAAATTGCAGATATATTTACTAATCCTTGCCAAAGGATACTTTTGAGTATCTCAAAGGAATGTTAGGGGTAATTACCCCTCCTGATATGAACTAAAAGATGCATTTGCTTGCATCAATCTGTGAACTTCATTGCTATATTCTAATCTGGATTGATGATTCTATGGCTGCTACTTAGGGGGAGTATTCAGATGTGTAGATATTTGGTTCAGATCGTGTATATGGAAATGTCATTGTTACCTTTTCTATTGATGTCAAAGGGGGAGAAGTGTAACGTGAAAAATATTTTCAAGAGGAGTAGTGCAGAAGAAGTCAGTGTATTGGGTTGATGGTATTTTTCACATCATGTGTTGCCATCAATGCCAAAGGGGGAGATTGCTGGATGTTGTGGATATGGTTTCTGATATGTGGTTATCATTGATGTCAACACTATTAGCATTTGGTGTACTAGAGGTTGTATATGTTGAGGATATTGAGAAAATTATAAAAGGAAGTGTTATAGTTTCCCTGTTGAACTGTGTAGGTCATGAAGGTGATTTGTTCTATACATTGAAGATTAGCTGGTGTGGATTACAGGGTTTATTGTTGAATCTTTCTAGATCATCTACCAGAAGTTTAAGAGGTTTGCATAAAGTTTTGAGTGTGTTGTGGTCTGACAATGTTTATGTGGTCTCTGTCAGTGTTCCTGAATGAAGATTGTATGATTATGGTAATCTCAGTTGTTACAAATGCTTCTCTATTGTTTATTCATGTTATTGGATGTCTCTAGATCATTCTCTATCTTTGTGGTATGTCCACATTACTCGGAGAGCTCGTGGTTGAAGATCTTTATGCGCATGTTTGGTTTTTCATGTTCTTGGTCGACATGTTGGTGGTAGTGTGTTGTGGAGCTTCGTGGTGAAATAAATTAAAGTATTTTTGTGTTGGAGATAACAATTTGGGTCTCCACTATATTGTGGCCAACCTTGGTGAACTTGCATTACAAATTTATTTGTAAATTTGGGCTGCCATTGAAAATATATTTCATTTTTTTTGCCGACTAAGTTGTAACGAAATCCCATGTAGCGGATATATATGAGCGATTGGTTGAGTGAAGTTAGTGTGTGCATAGTGTGAATGTATTCCAGAGAAAGTGTAAATGTGTGAATAGTTTTTCTATCATTCGATTACTGAGCAGAGAGTGAAGAAGATTGAGGAAAGTGTGAAGAAGGTTTTCTGAGCTTAATTGGAACTGTAACCAGGCTTATGTAGAATCTATTCTTTCAATTGATACTCTGTGGATCTAATCCATATTTCTGTATTTTTTGATAGTGAGTCCTCTTTTGTATTTCAGTAGTGAGTTCTAGGCAGTGTGCCTGAATGCATGTGCATTCCCCTTATTATTTCTCTTTATACTTTTAATAGAGTATAATCTTGTGGACTAACATCCACCATGGTTTTTCCCCTAATAGGGTTTCCACGTAAAAAATATTGGTGTTATTTATCTCTCTAATGTGTTAATTTTTTGTGGTTAATTTCTTATTCATCAGATCTGAGATTAGAGTTAAGATAAGTTAGAAAAGTTAGAGTTTCTGTGACAACTGATTCACCCCCCCTCTCAGTTGTCTATCCTTATTTTTCCAACAAATCTTGAGGAGTTTGAGTATATCATAGGTCTTGCATGTTCTAATGGTTTAGAGGCTTGAAGTTCCTTATTTCCAATCTTCATATCAAGACCTAATATCCATTTTTCATTGTTCCTAATCAAGTTAGTTTCACCACATCCATGGCCCCTATTGAATTAGTGTAGCAAGAAATTCATCTTCTTCCTATAGCAAGATATTTATCTTCTCCCAAATAATATAACCTTTCAGATTCTAATAGTAACCTACAAATATGCATTTATGAGCCTTTTAATTTAGTTCATACTACATTTCTTGAGGCACATGAACTTAAGAATCACAACCAAAGAACCTTAAATATGAAATACAAGGATTTGTTCCTATGCACACTTCATAAGGAGTTTTATCAACAAGATTTAAATAAGGAGATCTATTAATTAAGTAGAAAGAAGTACTTATAGTTTATGGATAAAAGTATGAATCAAGAATAACACCACTCAACATACCCCTCGCTCTTTCCATCAAGTTTTAATTCATTCTTTCTACTACCACATTTTTTGGGGAACATAAGGAGTAGTATTTTTTTTAACAAATACTAGTATTCTTATAGAACTCATCAAATTCCAGAGAGCAAGATTCACAAAAATTGTCAGTTTTCAACACCTATATCTTATAATCTATTTGTTTCTCAACTAAGGATTTAAATTCCTTAAACTTAAATAAAACCTATAATTTTTCAATCATAAAATAAATCCAAGTGTATGTTGAGACATTATCAATGAAAGTAACATAATATCAATATTTTCTAAAAGAATCAACATCCACAAGTCAAAACACATTTGAATGAATGATCTCTAATAATCTCTTAGCTTTATTAGTCCAATTAGGAAATGATGATCTATTATGCTTACCAAACACATAGTTCTCACAAAAATCATTTCTACCAAAACAATAATCATAAATACCATCAACTAACTTTCTATTAAGAATGGTCCTAGGACCTTTTTCACTTATGTGACCCAATCTATAGTTCCTCAACATACATGCATTTTTCAATGCCAATCACATTGTTAGAATTTAAAAAGTGTAGGTATTAAGCCTAAAAAGGTTCCCAAACCAAGATCCTTTAGTAACCAAAAAATTCCCCCTTACCAACCCTACAACTAGACTTCTCAAATGTCACATCAATTCCACAATAATTCAACTTGGGTAAAAAAGTAAATTTATTTTAAGTAATATAATATGCAAATCATTATCCAAGATTTTAACCCTTCCATCACTGAAGCACAACTTTACGTTTCCCTTATCAACAATCTTCTTTGTGCTATTATCATCAAGGAAATTTTTTCATCCATTATAAGCTAAATATGTATAAAACCACTCTTTATGAGGAGTCACATGGTAGGAGAAACCTGAATCGATAATTCAAACATCATTATTAATATAGTGTTAGTTAAAATAATTATCACCATCTTCCGAGGTCCCTTTTTTGTGGAGGAATTTGCACTATTTTTCTTATTACTATATCCCTTCTTTGCATCTCATTTCTTACAATAGTTCCAAAATTTTAATTTTCTCTTTCTAATGTTTTTTAACATCCTTTTGACTTATCCATCTTTTTTTACCCTTTAGGCCATTTCTCTTAAGACCTTCCTCACACATGCAAGATATATTATGAGCCTACATTCATGAAATTTATTCTTATTTCTCCAAAGAGAAGTGTAGCAAAGAGATTATCCATATTTTTCTCTATGCCAACACCACTTATGACAACAATTAAATTTTCACAAGATTTTGGTAAAAAATAATGAAAGAATATGTATCTATATTCCCCATCTAACTTAACATCTACAAATGGAAGTTGAATTAAAATAAAATTAGATGAATTTAATTTTTTTTTAATAGAATCACCATCCTTAATTTTTAAAGAGTATAAACATCTTTTGAGATGCAAATTATTAGTTAAAATTTTAGTTTGATAAATATCACCTATCCTCTTCGAAAACTTGTATGTACTAGATTCTTTAGAAACATTGAAGAGGTCAAAATTTGTAAGATAAAACTAAATGGCTCCTCATGCTTTCTTGTAGAGCTTTAGCTATTCTTCATAAAAAATTCTAGATGAAATATTTTCATTGGAAACTATGAACAACTAATATCTTTTCTCTAGAAAATCTTTCATCTTTAACTTATAGATCTCATACCTAGACCCATTGAACTTATCAATGTGTAAATGAGAGGTAGAAGCCATGACCTATTCAATCTTCTTTAAAAATATACAAAACCTACAATGAAAAATCTCCCACTAAAGTAAAAAAACCTTCAACACTTAATAGAAAGGCATCCCTCTCTCAAAAAAACTAACTCTAATACCAAATTTTGAGAAACAAGGTGAACTTAAAACACAATATTAACTTTATATTTTTATAAACAATGAAAGTAACATATCAAATATTACCCAATTAGATGATTATGTGATTAACACATTCACAATAATAAGATAAACATAACAACACCAAATATGACACTAGAATTACATGGATAAACCATTTTAGGAAATAAATCCACGTGAGAAATCAAACAAGTATACTATTCTCTTCAAAAGGAGATACAAAAATACATTAGCACTACAATCCCTAAGAAATCTAACAACACCCTATTAGCTACAAATCAACCCATAGTAGTACTATACCAAGGCTCTAATTTATAGAGAATTATGAGAGAGAAAACCACTATGGTATCCAAAAACAAGAGGTAGAAAATATTGGAGTTCATTATTAAACCCCATAGCTCCCAAAAATCACTTGTAACCAAAATCCCTATCACAAATAAGAGATCAAAGCAACTAATTTGATATGCAACCAAGAGAGAAATGATTGATCCAACATAAGTATCACACAAACATTTGATATTGAGATTAACCTATAATTGTAATTGAATTGAATGGAATGTGAAAAAAGTAAAAATGAATGCTTATGAAAGGAAAGAAGAAAACCCTAGATGAGGGTTTGACTAGATTGTGACAAGTGTCCTAATTTCATGTAATGAGACAACTTGACCTAGAAATATCCCAATCTAATAATAAAAAAATACCCTTGAATTTAGCTTAATTAATTAAATTAATAACGAACCTAATAATTAATTAATTATTAGGCGAAGTCCTATTTACTCCAAAACCCCCTTAAGATAAACTTAAAGAGAAGCTAAAAAACCTCATGAAGAATACAATGATGGATGTATGTCCTGATGGGTTTTTCCTAAAAGGATCGATAAGATACCCATGTACAAAAAAATGAATCTCTCATAACCAAAGAAATGAAGAAAACTACATGGAAAAAACTCCTCTCCAAAATAAAGAGAATAAAATAATTTCACTTGTGAAAGAAAGATAGGACTCAATGGGATCCCCAAGGACTATTTCTATGACACAAGTACAATAGATGTTCCCTAGTAGGAGAGAGAAAATAAGGATATGAATCCCCCCATAAAGAAAGATCTCTTGTACCAATGATGAAAGTATGAAGATAGAACACGATCCACTACTTGCAAACAACATATCACCTTAGGAAGAAACAAAACCAATAGTTATTGAGGAATTCATTCCTAAAATATAGAAGAATTAGGAATCCAAATCCAAATGATGTGTTACATGTCAAAAAGAGATGATGTAAATCTAAAATATAGTGAGGACCAATATAGAACAATCTAAAAAGTTGATGAAGATGATGATCCAACAATGGTGATGTGTCTATCAACAAAGAGGAGATGGATGTGCTCAAATTAATCCTCCAAATATGAAATTTGAGACTCTATAAACAAGGATGGTATGTGTACAAGATACAAATCCCAAGTAGTAATGTCTAGAAGAAGATGAATGTCTTGTTGCACTAAGTCAATGGGAGTCAATGATGTGATGATACCAAGCTAATCAAGAACAAAAAAATATGGTGATGTAGTCTCAATCTGAAGAGTGGGAACATGAATATAAGTCTCTAAACCATCAAAATATGCAAGGCCTATGATGTACTCAAGCTCCTCTAAAGTATCATCATCAAAGGGTATGAAATTTTCATATGCAAGAGGAATGAGATAATCTAAAAGAAGATCCTCTATGAATGGAGAGATCTATGGGTCTTCATGGATCTCCCAAAGTAAAGTCCAAAGTGTGTGGGGAAAAATAATTTTTTGATACAACACACGTAGTGTCATGAGAAACACTAGAGCAAATCACTCCCACAACATGATCATTGATAATATCCAATGCTAAATAATTTTTTGTTATGTTTGGTGTAGGTATGAGCCCATATAGATAAGGACAAATATTAATCCACCTAAGTTGTGTTAGGATGCCATGTCACTACCAATATAACCACCAATAGATAGTCAATGAAGAAATATAAAACTTGTGCAACGCTTTGACAAAAACCTTTAGGGTTTATTTTTTAAAGCCTAATAATGGCTAAGAGTAGATAAAATTCAATTCTAAGCTCCATCTTTAACATTTGATCATGTGGATCACACCATTGGAATGAGCATAAAAAACCCATGTTAGATTTACCATTATTTTTCTCCACAAATAACTAAAAATAACCTTTGCAATAACATGTCAATATTGCATGACAACACTACAACATATGAGAAACTTTTTAACATTGCAAAACATGCTCTTCTCTCCATCATGCTTCACAATGATCAACTTGAGATTGGTCCACTTACATCAACGACATTCAGACTTTCACTGATCTTCTCCTTTTGATATCAATCAAAAATATCCTAATTGGATATCACTTATACATCAAATGAGATGCCATTTTGACATAAATGACAATAATATTACCAAGAAACATGTGTCTTAATCCTATACAATGATACAACTACCTCAATAAATATTAGATGAATTGGGACACAAGCATTAAATCCCAATAGATAAGATAAGATCTTAGGGCAACTAATGCTAACTAGAAAGATTCCATCCTAGGACCTAAGTGGACTTAACATGTAAATAGGACCTAGATAGGTAAAACTCCTATTTACACCAACATGATACTTTTTTAGGAACAATCATTCATCTCTTGGTTGCATAGAAAACCAATTGCTTTGATCTCTAATTTGTGATAGGCATTTTGGTTGTAGGTGATTTTTGGGAGTGGTGGTGTTCATTCATCAACTCTAACATGGTACTAAAGCACCAAATATGACTTCCTATCCAAATTTTGAGAGATGCAACCATGAGAGAAAAATTGACTCATCTTGGAGAAAATTAAGCATCACCATTAGTTCAAGAATAGAAAAAACCCTAAGATATCCTATTATTTTTTCAAAATTGGTGTAGTTAAAAAAATTTAGGAGCATGAGATTTTTGTAAGAAAATTAGTATGGACATACAAATCTATACAACTCCTAGGCACCCTTCCTACATTACAAAGGCAAGTCTAGAAAAATAACATTTTTTTTATTTAGAAAAAAAAATCAAGGTTTTGACAAAGGTTTAATTTAAAAAAAAATAAAAAATAAAAAATAAAAAAAAATCAACACATCCCATGTAGAGACCATACCTTCTATAGTAGGGCAATCCCTTGCTAGTGACAACATTGTTTTTTTTGTTAGTGACCTTGAGTGTTGGTTAGTGGCCTCACTAAGTGGTCTTATGGATCTCTCACTTCAGTGGATCTAATAAATTCCACCCAACAACTCCTTTAAAAGTACCAGTGTAGTTGACCAAAATATTTTGATAGAGAATCCTAGTGAACCAATAAAAAATCTAGCACTAGCTTGTCAAACTCCAGTGCTTGTAAATGTAAGAATATTTTGACCATTTAGCATATTTTGATGGTCGCCAATTTTTCTTGGAATAGAAAAAAAATTGGTGACTTGGAATATTCATTGATGTCATGTTGATGTCAACATGCCATAACCTATATAACTGGCCCCTCTTACCCGCTACAAGCCCTAACATACCCTAAAGAAGCCATGTTTTATTTTTTGTAAACAAGGGCATACTATGTCAAAATTGGGGAAATGGGATATTGTCAAAAGGTTGGTTCCAAGAACTTTTTAATGGTGTAGGGACCTCATCATCAAATTTTTCTGCTAGTTAATTTTATTCTTATTCAAAGTTAAAATCTTCATTTTTCACTTATGAGCTCATAATTTTTACATGTATCTTTGCTTTTCATGATTCCTATGACATTGGAAATATATTTTAGGGCTCTTCAAATCTATTCATGTAAGTTTTCTAGAATATACCCCAAGTACATTTTATTTAGTCTTTTGTGACTTCGTATTTCTATCAATTACTTAGATGTCTTGGCACCTGGAAAAGAATTTTTTGCATGAGATGAATTCATTTGATATTCTTTACATGAACTAATGTTATTAGTCTCCAAATTTTTCATTTGAGGAAGTATCATGGGTTTTTTTTATTCATCCTTTTGTGGTCATCCTAGAAAAAAATAGCTACGAATCTTAGTGACATGGCATCCTAACACAACTTAGGTGGATTAATATTTTTCCTTATCTATATGGACTCATACCTACACCAAACACAACAAAAATTTATTTATCATGGGATATTACCAATGATCATGTTGTGGGAGTGATTTGTTCTAGTGTTTCTCATGACACTATGTGTGTTGTATCAAAAATTTATTTTTTCCCACACACTTTGGACTTTACTTTGGGAGATCCATGAAGACCCAAAAATCTCTCCATTCATAGAGGATCTTCTTGTATATTATCTCATTCCTCTTGCATATGCAAATTTCATACCCTTTGATGATGATACTTTAGAGGAGCTTGAGGATATCATAGGCCTTGCATGTTTTTATGGTTTAGAGACTTATATTCATGTTCCCACTCTTTAGATTGAGACTACATCACCATATTGTGTTGTTCTTTATTAGCTTTGTATCACCACATCATTGACCCCCATTGACTTAGTGCAACAAGACATTCATCTTCTTCTATACATTACTACTTGGGATTTGTATCTTGTACACATACCATCCTTGTTTATAGAGTCTCAAATTTCATATTTGGAGGATTAATTTGAGCACATTCATCTCCTCTTTGTTGATAGAAACATCATCGTTGTTGGATCATCATCTTCAAAAAAAAATTAGATTGTTCTATATTGGTCCTTAATATATTTTAGATTTACATCACCTCTTTCTAACATGTGAAAAATTGAGCACTTTTGAAAGGAACACATCTTTTGGATTTGGATTCCTAGTTCTTCTATATTTTAGGAATGAATTCCTAAATAACTATTAGTTTGGTTTCTTCGTAAGGTGATATGTTGTTTGCAAGTAGTGGATTGTGTTCTATCTTTATAATTTCATCATTGGTACAAGAGATCTTTCTTTATGAGGTGATTCATATCCTTATTTTTTCTCTCCTACTAGGGAATATCTAGTGTACTTGTGTGATAGAAATAGTCCCTGGGGATCCCATTGAGTCCTATCTTTCTTTCACAAGTGAAATTATTTTATTCTCTTTATTTTGGAGAGGATTTTTTTCCATGTGGTTTTCTTCATTTCTCTGGTTATGATAGATTCATTTGTTTGTACATGGGTACCTTATCAATCCTTTTAGGAAAAACCCATCTGGACATACATCCATCATTGCATTCTTCATGAGGGTTTTTAGCTTCTCTTTAATTTTATCTTAAGGGGGTTTTGGAGTAAATAGGACTTCACCTAATAATTAATTAATTATTAGGTTTGTTATTAATTTAATTAATTAAGCTAAAATTAGGGGTACATTTTTATTATTAGATTGGGATATTTCTAGGTCAAGTTGTCTCATTACATGAAATTAGGACACTTGTCACAATTTAGCCAAGCCCTCATCTAGGGTTTTCTTTTTTCCTTTCATAAGCATTCATTTTTACTTTTTTCACATTCCATTCAATTCAATTACAATTATAGGTTAATCAAAATATCAAATGTTTGTGTGATACTTATGTTGGATCAATCATTCCTCTCCTAGTTGCATATCAAATTAGTTGCCTTGATCTCTTATTTGTGATAGGAATTTTGGCAAGATATTGAGGACTTTATATTTCCTAATTCCAATGGTAAATATTTTTCCCAAGCATAATCAATGATTGATATCTTCAATTTAAGATTAGATGGCTCCCATGTGACCACATTTCTTAGAAGATCTGATGACAATAGTTGTATATGGAAGTGTGGAAATGTGACACCTATCTTGGCAAGACTGAGCTCAAGGTCCTCTACTTTGGAAGATCAACACTTAGTGTTACACCCAAGTGAAATCAATGATGGTCATGGTATCATAGTTTAGGATGGCTCTGGCAGGGTTGAAGATGTGATATGTGAAAACGTGACAAGTGGTAGAATGTGATTGCATCGCCAAGGCTCTTCACATCGCGATATTATTTTTTAAGTTCTAACTAAAGTGTGATAAGTATATGTCATGTGATGGAGATCTAATGGCACACATTGAAGGTGGAGATTGAACGATGTCCAATATTTCATAGAAGATTTGGTGGGTTTGAGTTTAAAAACCATGATGGAATAGAATGATGGCATTTGTCCAAGACAATAGATGGAAAACCACTATTGCATCACAAAAGTTATATGTATCACATTTTAGTTCCTTCAAGCACAAATGAATCAAGTTTAAAGAGAATCATATCTTATGACAATTTTATAAAGTTGAAGATCGATGATGATAATTTAAAATTGAATTCTTCCAATGGTTAAGCAATAAAAACATAGTGCAAATGGTGGAAACAGCTACAAACCAATATAGGGAATGAAATTAATTTTTGTAACCACTCCATCTATAATTTTAATTAGTGATTGAAAGGTATGGTAAGCAACATCAAAGCATAGTCAGCTACAAAAATAGATTCATTTTGCTCATTCATATATGACATTTAATGCATATCTTATTTATCATTTGTTGGATGCTAAAAATAGTAAATTTAATTAATTAGGTTTTTGGTACATGGATTAAGGAGATGATACTTGTTGATTAATTAAATAAGATATGATTCTATCAAAAAAAGAATGATGTGTGGTTGAGTATGCTATGTAAGTGAATGCTACAAAAGTGACCTAGAATGTATTATAGAGAACATAATCTAGGACATGCATTTAGAATAGTAAAGATGTGAAATAGAGTAGAGAAAGGGGAGATAAGTAGAGCAGAGGTATGCGTTGTTGATATAGCAATAGAGAGAGATAGAATAGAGGTTATTATAAACATAAGAGAATGAGCAGTTGTAGATCAATTATGTAGCAATGAACTAGATTCAATTGAATTAATTTTAATCAATATTTGTAGATCCTCAATTTCACTATAAATCTGATTGGTTGGTGTCATCAAAAAGTTGAGTGGGTGATCAGTTAGGGAGTGAGTGCTTCCTTAGAGTTGGTTATCTTAAAACATGTGATTAGTGTCTCCTTAGGGTTAGTAACCTTAAACATTGTAACCAGTGAGGTTCTATTGCGAGGCTAGACTAGGATAGTAGATCCTAGAAGCTATTCTCACTATGGTTTATCCCATATTATGTTTTCCACATATATCTTATATTATGTTCATTTGTGTGTATGATCTCTGCATGTTAACTTAATTTTTTTTTAAAGGAGTTGAAAGACTAAGTTTTAATTGATCTACTAATTCAGCCCCCTCTTAGTAGATAGTTGTGTTTCAATAATTGGTATCAGAGCCCTAGTTACTTTGGAGAATCTTAATCATCTCAACTAGATCTTGGATAGTGAACATAAATGGCTAGTCAAGAAGGTTCCTCCTCAAATAAAGCACCTATCTTTGATGGATCAAACTATGCATTTTGGAGAATTAGAATGGAAACATATTTATCTTCATTAGGGTTTGATATATGGATTTTTGTTGTGAAATGATAGATAACTCATGCTACTCCTACTGATCAATCTGATAAGAAAGACTATGAGAATAAGGATACAAAAAAGAATGATATTCTTTGTAGTTTTTCTAATTAAGACTTTTTCAAAGTAATGCACTGTCAAACAACTAGTGAGATTCGGGGCAAGCTAAAGAGTATATATGAAGGTGATGACAAGGTAAAGCAAGCCTAGATACAAACGTATAAAGGAAAGTTTGAAAGCCTTAAGATGAGTGAAGAAGAGAGCATTGCAAACTACCTCATAAGGGTAAATGAAATGGTCAATGCTATGAGAGGCCTTGGAGAAGAAGTAAAAGAGTCTATTATTGTGAAAAAGGTCTTGAGATCCCTACCTTCTATATATGACTAAAAAAAATCTATAGAAGAAGCAAGAGACCTAGATAAACACATTGTTGATGATTTGCATGCCACCTTCACCACTTATGAGATGAGAATGAGAGATGTTGATACATATAGGAGAAAAGTTGCATTCAAAGCAACCAAGAAAGGCAAGATGAAAGCATCTACATCCAGATCTAAGGAGATGGATGAAGAGGAAGCTAACTTTGTTGAAATACTGAGAAGAGGCTCTGGAAAATACAAAGGTAAGTTACCCTTTGAATTCTTTAACTATGGTAAAATAGTACATTTTTCTACTAAATGGCCTTATAATGAAAATGATAACCCTAAGAAAGAAGAGGATAGTAAAAAAAAGAAACCCTACTTCCCTAAGAAGATGAAAATTTCAAAGAAGAGTAGTTTGTACACACAAGAAGAATGTGATTCATCTTATGTTAGTGATAGCTCAAATGATGACCATGATTATGCCTTTGTAGTTGAGGGAGATGAATTCCTATTTATGGAAAAAGACTCTATAAATCAAGAAAATGAAGAAGTTGAAGCTTCTGATGAAGAAGAAGAAGGAGAAGTTGATCTAGAGGATGAGATCATTTGTGCTCTAGATGAGATTGATAATTTAAGAAAGGAGAATAAAAATTTGAAGAAGCTTGTCCAAAATGAAGTTTAAAAGCTAACCAAAAATATTGAAGAATTTGATCATATGGTCGTAAGCTTAAAGAAAAAAGTTGAAAAAGCTAAGAGAATAGAAGATGTAGTCAAATATGAACTACAGTCTAAATCTAATGAATGCATAAACTTGGAAACAAAAATAGCGGATATAAGAAAAGTCCTTGAAAAGTCTAGAGAACAAATAGAAAAATGTTTGAAGTTGAAGGAAAGCTCAAAGATTCACAAAGAGTTGATAAACTCACCAAAGCATTTGAAAGAAAAATTGAGCTTACCTTTTGAGAAAGGAGAGAATCCTACTACTAGTGCATCTATAAATTTATATGATAAATTCAAAGCAGAAGTAAATCCTAGAAGAAAAAATGAGAAAGCATGCAAGAAGAATGCCTCTGAAAATGAAAAATCTAGCAAAAATACTACTAAGATGAAGAAAGTTGATGGATTAAAGAAGCTTACAATAAATGAGAAGATTAATAAATCAATCCTTGAAGACTTGAAAAGGAAAAATAACACAAAGCGAGTTGATGCAGATGGTTTCACTATGGTGAGAGATTTGAATTAGTCAAAACAAAGAAGACTACCTCATCCTGCACAAAGAAATGATATGACTAGGTATTCCTCATATTTGTATGGTTATTTCTATATCTATAATAATTTTGGTCATAAGGCAGCAGAGAGGCAAAAGTGGCGGGGGAGGATTTCATCACCTCCCATAGTTGTCCTAGTCTCATCAGTAGTGTTGAAAATAGCCAGTGTCCCTCCTCTAGCATTAGCAACAAAAATAGGCACATGTGCAAGTCCTACCATCACACCTCCCCTAGAACCACACTACTAGGCTGAAGATCCTTGTATGTATGTGATTTATGTTATTTCCTTTCATATTTCATATTTCAACCTTATCTCATCTATACATGCTTTTATTTACATGTCATGAGACACTGAGAGCATCTACTACTTTGTGGTTGTAGTGGACACATAGGAGTGGATCGCCTTCATTAGGTGGTGCATCTCTGAGGCATCCTTGACTATGTTAGTCTAGGTAGCATCCTCAAGACATATAAGTCATCTTTCGTAGGGTGACATTTCCACCTATTTGAGCCTATTACACTTTTGAGGACATCGTACGAGGAGGTACATGTAGAGTGTTGAACAAGAAAACTAAGATAGGGGTGAATCAATTGTAGAAATTTTAACCTTTAAAACATCCACCAGAGATTAGATCAATTATCATTCACAAATCCTTTACTCTACTAGTGTGATTAATCATTAAGTGCAAAAGTAGAAACTAAAAGAAGAAAAACCATACACACAATAATACCATATTTACATGGAAAACCAAATGAGGGAAATACCACAGTGAGGATTAACTCACAATATAGAGAATATCAAAACTGAATACAAAGGCTCACTTCCAAAACAACACTTACTGTCTAGAATAGGACTCACTATCTAAAAAGGGTTAACCACCTAGAGGGATCACTACCACAAAATTGCAAATAAGATAGAAGAGATTTGTTATAGAGAGAAAACAATCTCAATGCAATGAATATTTCCACCACAATTCGCTCACACACTTGTAGAAATGTTTGAATGATAGAGTACACCTTTAGCTCACTACCTCCAGAAACTCACAATTAGATTTCACATTGATCTACTCAAACCTGCATCACACACACACACACTATTTTGCATCTATCTCACATTTATCTTGCTTGCATTCATCTTTCACAAAACTCTCAACTTGTATTTATGCCATCTTCAAATTTGAAACTCATCTAAAGTTGGCCACATACCATTTGCATTTATAAATTCAAATTAGGTTGGAACTAAAATATTTTACACTAGAATTAAAATGAGGGTGACAAACACACACATACATAATGAGGACCTAAATAAGTCCCAACATGCTAAACAACACACTTCCATAAACTTCATAAATAGTGTTTAACACAAGGTCAACCAATAGCTATGTAAAAGACATAAAAAAATTAAGCACACACAACCTTAACATGATCCAATCTCTTCGGATAACAAAATTAACTTGAACATGACCTCATCAACTTATCCTAAGAACTGTAAACTTCATAAAACCCAAAAAAGAAGAAATCTAGAGCAACTACATTTCTCCTAGAACTCAGCCAGATACACAAAAAATAATAGTTCACAATTGATGAAAATAATTCACACTGTACAATGATCCAGGAACCCAAAATTTGGATATAGAAACTTCCAACAACCATGAACAATATCGCAAATCCTCACTAGCATACTAGAAAATCCCAAAGGAAAAACTAAAGCAAACATTGAATACCTCCAACCTTTCTTTATTACAATTTTCTCAATATCCTCAACATATACAACCAATAACCGTCATTCATGATATCAATGAAAACAACTAGTTGACAACCAACTAACTAGTTGACATCAATGAAAACATATTCATACTTGGAACATAGAGGACCATTGATGTCATCACAATGATTGGACAAAGAGATCATTAGGCGACCAAGTTGCAGACTGCACTCACTGAGTGAGACCAAGTTGTGATGAGGGTAGAGATTTCTAAGAGACCACATGACACCCTTAAGAGCCATCTTGATGACCTCAATGGGTAGGTGGTAGCTATGAGGTCAATGGCAGAACCTTAGCTAAAACAACTTCAAGAGGAGATGAGGTGGTCTTGGGAGCAAGATGCATGAGAACAACTAGAGGTCGTAGAGTTGCAGGGAGAGATCTGTGGACTTTGGAAAAGCTTGTCAGTATCATAGTCACACTAATTGTGTTCCATCCCTTCTGTCCAGCCTAGAGTTCCATCACTGCTAGGACCACAGGACTCGGGGAGCCATATACCCAAGGGCTAGGGTCCCAATTTGTATAAATACCATTTTTGTATCGATGATATTATTTTTGTATAGAATCTTTCTGATGTATAGAAATATACAAATACACAGACACCACATTTTGAAAAAGTGATATGATACATGTACATGGCACAAATTTACATATATATATATGAGATTCTTGTTCTGATATCATGGCATTTAGTTTATGTGTATTTTTGTACTTTCATGTATGGTTATGTGATGGATGTTATACTTATGGATGTATGTTTAGATTAGATGCTATCATGATTTAATAAACACACATGGATGTATGCTAATTAAATACAATGATGATCCAATTTCCTAAATGAAAGATTGAATAAAATGCAATGCACAAATACACAACATAATAAAATGCATGTATGTATAATTACTAATTAAAGAAATTAATTGCACATAGACATGTTTACATCATAACACAAAACACAAAGATAATGTGTTGATAAAGAAATGTCATAGCATTAAAAAATACACTCGATGAGGGATGAGAATTGTTAGAATAGTGAAACAAGCACAAAACCATGAGCCACAGGATCAATTAACAAACAAGTAGACCTTCCACGCAAGAGATCTGCAAATAAAAATTGCTAAATTCATTAACAAGGAAAAGTTATAGAAGAAGCTTTCAAGAAGATGTGAAAGCTGTGATATTTCCCATGAATAATATCTGAGGGATATTTACAATAAGGATTAAATTCTTATAAGGGAAAAGCCCTAAATGAGAAAGGATCAGATCATGACAAGTTTCAACATCACATGAGATGAGACATAATGATCTAATATTAACTCAACTAATAAAGCATTCCTAAGTTTAGCTAAAGTGTGTGAGAATAAATTAGACTAATAATCAATTAAAGATTAATTAATTATTAGCTAATGTATGATAACTCTAACACCCCCCCTTAAGATGAACTTAGGAAGTAGCTAAAAACCCTAAAAAGAATGCAAAATGGGTCTTGACAAACAAGGCCAAGTAAGGTACCCATGTACAAACACAAGATCTTTATAATGTCGAGAAATAGAGAAAACCTCATGGGAAAAACTCTACTCCAAAAAGTGATGAAATCCAAGTGAAGGACTGAAGAAGTCTCCAAACAAGGAAAGGTTGTCCCAAAAGATAGGAACAAAGAGAACACCACTGAATCATGAAGAAATTGCAAACACTGTTGAAAAATTATTGTTGTAATGCCAAAAGAAGAACCTCCTCTAAAAAATATGATGACCAGGATCAAGAAGACAAGAACTTGTATGAGTTCCCCCAATGGCACTACTTGAATAAGATGGAAAACAAAGCCAAACGCCTTGAACTCGAAGATATAGATGGCAAAGGAACCAAAAATCTGAAGAACTGATCATGTGAAAATGGAAGGTCACCTCCAAAAATAAGAATGCAAGAGTGTCCATATGGTAAGTGCTCCATCTCACCGAAATGCATGGATAACGAGTTGCTGCATCCGCCTAATACATAGGAACAAATACTGTATGCATAGCTCACTCCAATGAAACCAAGGAAGCAATCGTACCAATAGTAGAAAACCCCCATAATGTTGAAAAGGGAGAGGCATGATAGATACACTGAAACTAAATGCCTAAAAGTAGTGCATGAAGAGGAACCAAGAACATCTGAAGGTGCAGTCATGAAAGTACAAGCAAATATAAATGGTGTGAAAATAAAAGTCACATACACATGAGAAATGTATGAAGGAAAACAAAGGCAAACATCAACCCCCGTGGAACTTTATATCATAGTGCGAGTACAACAAGGAACAAAGTGATGTGCAAGATCCCATAATACATGTGTAATACAAAATCACTTTATCTCAGTGCGTGTACAAAATCATAAATACATGCAATGTGAGCCCATAAGGTCCAAAAAAGGACACAAGCTGAAAATACAATTATCTTATAGAAAAAGAGGAAATTGGTAGCACCATGATGAAGTACATGAAAAAACATGCACTTTCAAAAAAAATGGCACCAAAAAATGTGTCTGAATGCAGAAGATATGGTCTGTCAAAGTTTCCAAAATGAGAATTGAACAACTACAACACCGAGAAAAAAGAATTATGGAAAAAATAGAAGTCAAAACTAGAAAATACCTACACCATTGTGAAAAGCATGAAATTTCACCCCATTTCAAAAAAAATTGCAACAAAAAGACCATTGTATGGCCGAGATATGGCCTTTGGAAGTTGAGGTGCAAAATTATAAAGCCCAACGAAGAGGGGTTGAGTGGGAAAAAAAGAAAACTCCTCCAAATTTGTCAAAAACACCTTCAAAAATAGAGGCCCACCAAATATAGTGTGTTGGGAAAAAGCTCCTCCAGGTATAGTGCATGAGACAATTTTTTTTTTTTAAATTACAAAACTCCAATTTGCCTCTTTATTTTTTTAATAGAAAAAAAACTATATATATATATATATATATTAAAAAACATAGAAAAAAAATATTTTTATTTTTAAAGTTCAATTTAAAAAAAACTATTATATTTTTTTATAAAAAAAATTACATTTTAATAAAAAAATTAAAAAAAAAAACTTATTTGGTGGGGGGCACATGGGCCACCCCACCCTCCATATGCAATAGGTACTCTGCACAGGCTACACAGGTACAGACCTATGTAGTCCTTGCGTAGGTACGGACTTGCGCAATCCCTGCGCAGGTACCTACCTTCTTTTAATTTTGTTTTAAAAACAAAAAAAAAATCAAAAAAGCTTTGAAAATTAATTATTATTATTTTTTTTAACAATTAAAAACTGTGAAATGTTTTTTAGAAAAAATATAATTAATTTTTTTTCTTTTGAAATTTTTTACCTCATTATGCATGCAAGAGGCCGTACAGCGCTTGCTAGGTAATTTTTTTTTGCCTCGAAAGCTCCCAGCTCAAAATTTGATGATTTGGTAGATGATCTTAGGGTTTCTGGGCCTTTCGAGCATGATGGTGAGGTCTGTTTGGGCCCAAAGTGCTCCAAAAAATTAGCTACCCCCTGAATCTAGCAAAAAAGCCCTTTCTTCAAACCCTCGTAGATTTGGCGTCCGAAGTCAAAATCAAGAAAAACAAAAGCCAAATTTGACTTTCTCGACAGCTCTAGATCCAACGATGAGGTCCTTTTTACACAAAAATTCTTTGAAAAATACCCACCTCCAAAATTTGCAAAAAGAAAGCAAAGGGGATTTATATTTGAAGCCTACAACCTTTGTTGAAGAAGAAAACCTCATAAACTAAGAAGGGGCTCATTGAATGCACGTTTTGATACCATGTTAGAATTGTGAAACAAGCACAAAACCACAAGCCACAGGATCAAACAAAAAAAAATTACACCTTCCATGCAAGAGATCTATGAACAAGAATTGCTAAATTCATTAACAAGGAAAAGTTACAGAAGAAGCTTTCAAGAAGATATGAAAGTCATGATATTTCCCGTGAATAATATCTGAGGGATATTTACAATAAGGGTTGAATGCTTATAAGAGAAAAGACCTAAATGAGAAAGGATCAGATCATGACAAGTGTGAACATCACATGAGTTGAGACATAATGATCTAATATTAACTCAACTAATAAAGTATTCCTAAGTTTAACTAAAGTGTGAGAATAAATTAGACTAATAACTAATTAAAGATTAATTAATTATTAGCTAATGTATGATAACTCTAACAAGCATTACACATGTCACATAAACACTATGTGTAGTAATGGTGAAGATGCATCATGTTAAAAGGTTCTTTTAGAGGTGTTCCATCTATAGACAATAATCTATATGCACTAGAACAATAAATGAAGATTATAATGTAAGGGCCTAACCAATTAGGACTAAATTTCCCCCTTTTATCAGGTGGTTCATTTGAAATTTGAAAGATGGCTTGTGGAGGAAGAGATGAAAGGTGAGTTAATGCCACTTGGCTCAAGAAAAATTACATCTAAGAGGTTTAAATGCCATGTTGGAGGACAAGTCCTTTTAGGAGGGAGATTTCAAATTGGAGGAATATTCCAAAGAGATTCCTTTTTGAATGAAAATATAAGAATTTATAAATCAATTAAATTCATTTACTTGTGCAAGTTGCAAAATTTAGAGGATTGGAGGATTAGAGTTAGAGTTAATCGGGATTTAATTAACTTAGATGGAAATTAGTTTGATTTGACATTTGACGTAGATTTTTGGATTTATTTAAACCAAATGGGAGGAATAATGACTATTATATTTAATTAAATAAAGTTTGATTTATTTAATTAAAAGGGATGATGACATTAGATTTAAATCAAATAAAGGTTAATTTATTTAATTAAAGGAAGATTATGATTTAATCAAATAAAGTGATTTATTTAATTAAAAGAAGATAATGATTAATCAAATAAAATGATTTATTTAATTAAGAGAAGATAACATTTGATTTAATCAAATAAAGTGATTTATTTAATTAAAAAAAGATAATGATTAATCAAATAAATCGATTTATTAATTAAGAGAGGATTATTTAATTAATTGGTTAGTAATAAAGTGATTCAGGAAGAACTGATGTTAGTGAATCAGGATCAAGAGCATGATATCAATTAGTATAATTTGAATGTCTACACTTTGCCCCTCTTTGAAGCAATGTACCTACTACATTGGTTTAAAGAATAACCTTGCTGAGATCAAAATTTAAAAAATTTCTATTTTTTTTTAATGCCCTAGTGGAAAGAAGTATGCTGGTACATTGTCCCCTCAAGAGATCAAGCGAAAAGTTTGATTTGAGGGTTGATCTCGTGACACAGAGATTCAAGATGGACGTATGTATGGTTATGATGATGACGCAAATGAGATGGTTTTAAGATGCTTAGAATAACCAATCTATATTATCCTAAACATCTGAAATGATGGTGTAATGCATGTGAGATGGATGAGATGGATGATTTTATGATATGCTCTTATTCTCTTTTTAGCATCTTTTCTATGTGTAATATGATGATGTAATATGTATGTATGGATGATGTGATGATGCCTATATGATTATGCAATGGATTTTTTATTCTAATGTATGGTTTACAAGATGCTTAGACTAATAGATCTATATTATGCAATGATGAAAATGTAATGCATGTGAATGATATGCAGCATGTTGATGGTTTGTGGATGCAGGATGAATGCATTGGTGATGTTTGGTTGAATATCATGATATATTGTTAGCGTGGAGAGAAGAAAGAAGAAATTAGATGATGACAAGAGGATCCAACAAGTCCATGATCTGACAAGACTTTATTAGAGATGATGATGAGAAATGGATGATGTTTTGCTTATCAAGAATTGGAATTTTTAATAGAGCCTACTTACCTTATGTTTGATAACACACATAGGCACGATGCATCAAGGTATACATAACCTGGATGGCATTGTACCTAGTGTGATGGAATTTGACTTGACAATCAGATATGAGTACTCCTGTTCACACCTGGCATATGAAACCCTATTTAGAATGCAGTTTAGATATTCCAAACATCTCAGATCAAAGCATAGAAAGGAAAGCCTTCCTATGAGGTCAAAAAGACACCTAAAAGACCCTCCCTATAGACCAAACAAAGTAGGCATGACCAAGGTTATATTACAAGAACATCCAACAAGCACAATAGACAAAAATTTAATGATTGTTTCCCCTTTCCTTTCTCTCTAAATCCCTTTGTTTGGACATCATCGAGAGGTCATTGGAATGAATGCAATAAGATAAATCAAAAAACAAAGATCAAGTAAACAAACAAGCTAATGTTCTTCATACCACTAGCCAAGACTAAACTACAGTGATGCCTAATGTTGATGTCCATTGTAGGAAGGATGCATCCTAAGACACACTAAATCATTTGACTACAAAATTTGACGAAAATGTCTAACGAAATATATATAATTTGATATATCATTGGGTGCTTGTAAAATTTGATGTGTAATTTTTAATTTTTTATAATTTTATCCCCGACATTCGTCAAAATTTTGATGAACTTGGGTTTCGTTGAAATGTCGACTATCAGTTTCATCAAAAAATTGGCAAACATGAAAAATAGAAAAAAATCAAATTGTGGCTGATATAAAGAAAAGTGAGTTCACGCCTGATTTATTGTGACAATGTTTTTCTCTACTTGAGACAATCTTTGGAGAACTAAGGACGATTTTCTTGGGAAAAAAAAAATTCAAGAAGATATCACCAGGTTGAGGGTAGTCATTATCTTTTTGTAGAATTCAGTTGTGAAGTCAGATTTGTAGTTCTAGGTTTGAAAATCATCTTTTAAAGCAACATCTCATCAGATTTCATTTTTAGAGGTTTAGGGTTTTGAGAATTTCATGTCCAGATTTTGTTGTGTGGAATCACCATAAGATCACAACCAAGGAATAGATTCTTGTGACTGTAATTATGTGATCCATAACTCTATTGGTCATGTGGCATAGTTGTGATATAACAAATACATGATGCATTCATGTGTGACCCGAGTTTAATGTGGATATGTTGTAATAGAAATGGAGGCACTCATATAATGTAGTTAATTTAGGTTGTATAATGTAGGTTCCAATCATCATTGGGTGCATTCAGGTTGTCTCAAGTTTAATAGGTTGGGATGTAATTATAGCATGATCGAAGAGTGATTACCTCTTGCTGTAATAAAGAGCCTATAACTCTGGTTGATATGCAAAGTGGATGTGTTATATCAATTATGTAGTACATTCAAGCACAACCCATGTTTAATGGGCTATTCTAGAGAGTGATCAAGATTTTCTAAACCTTATGAATGTTACTTAAAAGTGTATAGCTTAAACTACAAACCAAATTTGTTACATACTTGAATGCAATCTTGGGTTACCGCAAATTATAATAATGTGATCTACTAATAACCAATATGGAAAGTATTAAAGTAAGACCCATGATATATAGGATACATTTCCCTGATCAAGTTTACATACCTTAATGATAAAACACAAGCTTCCCACACACTCTAGGATACAATCCAAGATCATACCACAACTTTGTCAAAACAACTAATTTTCTGACCCAAGATTTAAGGTTGTTTTTTAATACCAACGGAATCATTGGTAAGAGCATGACTAGGGTACAAACCCTAGGCCTCCGTAGAAACATAAAAAATAACTATAGTAGATTAGTGAGGTTGCAATACCAAAAATATTGAGACATTGTAAGTAATAACAAAATCCTGCAATCTAAAGATTGTAGCCACTAACAAGCACACTATGTAGCTTCATGACATTTGTAAATGCAATCTACAGTAAGAAGAATGACAGTCACTTGAGATGTGATAGTCAGAAAGAGGTTGAGCAGTGACAAGATAATAAAGCTCAAACCTTGCATAGTAAAGTGGAGATTTTAACAGTGAATTTCCTTACCCCCTTGCTAACCTTAATGGTTTTTCAAATGTTTTTGGTAGTGTTAGACAAGGAAAATGCAATCAGGGAATGGTTGTCCAAATGAAGTAACAATGGTAATCATAGGTTCAATATTTCTTCTTAGCCATTAATGTATAATGGAGGTAGTGGATTGCATGTTTGAGTATTGTTTTGAGGCTCATCAAAGATGGGAGAATAGAGAATAATACCTTGTGGACTGTGAAGTAGCATCAATAAGGTTGAAGGATCTTAAGAACTACAATACCACGAAACAATGAGTCCCCTGTAGTAAGTAGGCAGTCTATAGGGCATAGTTTGATTTTATAGAAGGATGATCATGAAAGAAATCTTCAAGTGATAGTGAGTGAATTGTTTGAGATTACAGCTGAGGGTGCAATACTCAGTCTAAAGGAAGTTAGCAAAGCAGTAAATGTGTAAGAAAATTAAATCATACACAACAAACAATTCACAATGTTATCTTGCATAATGCCTTGAGTTTGAAGACAAAAATCTCATTGTATCTTAATCATGAAAGTGGTGACCTTAATGGTCAATCACTGGCAACCATAATTTTAAAACATGCTATTGTGCTTATGGAGGTAACATTTTAAGCAAGGCAGTGAGTGGTGGTTTGGAACAATGGCAGGTATGAAGGACTTGCTTTATATGCATACTATGTAGTCTAGCTTAAGACACCGTTCTTAGAAGAGATTGAAGGTGGATTATGGAACTCAAGGGTTATCATGAAAAGGATTAAAACAAATACTAAGATCTATTTAAAAGCCATGGTCATGAAGATATTAAAGATGTTACATGCAAAACCCTAGTAGATGGAGTAATGAATACAGTGCCAAAGAGGATAGTGTGCTGGGGAAGATTTAGGAGATCTCCACATTATCTAATTATAGAGAAATACATCATTTATTTATTTTTTTAATTAAAAGAAATCATTCTAAACCCTATATAGGATACATTGATACTTCAAAAGCCTCTGAAGGAATTTGAGATTATGCAAATATATTTCAAGTAAGTACTTAGATTACAAATAGTAGCAAGAACAATGTAAGATTTGTTGAGCAGAGCAGGAATGAGATAAGCAACAATGAATCCTATGCCTTCTTTCATGCACATCTCCTCACTGTTCTCTGTCATTCTTTACGGAAACACTTCTCCATTTTGGCGTTTTATGCTTGAAAATAATGTTTTGACCAAGGTTTTAGAGTATGTTTACTAAAATGAAAACTCCATTTTGGTGGGCTACGCCTGAAAATAAGATTTTGACAAAAGTTTTAGGGTATGTTTATTAAAGTTTTAGAGTATTTTGGCGGGCTATATTCTTGATTCCTTAAATGATTTATTCAAATGGATTGTGACTAAATAAATGACTAACTATTTAGTCATTTTTATTTGTGTGACTAAATAATTTTTAATCAATGACCAAACTAGTAATTTATTTACTCATTTATAGCTAAGTTGCAAAACATGAGCAGAATTTAGTCATTTTTAGTTGTGATTAAAAGTTTTAGTCACCTAGTCATTTATTTTCCAAATTCTACTAGTGTGTACTTCCTTATGCTATTAGGGCTCTCTAAATGTTGAGAGCCCTAGGGATAAGCTCGTCATAAGAAGTGACACATTGCATCTTTAACTAAAAGGATAAATCTATATTGACATTAGCAATGATGATTCCAACTTGTTTTTCCTTAGGAATGGGTCACTTGCTCTTACTAGCTCGCTACCTCCATCATTGTAGGATGTTTGCGATCAAGTTCAATATTTTGATTTTAGGAGTCTTAACGGTTGGAAATCATAGTAAAATCATAATTTAATAAGTTTTGGAATTAGCATTTTAAAATATTTTTTGGGGTCATTAACTTCAGACTATCTTCTCTTTTGTAGGGGTGGTTGCATGCCAAATTTTTTTGGTGTAAAATATCAGAATTATTAGATTTTGTTACTTGTCTATGAATAAAAATTATTGGAGTGTGAGTTTGATATTTTTTGAAGATCTAAATAGTCAAGCTTGGTAAAGAAAAATCATGTTAGATAATATTAGTCTAGAACAAAATGAAGAGACACTTGATAGATTGTGGGCTCGATTGAAAAGAAAGGGTGATGGGAAACGTTATTGTCCTTGCAATAATTGCAAGGGCTTAATGACGAGATGACTTTTAATTACAATAGCTAAGAAAATTTTTAGGAAGCATGGTCACGTTGAAGGGGGGCATGATTATCATCCATTGGTAAGTTGTTCATTATATGTGTTTATATTGATTGAATTTGTAAATGTTTATATCGTTTTAACATTATATATATATATATAATCACTTGATCATGATCATGGTTTATTTGTGTCTATCATTATTATAAAGGTGGGGAACCCTAGGGAAGATGATATAGATTATCACAGCCCGAAGAATGTGGTTTTGCAAGCAGACGAACATGGAGCTATGCATATTGAAGATGAAATTAATGATCCTATGGAAAAAGATGATCATGCGCCAGAAAACATAGTTGAAGATGATGGTACGAATACATTGATCCATGACACATTTAGTGGCAGAGCTGATCATGATGATCAAGATGACTTTGATGATGTTCATGATTTACCTGTACTTGAGAAGGCATACGAGCCCCTTTATGAAGGCTCACAAACAACTCTTCTCTTTGTTGTATTGTTGTTGTTGAACTTGAAGGTTATGAATGGTTTATCAAACATAGCAATCTCACAGATGTTAAGGTATGTCATATATGTCATCTTTTTTCATCTATTTTGATTGTTGTTAGTTCATCACTAGTAAATAAAGGATGCAATATGTACCATTAATATTATTTATATTAACAAATTATTTTTTGTTGCAGATTGATTGGTGAATTTTTGTTACCACCATCAAATATTTTACCTCGCTCATACCTATATTTATCTGCCATTATGAAAGATATGAGAATGGAGTATGAAGCAATAGATGCATGTCCCAATGATCATATTATATATCATAAACAACAAGAATTTGCAACAGAATGCTTGGAATGTCATATCAGTAGATATCAAACAGATCAACTAACAAAAAAGGTGTCTCACAAAGTTCTTCATTATATTCCCATTATTCCATGTATGCAACAATTATTTAGGTGCGAAAGCTTATCGCAATTTATGGATTACCATGCATGGAATAGAAGTGGAGATGACATTCTTTGAATTCCTACAAATGGTTCTGCATTTAGGGACATAGAGGAAAAATGGCCACACTTTAAAGAACCTCGTAATCTCAGGCTTTCATTGGGAGTGGACGGTGTCAATCCATTTAGAGAGCTGAGATCTATTTACTCGGTGTGGCCTACTTTTGTTATCAACAATAACATTCCTCCATGAATGTCAATAAAGAGGGAGCACATAATGTTGTCAATGATTGTTCTGGGTATTTATTTACATCAATCTTCTTTAACGTAGTAGGATCTCATTTGTCTTATTTGCTGCATAGTGACTTATATTTTTTCCATTCAATAGTCATGTACATTAATTTGTATATATTGCAGTAAAATGGTTATAATAATTATGTAATATTTATGTTCATTCAACTAGGCAAGTACCAAGTTAAAGATATGAATGTATATATCAAGCCTCTTATCGACGAGTTACTAAAGTTATGGAATGGTGTCACTATGTATGACGTCTCTAGTCCAATAGGACAAACACAATTTCAACTCCATGCAATGCTTGTATGGAAAATTCATGATGCCCCAAGGCTAACACATTTTTGTGGTATGTTATAACGTTCGACTGCACTTTAACAATATTTAATTTGATGAAGTAGATATCATGCATTTTTTTTAAATAATCTATTCATTATATATAATTATAAAAATTGACATATTTAATCCAATTATATATGATCTTGCAGGTCTTCAAACAAAGGGAATATTTGCATGTCCAATTTGTGGTCCAAAGATGAAATCTCGTCATTCAACAAGTTTAGTAAAGCAGGTGTTTGATGAGTATAGAAACTTCCTCCATAGAAATCATAAGTATCGAATTACTGAAAAATATATTTTCAATGGGAAAGAGGAGACTACATCAAAACCACGAAGAATGACACCTCGCCTATGGAAGTTGGAATATAATAGAATTAATGGCCAAGGTTATACATCAGATCAAATTGTTTATCTATCATATATTATATGTTTTGAATTTATGTTTTCATATTGTGTTGTGTTTACTCATGTTGTAATTGACAATGATTGTCGTTGTTAATTTGTTTAACTTATTTGCTTCATGAAGGTCGTGAAGGCATTAATGGTCAGCTTCCACAGGGACTAAAAAGTTATCCCAGATAATTTAGTAGCTTGCCCTACTATGAGCAGCTACAAATTGTGCATTTGTTTGATACAATGCATATCAGAAAGAATATAATAGAAATGTTATAGAAAATATTGGATGGAAGGCATGACAAAGAAAAAATTGTCAAAATTTGTAGTGACATTCAGGAAGCCAATCATGCAATGAAAAATTTCATTCAATTAAATAGCGATGGAGACCAAATTAATATAAGTGCCCTTGCTTGGTTATTAACAGAGTAGTAAAGCAATGCTATAAAAGAAGTCATACAAAAAATTTGATTTCCCATAGGATTTGCTGCGAACATAAACAATATAATAACAAAGAAAGGTGAATTTGGGTCAGGGATGAAAACGCATGATTGACATACCTTCATTAAGGTAATTATTCTGGTATATTATATACACTTGTATAATGCATGTAATTTTTAGTGTATTGTATTTACTACTTTTGGAAAAATAATGAAAAGATCATTTTATAATTGTTGGAGTACATTCTACCTCTATCTCTCCCAGACAACTTTGACAACAATGTCAAGCAAGTTATATATGATCTTAGAAAATACATGAGGTAAGTAGCAATATTTGTTCAATTCATTGTATACATCTTATAATTTCCATTTGTTTTACTTGTTATGTAATATACTATATATTTTTATTAAATCTCATTAACATATTTGCACCTTGAATCACTTGTAGATGGTTGTAATCTAAAGAAATCCATAAAGAAGATATAAATTATTGGAAGAGAAAAATTTATTGTCTAATGAGTGAAATGAAAAAGTGTCTACCTTCAAAAATTTTCAATGCATAAGAACACTACATCATACACCAAGTTGAGGAGATTGAACTGTGTGGACCTATACACACAAGGTCAATGTGGATGGTTGAGACACTCTTGAAATTTTTGAAGGCTTTGGTTAGACAAAGAGCACATCCTAAGGGTTCTATGGTGGAGGGATATATGGCATACCAGACCATGGTATACCTTAGTGAATATCTTCCTAAATTTGCAGCAAAGATCCATGTAGATCGCATTTGGGATCCCAACTCCATTAACAAATTCAAAGGGGAGTACCTGATGGGGAAATGTAGATTGAGGAAAGTGAGAGGTAATTATAAGATGGTTATGGAGATTAATTGAAATAAATTTTACATATGGTTTTTATGTATATTGTACTTATTTAATTTTTAATCTTCAATATATATCAATTATAAATTAAGGTCGTATACTCTGGTATTTAACTAATTATACATCATTTGTGAATTTCAATTTTTTTTGATACAGTTGGTCAAGAGTGGGATGCACTACATTTGTACGTCGCCAACAATCTTGATTGGATGACGGTATGGATTGAACGATGTCAACAATTTGGTTGTGCATTAACATGGGAAGGTGTGGCTTCATTGGTTAAAGAAGCTCATCGTAATGGAGATTCCAATGTTACATAAAGGGAAATTGATTTAGCATATGGTTTAAGAGATAAACAGGTACGTATAAATATATTAATCACCCATATTATTTAATTATTTTCAATTATATTGATTTATATATATGTTAAGATTGTTTTCTTTGCATACATTCGGCCAAGAATAAATATGTTTATCAACTGACGATATTGCAATAGTTTTTACATGTTTGACATATTGCAGGTGAAACACCACAAGGCTGTGGTGCAATGATCATAAATTTTGAATCAAAATGTTGGATGACATGAAGAAAGAGTGTGATTTTGGTATAAGTGCAGTCTTTAAAGTTACTAATGTTTCATCTAGAAGCGACATACATCCAAAAGTCTCAGAAAATTGATACTATGGGATTTTGGATGATATACTTGAGTGTGACTTTAAGTCCTTGAGACTAATTTTGTTCGTCGTCCTATGGTATAGGCTACAATTGAATGAAAATGATCCTGAGAGAACTATTTATTGAACATGATAATGGATTTACCATGGTTAATATAAGGTTGATCGAGTGAGATGGAAATGAGCCCTATGTTCTTCCAAGCCAATGTGAGCTGGTATTTTACTCAGAGGTTCCAGGTAAATTGGGTTGGTCATTTGTTGTTAGACATGATCCAAGAGGAAGGCCGGTAAAGTATAATGTGGTGGAAGAAGAAGATACTGAAGAACTAGAAGATGATGTAGATGATGATCAAGATCAATAGTTAGCTGATGATGTCCCTGACGAAGATGTCGAAGAGGAGGAACTAGATCATGATGATGTAGGAGTTAATTTTCATGAAGATGATATCGTGTGGATGATGACATTATCAAAACTGATATCGATGATGATGATGATGATATGACCAATCCTTACAATGTCAAATCTGGATCAGATGATATAGAAAAAGAGTTGGATGAAGAAGAAGATCAATGACATTGAAATGTTTGAGTTATGCGATTATATTATCTATTTGATATTAATTTCTTGATAGAATTATATTTGAATTATGTGGTTACATAATTAATTCATGATGTTTTTAATTTTTATGCCATTACATAATTAATTTAAGGATGTACTTTTTAATGTTTGAAAGGTTAAAAAATTAAAACATTTCAATAGTGATGTTAACAACCTTGAAATTAGTGTGTTTTATGTTTCATGTGATCATAAAAGATTAAAAAGTCAGTTGTAGAGGTGGTTGTTCAGTGGTTGACAGGCCTTTAAAAGGCATAAAGTGATCATTGTAATGGTTGTTGATGGTTGAGGATTTAAAATACAAGCTCTTGACATTCAAAAATCTATGTTTTTCTTCAAAAAAATTGTATTTTTCCTGTTATGCAGCACTGTACGATCACATGCAGCCATATTTTGATGTGAAATCAATTCCAGGTCATGAAGACATGCATTAGATTTGATTTGAATCTGATTTGAGGGCTTATGGCATTGATTTGAGTTAGAAAGCTTCATTTCTTTGCATACAACCTGGTTACCCTGTTTTTGAGGGTTTTGTAGTCCAAACATGATATAAAGGGGCTCTTACACTTTTTGTGATTACTGTAGCTTGTGTAAGAGGCCCCATGGATACTGTTGTAAATGTAGGATGCATGAATAAGGCGTAGGATGAGAAATAAAGAAGGTATAGGTGTTGTCCTCAAGAGTTTTGTGAAGAAAAATATGTGAAATGAGAGGTTCAAGCCTAGGTTTCAACAAAACATGTATGGGAGATTTGATTTTATGAACTTTTATCCATGTGCAGACCTAATGAGTTGTTTCTAAACATTGAATATAAATTATATACATACACACACACACACATATGTATGTATGTATGTATGTATGTATGTATGTATGTATATGTATTTTTAAATGTAAATATAAATGCAATTATTGGATGCTCTTCTAGAACAATAAATGCAACATATCATTAAATAAATCTATATCTATGTATATAAATGTGTATTTCTAAATGCAAGTGTAAATGCAAAGAGCATATGGTTTTGTAGTGTTATAGATACAACATATCCATAAATTAATGTAATTGAAATTCTAAAGTATTCAACACATATAATATGAAATTGATCAAACTATTAAACTATATGAGAAATAAATGAAAACAGTAAATGCATATGTATGTGTATTTGCAAATGTAAGTGTAAAATAAATAAGAATAATGAAAATTATAAAAGAATACAAGGAAAGGTTGAGTTTAGAGTGGGAGAGAGATAGAGGGTAGAGGGTTTAAGGGTTAATGGTTTAGGGTTTAGGGTTAAAGGTAGAGGGTGTTGGTTTGTTTTTTACACTGTAACTAGGTTGGTCTTCTAATCTACCTATGAGATTGCCAATTCCAATCAAGGGTAGCTCGAAGGACTTGGACCAACTGACGAGCACTTTAAAAATCCTCCTACACTTTGGGCTCTGCAAGACCTAGGAGGGTGATCCCTTAATGTGTTTACAACCTCTACACCAATATCATAAACAACATTAACACATAACAGATAATCCCATTGAATAGCTCAACACAATACGATAATATCGAATAAAATTGGTTGTTCACCGATAATATCAACTATGTGGAGTATGAGATAACTACAACACAATCCATAGTAAAATATAGTCATTAATTTTCAATTTGTAGCAAGCTCTAGGAAAAGGAAAACAATTATTGAACTACACAAATAAGTACAACTTAGATTAGTGCCATATATCCATTGCAAGAGTCAAATTCATAAGCATCTAAAGGTTTATGACATATTTAATACATAAAATATAACTTAGAAGATCCCTGACAATATTGCATTACAATTTCATCAGTATGCATTCTCAACCAATACTACTTATAAAATCCTTATACATAACATATCCGCCTATAATCCCATTCAAGCATTTTAAT
This sequence comes from Sequoia sempervirens, assembly GCA_007258455.2. Lineage (NCBI taxonomy): Eukaryota > Viridiplantae > Streptophyta > Pinopsida > Cupressales > Cupressaceae > Sequoia > Sequoia sempervirens. Next base: position 204,594,156 of record VDFB02168118.1, on the reverse strand, counting down.
TAATTCTTTGAATTAGAGCTAAAATAAGGATTATACACACCACAACAGTGAGATGAATGAAACAACCCTTAGTCATCTTATTCAAAATTCAGATATGCATGTATAGTGGAGAGACATGAGTTGGAATTTATCATTTCAACTCAAATGCTAGTACTGTTATACAACATTAAATCCCCATGAATTCAAAACCAATTACAAAATAACTCAGAACCTAAATTGTATTTCTCTCTAAAACCATCAGACTTTACAATTTTCTCTGCAACTTCACCTAGACTCGAACAAAATTATCTAACTTGCTAACCCATACTTCTGGCATTGAAATCCTTCTTATAGAAAATGAAGGAGCAAACAAGCATCAAGCCAGAAAGTACACATGTCACCAGCCAAATGAAGTATCTAGTGATATTCCAAATTTTTTTACAATAGCCATCACCCTGGAGAATATTCTCGTTCATCATGTCAGCTGAGGAAAATTGAGGCAACAACAAAAAACCACAAGAAACCCATGCCGAGACTGCCATCAAAGCAAAACTGGGGGCTGTTGTAACCGAAACATCTGATTTACCACCCGCTAGTAATTCATTCTTTTATTCCTCCTCAGTCAAATATTTATCTACCCACCTTTGATATTCTTCATCAGACGGCTAGTCAAAATTAATTACCTCATTCACCTTGGCATTATAAGGTGTGTATTTTACTGCTACCTGATTTGCATATCTTTCAAAAGATTCCAAAAATGAGCTGGTACTAATGATTTTATCCATACAGCTCACCAACAAGTCATAATCTAAGTCATCACAAACTAATTTAATTTGATCATTGATGACCTCAACTGCTTGATCCTACCACTGCTGGAATGATGTGATTTTCCCCTACTCATCAATTATATCAGGTAACAATGTGTTACCCCAATCATTGAAATTCTTCACCAACTCCCTAATCTTCCTACTCAAGTCATCTGGTAAGGTCTAAAAACCTTGCAATGATTTTACTAACACATGAGTAGGCTTTAATGATTGGGGCCTATTGTTTGTATCAAACCTTGAGGCCTTATACATGACATCTAGATCACTGGCCCTAGGGATCCAATTTTCAATCAATGGTCTCACTACCTCCTGATCCCCATCAATATTCTTTATTGCATATAATAGAAAAGAATATAAAGAATGTATAGATAGAAATTTATTATCAACCTTTTCATTCAAATGCCTTAAAAATAGTAGTAACAACCTGTTTTTTCTTTGAAAGAGATCCCTCGTCACTTACCCTCAAAGATGCCTGTAACTCATCAATTCTTTGCAAGAGCTACTTCTTTGTAGGATCAACAGAGCACTCTGTTTCTTCATCAATTTCCTCTAAAGAAGGGGTGAAGGCAGGATTCTGACTGGGAGACCCTGGTGTGGAAATAATTGGAGAAGCAAGAGGTATTGACCCTGCTGTGGAAGGTAATGTACTAGTCCCTGGAGCACTTGATGTCTCCCCAATCTGTCTATACCTGAACCTTTCCACCTCAGTTTGCAACTCAACATTCCTTTGTTGCATCTTGTTGTATTCTTCAATTAAAAGGTTATACTTCTCCATTAGGCTTTTCTTTTCAGCCCCCTCCCTTTCAGTATTCTTTTGGGCCAATTTGGCCACATTCATAGTTAAACTAGTGGCCTCGGTGGTTGAGGTCTCTGAAGCTCTCTTTATTATTAGTCCCCCTCTGAAATTTGGATTAATGTCTGTAATATTTGGCTTTCTCCCTTGTGGGGCCAATGCCCAAATTGTCAAGGTTTCATACTCTTCACTGAAAGCAGAATCTTGAAGTGCTGCATTGACTTCTTCTTTAGATTCTTGCAAGGGATGCTTGGACTTCATAATAGCATTAAAGGCCACTGCATCTGCAATGTCCCATTTAGGAAAAATCAATACACCAGCCTGACTCACCAATTTTTTGCCTTCCTTAGGAGTGATGTTCTTAAATTCTTCCATTAATTCATTTTTCACTTCCTCATCATTCTCCTGGTCTAACCTGTCAGGTCTTAGTTCTCTTCTCTCCTTACATTTATTTTGGCATTCTTCAAACTTCATCATCCATACCAATTGCAAGAATACAAGAGCCTTTACAAATGCATTGTCATCTAGAAACTCCTTACATGCTTCCATTCTTACATCTTGTACACTTTTTCCTTTCATATCTAAATCAGATAAAACTAATTTAGCTAGCCTAGGAGGGGAAGGCATACCAACCTGCATGTCTTGATCAGTAACAATAATTGCATCCATCAAACTCTCTTGTGGTTGATCAGTTCTTTTCCTTTTAGGGCTTGGCTCAAATGGTGGTGATGGGGGACTATCTTCTAGTGATGACTCTAAATCAATGATCTTAATTGCCCTAGGCACTTTGAATTTTGGACTTGGTTGTGAAGTCAACTTCATAATTTGCTTCCCCTTTCTGTCCACTTCTTCCTCATCACTGCTACTATCCTTTTTTCTCCTATAAATGGGCCACTTTTCTGTAGGCTAGTATGCTGGCCTTATTTCAAATGGTATGGCACCTTGTTCTTGTACACCCAAACTCAACTCTAAGTTTACTTTTTTGGTTCTCAAAGTGCTCATAATCTCTTTGAAGTTCACCATCAGAAAATCAATTTTCTTATGGTGGGGACTGAACTCTAACTGTGGATCATATTTCGGATCCATTTTGTGCACAATATCCAATAGCTTATCATAATCTATCCATTTCTCCTTGTTCAAATCATGCTTATTTAGGTAGAACTCATTTCTGATTAGGTCCTCAGGAAAGTTGAAATCATGCACAAACTTTTTAGCCTTTATTCTTTGTCTAAAAAGGGTAAAGAAACCCTTAGGATCATGCTACCACTTTGGACCACATCTCAAATGATAATCCTCAAAGAATTTCTCAAAGTGCACCCAGCCTCATTTTGAAAAGGAAAAATCAAATACCACTATATAATTAGGGAAAAATGTTCCCTTACCCCTCCCTGTGAGGTTGTCCTCATGGATGCAACCTATCTGCCACATAACTTCTGCAAACCCCACTCTTGGTGGCACATTGTATGGCAGTATATGAGGGGCTCCTTGAAAACCATATACCCTCAAAACAGTGCTGACTGGGAATGGGATAATGTCACCCCACTTATGGTTGACTTCTAATTCTAGCTTCTTCCCCTTTGGTCTAAGAAAATCATGTAATTCCTTAGGAATCCTAGGTACATTCACCATCAATCTATCCCTCAATCTAGAAGCAAAAAATTATCAAATTGTACATAACTAGTACTTTCCTTATTACAAGACAAATCTACAACCCATATCTGTATCGACAATCTTTCTCCATCAACCAATTGCCTTAATTTCATCTTCTGAGAGAAGAAGTCAGCATTCTTGAATAAAAAAATATGCATCAACATAGAATACCAAAATAATTGAGTGCCAGTATCATTTTTCTGTAGCTTTGATAGCCCCTCATGTATCCTCTCAGCCAAGAAAGAAGCAAAGTCATATGTGACAGAGAAGTTAGGGTGTTGTATTTGCACCCCCATGAACATGTATGCAATGGGCATCATCGCACCAAGATTGAAACCCAAAATCTGACACAATGAATAAAAAGTGGCCAAGAAATGATTTGCAAAACAATTTAATATAAAAGGTTCCTAGTCACTGGGGCTGATATGAAATCTTGAACCTTTTTCCCTAGCCAGATCAAGTGGAAGCAATTTAGCTCTGAATAGAGACTTCAACTTTGCATATTCCTGCTTCATTTTGTTAAGGTTGATAGGCACCAAGTCCTCACTCGGTTCACTCAAGTCAAAAATCTATTGAATATCATCTTTGTTAATGCTTAACAAAACCTTTCCATCATTATCCCTAATTACCCGTGTGACAGGGTCATATCTTGCAGCTACTGCCCTAAGCAGGTCTACATTAGGGAAAACATTTGGTATCACCAGCTTCCCCATATCATACATCCATCCATTTGAAAAAGGGTGAGGAAAATTCCTTTGTCCATACCACAATCTGAACATTTCCAAACCCGTGAGAGGAACCCTAGCATCGACTATGTTAGAACAATTGTATACTAACCCCTCCCCCAAGATTTTCCCTCGCATCAGAACCAATCCCTTCATTCTATCATTTGTTGACAAGGGAAATTGATCCAGGAAATCATCATATAGGTTTCTTTTTAAATAGTCAATCTGGATAGAATTTTGCTTGGGTGGTGCCATCTCATAAAAACTAGTGCTTCTTATAACTTCACACTTTAAATAGCTAGAACTAACTAGAGATATGAAATTACAGAACAAAATATTGCAATTTCTCACAATTTAAATAAATTATAGCCCTAAAACGTTTATCAACAAGCCCTATGATAAGTACAACAAATATTTTCCTTAATTCAAGCATAGAGTGACTGGGAAACATAGAAATTAACTCACGACTCTTTTCGTAGAAATCCCAAATTCTGGCTGTCAGGGTTCACATCCTTGCTCTCGGCTCTGAAACTGCTTTGCAAAATACCTGAATGCTTTGTGACACACATAAAGTAGGAGAATTGATTTTATTTCGATCAAATTGTGCCAGTAAATGTCTCATCCACCATTAAAGCTCACCTGCATGCTGCAGGAACGACTCCAACCATATTTGATGCAGATTTAAATTTGAGTCATCGATCCTTCATTTTGATCAAATCATCAACAACTACCTTCAAAATAGGCTGACACAATCACCAACATGGCCATTAGGGGCCCACCATACCATACGCTGCGAAGGAAGTCCATGTGGCGGTTGCCCACGATATCGCAATCGGTAAAAATCCTACAACTTCAGATCACGCAAAGGCGAGCAACCGTAGATCTTGAGCGTCAATTGTCTCATTCCTTCAACATAATCATCGGCCCTATCATTTACCCTCGAGATGGCTTGTCCATCAAGATTATAACACATCCGTCAATTTGAATCACGTGCATCTTAAGAGCACTTTAGTAACCTGCCTTTTAATGTATTTAAGGCTGGATTAATGTTCCACGATATTTCATTTATTCTTTCAACTTCATCAGATGAGACACATGCCAACCACCCATGATATCGTGATCAACCAAAGTACTATGGTGGGGCCATCGCAGGATGGCGACGAATGGCTAAGATCAAATAGTAGTTGATCAGCGGTCACACAATTTCATCCCCTAGAAGGACACGTGGCGACCGCCCGTGATATTGCAATTGGTAAAAATCTTGTAGCTTCCGATCACATGATGGCAGGAAATCATTGATATCCGAAGGAAATTTGATCAATGGTAGCGAGAATTTGATCCCTTCTGCAAAATAAAACATTCATTACAAAGGATGAGGGGACATCACTAGGCCAACGGTAAACAACGACATAAGTTATTTTTTAAAAGATGAAACACGAGGCCAACCGAGACTTAGGAAATAAAACCCTACGGAGGAAATAAATTATTAAAATCAAAGGGACTCGGCCTAGACGAACCGATATGACATAAGTTTTTTTAAAACCCCATCAAAAGTAACAACGAAATAGAACCCAACCAAAGCATGAAATAAACATTAGGGTTTTACATGAAGACAAAGCTAAAACACCAACCCTTAGAAAACTCGAACACCATGAAAGACCTGAGACATAAGGCAAGGCATGAGTGAAAAACAAGGAGCAAAATACTAAATTTCCATCAGTGGCTCCAGTTGGGGACATTCATTCCACTGGAATGAAGTGAGAATCCATAATCTCAGGTAGAGAAAACCAAGATGCAAAGATGACCAAAAAGGGACTATTCAGACAAAACAACCCCAACATGTGCTGGTGTTTTTTCTTGTAAACCAGGTTGGTCTTCTAATCTACCTATGGAATTGCCAATTCCAATTAAGGGCAGCTCGGAGGACTTGGACCAACTGACGAGGACTTTAAAATAACCTCCTACACTTCGGGCTCTGCAAGACCCGGGAGGGTGATCCCTTTAGCAATATCAACAAATTGAAACACATACATAACAGAATATTGCTCAACAAATAATCTCATTTAATAGCTCAACATAATAGGATAATACTGAATAGAATTGGTTGTTCATCAGTAATATCAACTACTTGGAGCATGAGATAACCACAACACTATAACATAGGGATTTAAAATGGTTTTTAATTTTGAAGATTGGGGACCCAGCTAAAAACAACAAAAGTATAATACTTGACCAGTGCTAGAAAATGGGCTATTGAGTCATATAACCAGCATTCATCTTATAGTGCTGAAAATGTTATGAAGATCCTTACAAATGTCATCACATTATGACAACCAGATCACTAAAGCTTTATCTGATAACTCTTCTTATAAATCCACCTGAAACATAGTATTCCTGTCACATATGCTGAAGCAATTACACTATCCTATGAACAAAAGGAAATAATAAATGCACCTTGTGCTTCATTAAAGCAATTACATTATTCTTAAAATAGAAGGCAACAACATATATCACTCTAATGCAGAAAATGTGCATGAAAAGACCCGAATAATCTTATTATTGAATCAAAAAGAGTAATACATCTCAGAAATGGAGATAATTATCAGCTAAATATAAACATGAGAACACAATTCATAATAGACACTTTCAGATTTAATGACTTAATTACATTTCTCTCAGCTATACAATTCTACCCAGAGCTTCTACCTGACTTGCAGAGCTTTCAGAAATTGGAAACCCCAGCCTCCTTCCTAATGATTTTTACAATGAGAGAAGAAAATAATTAAAGAGAAACAGAAGTAGCCCTAAGATCAGTTTGATCTGTAGATGCCATCCAGAAACTCAATCCACTGTTGATCAACAAGCTACTCAAAACCTCTCTCATCTCTCTGTAACTGAATTTGATTCTTCATTTTTCATTTGCCTTTGCTATTAGCTATCCTGCAATAGAAAATTTTCCCATGTGATGGAATTCTCAAATTCACTCAACTGCTAGAAAACAACTTAGCCTGTGAAAATTTCATTTTCGGCCCGTGAAAATTTCATTTTCTGCTCTTTTCCTTTGCTGCACAATATTTTCTTTCATATATTAAATTATTTAACTTTAATACTTGGATTTTAGTCTTTACTTTATTGTCAGCAAAAATTGTTTTCCAGCCTATTTACATTCATTCCCCAGCTAGGAATATTTTATTTATTTCATGGAATTTTCCCATGCCATTTCACATTCACGTGAATTTTCAATGCATCACTTATTTCCAACACATAAGGCCATTCATTTTTACATCTGAAACATTAACCATTATATTTCATTTTAAAAGTATTGCTTTGGATAAAGTAATGAAACATTTTAAAATATCACCAGTGCACAAAAAAAACTCCTTGGGCCCCACCCTTTAATTTCCACTTTACTCACCCTGTTCTCCATAACACGTTCACAAAGTATTTTAAATACTTTACTTTAAAAACTCCCTCAGGTAAAATTTAACTTTACCCGTGCACACAAAATATTCACCTATAGCAAAATCGTTGGAGTCCTTCACATATTAAAATGTTTTTCCATTTAAAATATTACTCGGGCCCCCTCCTTTTATTGCAAAGGCATTAAAAATAATTTGGTCCCATTTATTTTATCGGGCATATTCTGGAAATGTTTTTCCTCTCCTTAAGAAAAACAAATGAAATCCTTTCAATGAATCTCCCATGCTTTTAAAATTTCTGGGACCCGCTAGCCACGTGTCATCATCCCGCCATCTCGCGATGAATAAAGACTGAGCATGTTGGAATCGCGATATGGCAGGCAACGGTGGAGATCACGCTACATTTGCACCTGTTTTCCTGACTGTTGATCTTAGTTTGCTCCATTTTTGTTTGCCATAACTTCATTTTCTCCAGCCTTGACTCCTCTATTTGGCGTGCTCTGTTCTCGTTCAACCTACACTTCTTCCATGAGAATGGCAGAAACTTCATGATTTAGTGCGTTGGTCTTTCCACAATAGGCAAACATTTCAAAGTTTTATTGCCAGCGTATCTCACCATGGTGCTCGACACCTTACTGCATTTGTGTGGAATTTCTAAAGTCATTTCAACAGAACCATTTGTGGACTGCTGCAATCATCAAAGTGGCCATTCCACCACTTCTTGCGTGCCTCTAAATATTGTAGCACCTATTTTAAACACTATTTTCTATTCCTTGTGCTTTGATAGGTGTATGCCCTTTATCAAGCTGCTCCTTACTTCCGCAAATAGAAATTTTCTTGAAAGTTACTACATTCCATTCTCCTCTGGCGCTGCCAGTGTTGGGATCTTTTATGCACTGGATTTAGTGTGCATACTATGCATGCCCCTCACATGCTTCGATTGATATCTTCACCTTTTACTAATTTTCATTTTTTACCAAGTTTCTTAGACCTTTTCAACAGCTTCATATTGTATATATCGCTATCTTGTAGCTTGGTGCATATTCAGCAATGATGGCAGTGAAGATTTTTGCTCCAACATTCCTCTTTTATTTATTTGTCTTGCATTTGATGGAGAACTTCTATCTGTGTCTTTTGCATTCCAGCTCGATGCTCTGCATTCACGGTGCTATAGCAACCATTCAACATTTTGTGTTGGCTACCATGGCATCCCTGTAGCTCCTTCATTCTGGCGCATGCTAATAAGTTGGACTCCTCATGCTTTGATGGATGCTCGTACCTTCTTTGATGAAGCCTTCATTCATCATGTTGAGGTTTCAACACATCTTTTTTTTGTCTTCCCTGTAGCAACCATGGCGTACAATCTGTCCAAGGAAAAACAAACATAAACATGGCTCATTGGCGTCCTCTTGGTAGTGTGCGGCATGCTCTATTTAGCATTTGGGGTTTTTAGAGGAATCCCTCTATTCTCTACGCTTTTGATGATTGTCCATACTATATTTTGTTTGAAGGTTTCTAACAAATTTTAACATATCTATTAGGTTACATTTGAGGAACTCATCAGAATAATGTGCCTTCCTCCCATCGAGCCCCTTCAATGCCATTAGCATTTTCTTGAGAACTACCAAAGAATTTTCAACAAATATGTTTGTGTCTATGCAGGCACCTCCTTGGCTACAAGCCATTCATTGCTCCTCCTTTTCAATTTACTCTGTTTGTGATGCCATTTACAAATAACTTAGCTTTGTATGCATTGGCTATAGCAGTGGCGTTCTATTTCTAGAGCATTTTCATCATCCATGTTGTGATACCATGCTTCAGAGGCACCCCTGAGCATTCGGTGGATGCCCATATTCTGTGCTATGTGCTTTGATTGATGTTCATGCCCTTCTTTTAGCGCTCCTTCTAAAGCCTTTTCAACATTCCATGTTCATTATGCAGTGAATATAACATTCCTTGAGATATAAAAGAATTTTGAACAAATAAATTCTGCATGCATCTCTTATGCATTGCTGCATTCATAGCATTCCATGGAGTTACATTACTTGGAGCTCCTTTAGATGGTGGGTTGGCTGTAGATCTCAAAGGCCTTCTAACCAAATACATTTTGTGCATGGCCACAAGTAAGGGGTTTCAAGTTTTTCTACCCATGAGAACACATTTAATTAAAACATTTGTCTTCAATGATAATACTTTTCGACAGATAATTATTTGTTTTCTCTCAAATGATTGGCCTTTCTATTATTGAAAAATCGAGCTCATGCACCTTGGCTGCCAACTGCTTTTGCATTATTTCATTCTCTGCATCTGCCATTTGTATCCTCTTTGTATGCTTAAAATTATCATTAACATTATTAACCCCCTTTCTTCAAGTTCGATATGATTCACATGTGAGAAGCATACAAGATCAAATCCATATTAGAATGGATCCCATTTTGAATCATATGAATAAGAAACCTCAACATATTAGCCTGACGAAGGATTCACCTTTGTCATAGTTGCTCAAACAACTCAACAAGATTAAATAGTGATGTAACCTAATACTATGGCAACTAAAATGTAACACCATTTCTAACACATAGATGGAAGAAGCTTCTGATGATGAGAGGTGAAAACCTACTGATAAAACCATGCCCTACAGTTCATACCTTTGATAACCAAAACATCCTCCAACAGGAGCATGTCGGGTCCCCATGTGGACCCGACTAAATTTTTTTTCATTTTGAAACAACTTTTCCCCTCAAATTGCTCTATGACAACTTTGGAATGCTCCAGAAGTGGAAATTTGAACTGGGTTTTCATTAAGGTCTACTTTTTAGTTCATTTGAAAAATGGTGAGAAATAGCTAAATGGGCTCTGGAATCAGCTCTAAAAACTAGGCAAATGACCTCCTGGAGCAATAAAAACTTGCAGGAATGTAGACATTCAGTCCAAGAATGCAATGCAAAAGACGGATCAGAGGAATCAATCACAAGGCAAAAGTTATTAATTGGAAAAGTTGCCCTCTCGGACCTTTCTGCAAATGTAGCTGTTCAGAACCAGTTAAAACTCAAGAGATCACCTCATTGCTAAAATATCAAATCAACTCTTGGCGAGCTGCCACCGAACACAAAAGTACATTTAGGCACACTAAACACGTGTGCAAGATGGATTGTCTTGAAACATCTCCCATCAAAAGTTACCGATGCTCGAAGTTGGCCTCTGAGAAAGGTTTCAGTGCAAAACTAAAGAAATTCCATTTGGTTTTGATCTGCTAAAAATAGAAAATCAACTCATAAACCTCTGAAAACGGACATGAGAGTTCATTTAAGCATGGAGAATGCAGAACAATATTCACTTTGACATGATGATCAACTGGTTACAAATTCCAAGCTCAGACATGAGGCCAGTTTGCAAAACTAAACGTTCGCAAACAGCTGAAGTGACAAAACCCTCCAGCTTCACTTTTTGAAACCCTGATAAAACTCATCGTGGGAAGCGTAAAACTAACATGCAAGTTCACATAGGACACATGAGTGTTTCTGCAAAGGGATTTTGTTTGAAAATCAACGGGCATCAAATTATGACCCCTTAAAGTAGGTCATTAAGGCATATTCCTCAAATGCACTTATGAAAGTGCAGATGCAAAAATTTGATATGGGCATCTCAAATTTGCAAAATTTGAGAGTGCCAACACTATGTACAAAATATATACAAAATATACAAACCTAAACTACTATTCATGGAAAAGAATACTTCAAGTGAAGTATAACTTCAAGAACTGTCCATGAACTGGCAGTTCTAGAAGATCTCCGGTCATATCTTGGAGGAAGTTCTCAAGGATCTTATATGTTGTGTTAAATTTGTCATAAACCCTTAGATGTTTATGAATTTGACTCCCTTAATGGATATATGGCACTGATGTAAGTTGTACTAATTTGTATGGTTTAGTATTTGTTTGTCTTAACCTAGCACTTGCTACAAATTGAAAATCAATGACTATTTTACACTGTGGAATGTGTTATAGTTATCTGATGCTCCAAATAGTTGATATTACTGATGAACAACCAATTCTATTCAGTATTATGCTATTTTTTTGAGCTATTAAATTAGATTATCTATTGTTGTTAATGTTGTTTATGATAATGCTGCAAAGGTTGTAAATTCATTAAGGCATCACCCTCCCAGGTCTTTGAGAGCCCAAAGTGTAGGAGGTCTTTAAAATCCTTCTCAGTTGGTCCAGGTCCTTCAAGTTTCCCTTGATTGGAATTGGCAATTCCATAGGTAAATTAGAAGACCAACCTGGTTAAAGTAAAAAAAAACAACAGGTAGAGGGAAGAGAGATAGAGGGATTCAGTGAGAGAGAGACAAAGGGAGTGGGAGAGAGATAGAGGGTAGAGGGTTAAGGGTAGAGAGATAAGAGTTAGAGAGATAGAGAGACTTGAGGGAGAGGGGGTAGGAGGGTGAGACTTGAGAGAGAGAGGGAGGGACAGAGAGAGATAGAGGGGAGGGAAGATGGAGAGAGGGGAGAGAGAGAGAGTGAGTGGAGAGAGAGAGAGAGACCTGAGAGAGGGAGTGGTGCTAGGACAAAGAGACTTGAGAGAGAGAGAGGGAAAAGAGGAGGGAGTGGGAGAGATATATGAGGGTTAAACATGAGGGTAGAGGGTTTAAGGAGTAGAGATAAGGGGAGAGGTAGATGGTTTGGTTTAGGAAAGAGGGAGAGAGATAGAGAGTGAGTGAGTGAGTGAGAGAAAGACCAAGAGAGGGAGAAGGGGTAGGAGAGGAGACTTGAGATAGAGTGAGTGAGTGAGAGAGAGAGAGAGAGAGAGGGATACTAGGAGGGAGAGACTTGAGAGAGAGAGAGAGATGGAAGGAAGGGTTAAGGGCTGAGAGAGACCTAATAGAGGGAGAGGTGGTAGGATGGAGAGACTTGAGAGAGAGAGGGAGGGAGTGGAAGAGAGATAGAGGGAGGGGGATTAAGGGTAGAGGGTAGATGGTTTAAGGGTTAAGGGTTTTGGGTTAAGGGGGTAGAGGGAAGTGTTGGTTTTGTTTTACAATGTAACCAGGTTGGTCTTCTAATCTACCTATGGAATTTCCAATCCCAATCAAGGGCAGCTCGAAGGACCTAGACCAATTGATGAGGACTTTAAAAAAACCTCCTACACTTCGGGCTCTGCAAGACCCAGGAGGGTGATCCCTTAATGTGTTTACAACCTTTGCACCAATATCATAAACAACATTAACAATAATAGATAATCTCATTTAATAGCTCAACATAATAGGATAATATCAAATAAAATTGGCTATTCATCAACATTATTAGCTATTTCGAGCATGAGATAACTACAACACAATCCCAAGATAAAATAGGTAATTGATTTTCAATTTTTAGCAAGCTCTAGGTAAAGATGAACAAATACTTAATCATACAACATAGCCTGATGGAACACTGGATCTTTGCTCATGCTTGGGAAACCTTTCACCAAAATATGCCATGAATGTACTTTACCCAAAGTATGCTTTAGGACCTCCATGCATACAAACACAAGGATTGTCGTTTATCATCTTGCAGCAGTGGTACCTAAGATGATGGTACTACCCCTACCTTGGATATTGCTCTCTTCTTACAATTGGATACATTAGTCCTCCTTTTGATTTTTTCAAAAAGATATGAAATTATTTCTAAGAAATGCCTTATTGGGTCAATGAGATAACCAAAAGTATAGGACTTTTCAAATGAAGGTATATTACTGACACCTATCCCTTTGCTATTCACTTGTTAGGAATTAGTAATGACTATCCAAAGAGAAAATGAGATAGTGGAAACAACCATTTATATTATTTATCTCACTATAATCCATTTCATGGCTATATTCATGTTGTCACCCAGTGTAGATTTATTTTTTCAAATTCATAGATAACATGAAGACAAACCTGTAGCCTTTAATGGTACTGCTCTTATTCATGACTATGCTCTGTTCCCTTGAAGCACCATGATTTATGATGGTTTTTATGCTGAATATCTTCATTAAAACACCCCTGTGCAAGTATATTCCTTCACTATTATAGCCTATTGTTAGAATGGATGATCAATGGTATGAAAAGGTTAAAATGCAACTATGCTTTGCTTCCTTCACTACTTGTTGTTGATTGTTGATTGTTGTTCATATGCACTTGTACCATTGTAATGCTTGATGTCCTACATGAACCTGCATGGTTGTCTTGTAGCATGACCTCATAGTTGTTGTTCATATACACTTGTACTATGGCCTTGGCTTCCAACATGAGACCTCTCCTGAATCATAACTACTTAATTATCATTTGTAACTTTTTGTTTCTTGTATGCAATCATGATCCATGTTGGATCAATCATGATGACCAAAACCCCTACATGAAAGGTTATGAGAATAGCAATTGTATCTCGATCACATGATATGAGGGTTCCATTGCTGCCATAAACCTCTTGTAATGACATGTTTTCAATAGGAATATTATCTGTGTCAACTAGAGTTGATGTTTCTTGAATGCCTTTTCCTTTTATGCCTTTAATCCTTAAAACATCATGCATTGAATTTTATCTTGAAACTTGTTCATCTAATTTTGATTGTGAAGGCCTTGAATAGAGCCTTGTGAAACTTTAGATGTTTTTTTGTTGTTGTTGTCCTTCATGAGACCATTGCAGCATGCATTGTTGGTTGTCCTTATCAATGACAATGACATTTACCTATTGCATTCACTTTCACCAATACACCCATGAATGAATAATATCAATCCCCTTTGCCTCTTGTAGCTAGCTCTTGCAAAGGTGTTGTCCTTGTACTTGGATCATGACCTTGATTCAACCATTGCTCTTCTTTTGTTATGTGTAATAAATACACATAGTATCCTCATTTTATCTTTATTGGACAGCCACCTGTCACATATGTGGGTGACCTAACAACTCACCTTCCTATGATGTGTGACTATCCAATAGGGTTATGATGAGGGGCTTGACAACAACTTGAAATGCTTCCTCATTGTTTAAAACATGCATAATTGAACTTGATGCATCTATGAAGTCACTTCCTTTATAAACAAATCATGGATCTTCTTAAGAAGATTGAAGGACATATCAACACAGTATGTTGCATCTTTTGAATCTGTCCTTTCCCATCCTGTCTTATGTTCCTTTCTTGTCTTGTCTTATGTTACTAGTATTTTATGGTATTGGGAAAATCCTAAGGTTGGGGTTTTGTCTTTGACTAAATCCCTCTATCTCTCTCCTCTCTACCCATAACCCTAAACCCTAAACCCTTAACCCTTAAACTCCAAACCCTTAAACCCTCTACCCTCTCTCTCTCTCTCTCGCAAGTCTCTCCCTCCTACCCCCTTTCCCTCTCTTAGGTATTTATCTATCTCTCACTCACTCCCTCTATGTGTCTCCCTTAAACCCTAAACACTAAACCCTTAACCATGAACCTTAAACCATTAACCCTTAATCTCTAAACCCTTAAACCCTCCACCCTCTACGTTTAACCCTCTACTGGCCCATATCTCTCTCCTACTCCATCCTTCTTTCCCTCTCTCTCTCAAGTCTCACCCTCCTACCCCCTCTCCCTCTCTCAAGTCTCTCTCTCTTGTTAGAAACCAAGATCTAATTGCAAACCAGAAAAAACACCTTCCACAGAAGAGAAAAACGAAAAGGCAGAGATTTGCAAAAGATGTGCAAATTGATATATTCGAAGTACCAAATATTACAAGAGATAATTTTATTTCTAAAAGAAAATATGCATAAACCTAATCTTATCTTGAGAAACAATATAGCTCAATAAGATAAAGATAAGAACCTATAACTTAGGAATTAAATATGCCTAAGTAAACTTATGCAAATGTGTAATTAAATATTAATTACACTAACACGCCCCCCATAAGTGCAACTTAGGGAGAAGCAGATTATTATGCAAATATGAGTCTCGACAACAAGGCCTGATCGGGTACTCATTTACAAATGCAAAGAGAGAAAACCCTATGGGAAAAACCCCCCCTCAATGAGAAGAATTGCTGCAAGGAATCACTGGAAGAACTCTGAAGAAGCAACACTGGAACCCCAAATATGACAAGCAAGGAAAGATACTTATATTTGCAAAATACCATATCAGATTCACCGGGTTCATTTTTTCTTTTTTGGAGACTGTGGTCACATGGGGGACTGCCGACTAGCTTGAAAGGGGCTTAATTTTTGTGCCCACTTAGCCTGTGAAAACCCTGATAAGCAACACTAGATGAAAGGATGAAAGGACTCATAATGATGACAAATCTGGAAGTTGTGTCTCTCGAAGCCAATGCCAAACTAAAACTAAAACTGTCCATAAGACGAGTACCATCAAGATTTTGGAACATTAACCATAAAAAACATGGCCCTAAAATGAGAAAGATCTAAACCAATGCAGATCAAGATCTGATTGCAAACCAGAAAAATCACCTTCCACAGAAGAAAAAAATGAAAAAGCAGAGATTTGAAAAAGATGTGCAAATTGATATATTCGAAGTACCAAATATTACAAGAGATGATTTTCATTATAAAATAAAAGATGCATAAACCTAATCTTATCTTGAGCAACAAGATAGCTCAATAAGATAAAGATAAGAACCTATAACTTAGGAATTAAATATGCCTAAGTAAACTTATGCAAATGTGTAATTAAATATTAATTAAACTAACATCTCTCTCTCACTCATTCTTATCTCCCTCCCCTCTACCCTTAACCCTCTATTCTCTATCTTTCTCCCACTCCCTCCCTCTCTCTCATGGAATCCTTCTATCTCTCTCCCCTCTACCCATAACCCTAAACCCTAAACCCTTAAACCCTTAAACTCCAAACCCTTAAACCATCTACCCTCTACCCTCTCTCTCTCTCTCTCTCTCTCTCTCAATTCTCCTCCTGACCCTCTCCCTCTCTTGGTCTTTATCTATCTTCTCACTCCCTCTATGTATCTCTCCCTTAAACCCTAGGCCTGCCCTTTTTAAATCCATAAACTCAAACCATTAACCCTTTAACTCTAAATGAAACCCTACCCCATATCTCTCCCACCTCCCTCTTTCCCTCTCTCTCTCAAGTTCACCCTCCCCCTCTCCCTCTTAGGTCTCTCTCTCTCTCTCACTGGTCTTATCTCCTCCCTCTGCCTTAACCCTCTACACCCTCTTACCCTTAACCCTACTTCTATCTTCAGTTCCTCCCTCTCTCTCCTCTATCTCTCCCTCTACTCACAACCCTAAACCATCCTTAAACCCCAAACCCTTAAACCTCTACCTCTGCAACCTCTACCCTCTCTCTCTGTCTCTCCCTCCTACCCCCCTCTCCCCTCTTAGGTCTCTCTCTCCTCCTCTCTCTCTACCCTTAACTCCTAAACCCTAAACCCTTAACCCTTAAACTCTAAACCCTAGACCCTTAATATTAGGTGTGTATTAAAACATTATAAAAGTATAAATTTTTGGAGTTCTATTAGGAATTGAATGATAAATGACGATGAATGGGAAAATCTAAGGCACTTTAATATTTTCAATTAAAAAGTTAGAGTTCAATTAGGATTAGTGTTCACTTAGGGTTAGGTTTAGGGTTCAATTAATGTTCAATTTGGGTTAGGATTGAGGATGAGGTTGGGGTTTAATTAAGGCCATGAATTCAATAAGAGTTCAAATAGGGTCAAGGTTAAGGTTAGGGTTGGGGTTAAGGTTCAATTAGGATAAGAATTAGTGTTAGGGTTAGGATTAAAGTTCAACCATAGTTCAAAGTTAGGGTTATGGTACAATTAGGACTACTATTCAATAAATGTTCAATTAGGGTTAATACTTAATTAAGGCTAGTTTTAAAGTTCAATTAGGGTTTGGGGGGGGATTATGAATCAAGTAGGTTTGGGTTAGGGTTTGATTAGAGTTAGGTTTAGGGTTTAGTTAGGGTTAGGGTTAGGGTTAGGGGTAGAATTCAATTATGCTTAGTGGTCAATTACAATTAGATTTAGTGTTCAATTAGGGTAAATTAGAGTCCAAATAAGGTTAGGTTTAACTAGGGTTAGGATTAGAATAGAATAAAGTTTTGTGTTTAATTATGATATCTAGAATTTAGTATAATTTTAGAAAATGAAATGATTTGGACACAAAGAAAAAAATAGAAAAGTTGATTTTATATAGATCTTATTTCTTAATTTATTCTAAAATTCTAATTAATGTTTAATTAATTTAAAATGAATATTTAATTTAATTTAATTTAATTGTATTAGATAATTAGTAAAACTAAATAGATAATAAATATTTTATGGATTTTAAAAATTAGAATTTAGTTTAATTTTATTTGTAATGTCAAATATTAGAATTTTAGATTGAAATACTTAATTTATTTTAAAATATTTATAATTAATGTTCAATTTATAAACTAATATTAAGACATTAATAAATATAACCTGTGACATAATGTATTAAAGACACATGAAAGTATTTATCATTCCTTCGGCTTCACCGAATGAGACACATGGTGCCCGCCTGTGATATCACAATTAATAAAGAACTCATAACTTTTGATCACGCAATGGTGGACAACCGTGGATCTCAACCATCGACAATCATGTTCGTTCAACACAATTTCTAGCCTTGTTATTAACCATCGAGCACCTTTCTACTGGGATTATAATATCGTCGTTGATTTAAAACACGTGCATCTTATAACTACTTTAGTAACCCACGACATAATGTATTAAAGACGCATCAAAGTATTTATCATTCCTTTAGCTTCATCGGATGACACGTGGCGCCTACCCATGATATCGCAATTAATAAATTATAACTCACAACTTTTGATTACACGATGGCGGGAAACCGTGGATCTCAATCATCGGCAATCATGTTCATTCAACACAGTTGCTAGCCTTGTTATTAACCATCGAGCACCTTTCTACCAGGATTATAATATCTTCGTTGATTTAAAACGTGTGCATCTTATAACTACTTTAGTAACCCGTGGCATAATGTATTAAAGATGCATCAAAGTATTTATCATTCCTTCGGCTTCACCAGATGAGACACGTGGCACTCACTCATGATATCATGATCAACTGGTGGGGTCATCGCGGGATGGCAGGGAACGATTGAGATCACATGATGATTGATCTACAGCCATGCGAACTTGTCCCTCTACAAAATAAAAAACATTTATTAGGGGAGAGGGCCCAGTACACGTGGCGCTCGCCCGTGATATTGTGATCAACTGGTGGGGTCATCACAGAATGGAGGGGAACGACTGAGATCACAAGATGATTGATCTACAGCCATGTGAACTTGTCCCTCTGCAAAATAAAAACATCTATTAGGGGAGAGAGCCCAGTAGTCGTGCGGGGTGAAAAATAAAAAAAATTATTAGGGGAGAGGGTGCACTCAATCATGATGATTATACCCAGTCTTACCACCTATTTATAATATATATTGTAAATAAATAGTCCAAATGTAAATAAAGAAAGATATTTATACAATCCAAGAAAATAGGTTAAAATGTATTTAATAAAAAATTATATATCAATTTTTTTTCCTTTTTTAGATGAATTAAGAGTATGATTTAAAATATTTTAATTCAAATAACATAAATGATAAATTGAAGTGGGAAAACTTGAATATTATTTTAAAATTTTGAGGTTTCATATTTATATGTGTGAGATTGATCTAATATTCCATAAAATGAATGTTAAAATATCATGAAAAAAATAGGCATAGAATGAATGTAGAAGTGAAATTATATTTGCATATATTTATAAAATAAGATCTAATAAACAAAAAATATATGCAATTAAAAATAAAGGAAAAATAATTCAACCCAAATTTAGATAAGAGAGATAATTAGATTATATGATAACTTTAAGGCTAGGGTTAGGGTTTGATTAGGATTAGTGTTCGCTTAGGGTTATGATTAGAGTTATGAATCTACAATTAGGGTTCAATTAATGTTCACTTATGGTTTCTTTCTTGGGAGAAGTTTATTGAATGGTAAGTGTATTTTATAAAATTAATATGTCAAGAATTAATTTTAGATAATACTACATGTGATTTTTCATATGGCATTAAATTGTAGATTAAAATTGATAATATATTTCCTTCCTTCTTTTGCATTGTAAGCTACCATAATATATGGCCTTAAAATCCTATTCATATTTTGAGCTTTTCTAAACTATACAACACGACATCCAACAAAAAAAATTGTTATGCATTTTTCCAAGCACAAATCCTTAGAATTATTAATGTGTTACTTAGGTTAATTCTTTATTGCAATAAATAAATACACACTAATATATATATTATGGATTTGAGGGAAAATATTAAAATATTTATATATATAGAAAAATTTAAATGCAAGGGATTCAACTACATACCTTTTCTTTTGTTAATGTTGATGAAGATACAAATCTTGATGAAGTGCCAAATTTGATGACATGATATAAAAAATTGGAATATCTTTGCTCTATGTGGCACTTGAATTTTTTTACAAAACTATAACTAACTCTACGTCAAATTTGTGACTTTGGACCTATTTTTCATCAATAAATATGAGCTTTGACACATGCCTCCTAATCTAGCATACAATATGTACTTAAATACTCAAAATAGTTGGGAGTAGTGTTGAGATTGGTGGATCTTTGGGAAGGTCCAATGCTTCACCTTTGTATCTCTCCCTATAGATAGAGGTAGAGATGAATATAGAATGAGAGGAAAATGGATAAAAATAGATAGAGATATAGAGAGAGATAGAGGGAGAAATAAATATATAGAGAGATAGGGAGATATAGGGGGGATATATCTATATATATACATATAGAGAGAGAGAGAGATGGCAAGATAGAGATATAAGGAGATATAGAGAGAGGGGAGAGAGAGAGAGATAAGTAGAGAAAGACAAATAGAGATGGAGAGGGAGATAGAAATAGGGGAAGATAGAGAGAGAGAAAGAGAGAGGGGGAGATAGATAAATGGGAAGAGAAAGACATAGATATAGAGATATATGGGAAGATAAAGGGAAAATAGGTTGAGATATGAAGATAGATAGGGGTATAGGGAGGGAGCAAGAGAGGGAGAGATGGGGATAAATAGAGAGAGGGAGGGACAAAGGGAGAGAGATATGCAGAGGAGGGAGAGATAGAAGATGGGGAAGAGGGAGATATATGTAGAGAGGGGGAGAGAGGGAGAGTGAGAGGGGGAGGCTAATATAGAGAGATAGATAGAGATAGGAAAAGAGATAGGGAGATAGATGCATAGGGAGATATACGTATAGAAGTATATGGATAGAAAGAGATAGATAGATGAGAGAGGGAGATTGAGTAGTATATGGATAGAAAGAGATAGAGAGATGAGTGAGAGGGAGATCGAGCAAGAAAAAAGATAAAGATATAGAGTAGAAGAGATGGAGTGAGTAAGATAGAGAGAGGGAGACATTTCTAGAGATAGGAAGTGAGATGGATGGGTAGAGAGAGGGAGACATTTCTACAGATGGAGGGGGAGGGAGGAATATAGAGGTAGAGATGAATATAGAGTGAGAGAGGAAGAGTGAGACAAATTGATAGAGGTAGAGATGAATATAGAATGAGAGAGGAAGAGGGAGAAAAATCGATAGAGATATAGAGAGAGAGATAAGTAGAGAAAGACAAATAGAAATGGAGAGGGAGATATAAATAAGGGGACATAGAGAGGGGGGAGAGATAAATGGGAAGAGAAAGGGACAAAGAGGTTGACATATCAAGATACATAGGGGTATAGGGAGAGAGGGAGGGAGAAAGGGAGAGACATGGGTAGAGGAGGGAGAGAGAGACATAAAGTTAAGATGTGTCAATATTTAAGAATCCAAGTGTTTATTCTGAAATTCTTGCAAACATTGTTAAATTTTCAGTTATGTTCAAGTATAACTGTTAGATCAAAAAATGGCCTTTCAGTTGGCACAAAATTATAGGTGACATAAATTTTTCAACCATATTGATGAGCATATATCCAATATTTCAATACAATTTTATATCTTGCCTATAGCAATCTATATTTATTCACATATTCCACCCAAACTCAATCTCTCCAAGTGAGGTGTAGGCAAGCATCTATGCAATATGTGATGTTTCTGCTAGATGATACTTACAATGATCTCCACCAAGCATGCTTGTAAACTCATGACAATGATGTAAAAGATTCTCTTCCATGATGATATTTTTAGCTACATTCTTCCTTAATGAAATCTTTAGCTACTTTAAATTAGAATTTAGAATCATCATCCAAGGTTGGGATATGATACAGGAAGAGATCCTACTTTTCTTCTTTTTTTGTCTTCATTTTCCTCCACGAGCATGTTTTCCCAAGAGGAAACCAAGGAAGCCTTGATGGTATCAATATTATCACAAGTTTATCCATAAGCATCTTCAATCTTCATATTATGTTTCTTTGCCTTCTAATTTTGCATGTTAAATGAAAAAACTTGGTTTTACACCTTATTTAAGTCATTTAATCCTTGATTTTTGTCTCCAATAGATTTATTTAAAACTATAGACACCATCCAATTGAATTATGAGATTCTTCTCTTCTTCTATTAGGATGTAAGAAAAATAATTTGAGAGGTCTTTTTGGATCTTAACCATTCTCCTTTCAAGGAGATCCTTTCTTTGAAAAGGTTTCTAAAGACTTGGATATTCCACTCTTTTAGTCTGAGTTTTACGAATTTTAACTTTCTATTGAATATGCACATATTTGTGCAATGATCAACTGTTTAGGTGAGCCAATAATCAGTGACAACCATTTCGAACTTTGAGTTTTCCATCTACTCTTTTTCAAACTTGAAAGACACTCTTCTAGGGAATTTTTCCTTGTCTATGAGCCTGTAATCTGAACCAGCTTCAAATAGGGTTACAATTAGGGTTCAAATAGCTTTATGGTTGGGGTTAAGCTTCAATTTGGGTTAAGGGTCAATTGATTAAAAATAAGCATCTTTAGAAGAAGGATATCTCTCAGCGTACTTTACATATATTTTTAAAATATAGGTATGCTAGTGATAATACCCAGTCTTACCACATATTTATACTATATATTGTAAATAAACAGTCCAAATGTAAATAAAGAAAAAAACAAATGTTGATAAAAAATGGACCCATACTTGAACACATGAGAACCTCTAAATGTTATATGAAAAAAACATAAATACATTCATGAAGAAGTGAAATAAGTATTTTTTGTTTCAAATAAAATATCACAACTCTCCACTATAAGTATATCATTTAAAAAATAAAATGCTCATTTAATAAAAATAAGACACTCATTTAAACAAGTATTGTTATCATAGTGAAAAAATATTGTTCTTGTGTGTACAACAGTTGGGGTAGCAATGTACAAGCATTGGATAATTTATATTAATAGTTTGTCCTATCACAAATATAAAAGGTAAGCACAATAAATAACATTTATTTTCCCATTAAATGTATTTTCAAAAAAATTTAGTGTTCAACTATTGGTCCATTTTTGTTCAGTAGAAGTTGTATTTTAAATCATTATGTGTTGTTTTTATAACAACAAATAGATTTTTTGTGTTCAACTATTAGTCCATATGTTTTGAATATAAAAGGTAGAGATATCAAAGATTTATGGTTATCAATAAGTATTTGAGTCTCTCTCTCTCTCTCACTCACTCACTCCCTCTATCTCTCTGCCCTCTACCTAAGCCCTTAAAACCCTACCCTCACCCTCTACCCTATACCCTTAACCCTCCCTTTATCTCTCTCTCTCTCAAGTCTCTCCCTCCTAGCACCACTTCCTCTCTTAGGTCTCTCTCTCTCTCTCACTCTATCTCAAGTCTCTTCCTCCTACCCCTTCTCCCTCTCTTGGGTCTTTCTCTCACTCACTCACTCCCTCTATATCTATCCCCTCCACCCTTAACCTTAAACCCTTAAACCATGGCTCTCTACCCTCTACCATTAGCCCTCCCGCTTGCTTTATCTCTCTCCCCTCCCTCCTCTCTCTCTCTCTCAAGTCTCTCCTCCTGCCCCCTCAGCCATGAAGCCCTTAAACCTTCTATCCTCTACCCTCCTTGCTCTTCCCTCTCCTTCCCCTCTAATTCTCTCTCTCTCTCTCCTCTCTCTCTACCTCTCCCCTTATTCCCCTCCTTCCCCTCCCTAGTATTTCTCTATATATATCTCTCTCCTTTCCCCTCTCTCTCTCTCATTTTCCCTCTCCTTCTCCCCTCTCTCTCTCTCTCCTTCCCTCCCTAGTCTCTCTCCCCCCTCTCCTCTCTCTCTCTCTCTCTCTCTCTCCCCCTTTCCCTCTCTCTCTCTCCCTTTCCCTCTCTCTCCCTCTCTCTCTCTCTTTCCCACCCTCCACCTCCTAATTACTCTTGGGTATATGTGTGCAAAAATTGGATAACCAATTTAGATTGGATATCCAATTTATAGCACCAAAATATTAGCATTTTAGATATTAGACATGAATTGGATATCCAAAAAAAATCGGATATCCGATTTGTAGTACTTTGGCTTGGGCATTGCTATGGAGCAATGTACTGACAGCCAACCCAAAAAAAATGTCAACTCGAGATTTTCGCATTTTTTGGCGAGTTCAAAACGCTACTTTTTTCATGTTGCCACTTTTTGGCCCATCATGATCCTACACATACCCAGGTCTAAATGAGGTAGTTGTTATTGCTAAGGTGGATCACTCCTTTCTTTGAATGCCATACACTTATGATTGGGTCAAGTGTTCTTTTCTTTAGAAAATTCCTATTGCCTTTTTGATAGGTTAATTATCATTTGATTAGATGGGTTATGAAGCACTTATTTCAAACAAATATCTTTATGAAAGAAGTACATTTTGCATGAAATTAAATATGATTTGTATTCCAATGTAAAAACTACAAAGAATGGAAACAATTCTTTCAACACATAAACTATTATGTAGTAGTCAATTAAAATGAAAAAGCTTACTCTATATTAGTTAGGATACACAACTAAGAAAATGATCTAAAGTTACTTATTTATCCTAGAGGAACTAAGTATATAGTATACAAATAAAACCAACAAACCTACAACTACCCCTATTTTGAAGGAGTTTAGTTTTCTCCCCTTCCTGATCTCACTAATATTGTCTAATTATTTAAAAGAGATGAAGGGTCATAACACAACTTTATTCAACCCAGTAAATAGCTTGGTTAATGAAACTTGACAAAAGCAACAAAACAATTGCTACATTTTGCATTTTATGTTGAATCAAGAGTGGTGATAATAATCTACTTATAGTTTAATAAAACACCATTTTTATAAGAAGGCTTGACATTAGAAATATAAGTGTTACTTATAGTTTAATAAAACACTATTATAGTTTTACCAACATATACTATTGTATGCTTGCATGGCTTCTTAGTTAATATATGGGGAGATAGAGATAGATGGGGAAAGAAAGAGAGATAGAGAGATATATGGGAAAATAAAGAGAGATGGAGATATATGGGAAGAGAAAGGAAGAGAGGTGGAGATAGAGAGTCTATGGATAGGGGGGATAGGGAGGGAGAGATGGTGAGAGATAGAGAGGGGGAGGGAGAGAAATGGATATAGATAGAAAGAGATAGAGAGAGGAGTAAGAGGGAGATAAAAAGAGAAATAGAGATAGAGATATAGCGTAGGAGAGATGGAGGGAGAGATGGAGTGAATGGGAGAGAAAGGGGGGAGAGGGAGAGATAGCTCAATAGATAGAGGGTGGAAGAGGTGGGAGTGACATAGATAGTTGGAGATATAGAGATATAGAGAGCGATAGGGAGAGATATATCAATCACCCTCCCTATATCTCTATATATTCATCCTTATCTCTTTATCTCTCTACCCCTCTCTATCTCTTTATCTCCCTTTCTATTTGTATGTTTGTTATTATCTCCCTCTCTCTCTATATTTTCTTCCCTATAGTTATCTTTGTCTCCTTAAGTGTGCAATGGGTACATTGAAGAGCTCTTAAAGGAGAATTATCATATCTTTAATCAAATGGCATGCTACCTTGAGCATAACTCCCCAAGGACACATGCCATCCTTGGATTGTTGACATGAAACAATCAATCAAAATTTAGTTTCTCTCTCTCATATTAATATATATTACTATTATATTAAATATATATTATATTAATTATATTTTGTATTATATAAAAATATCCTTATTATTAATTATTAGTTATAATAATTTTATACGTATTTAATAATTTTGTTAAAGAATATAATATATAACTATAATAAGTTGAATATTTATATTATTTATTATGTAAAATATAGCTAATATATACTTAACTATATTGTAGAATATTAAAACCTAGCTAAATGGTGCCAAAATTTTGAACTTAGTTAACATACTCTAAAACCTAACGAAACCAGGTTGTAGCTCGTCAAATTGGAGAAGTGAAAGATCAGTACCAATGTCGAGGAAGAGTTTGGAGTAGTGAAAACAAGGTCAATGCCAGCGCCGAGGAAGAGTTTGGAGTAGTGAAAACAAGGTCAATGCCAACACCGGGGAAGAGTTTGGAGTAGTGAAAATAAGGTCAATGCCAGCGCCGAGGAAGAGTTTGGAGTTAGAACAAGGTCAATACCAGCACCGACAAAGAGTTTGGAGGAGTGAAAACAAGGTCAATATCAGCACTGAGGAAGAGTTTGGAGGAGTGAAAACAAGGTCAATACCAGTGCCAAGGAAGAGTTTGGAGTTAAAACAAGGTCAATACCAGCATCGACCAAGAGTTTGGAGGAGTGAAAACAAGGTCAATATCAGCACCGAGGAAGAGTTTGGAGGAGTGAAAACAAGGTCAATACTAGTGCCGAGGAAGAGTTTGGAGTTAAAACAAGGTCAATACTAGCACCGACGAAGAGTCTGGAGGAGTGAAAACAAGGTCAATACCATCATCGAGGAAGAGTTTGGAGGAGTGAAAATAAGGTCAATACCAGTGCCGAGGATGAGGTTGAGGGCACTCAAGGAAAATTCACCACCAAGGGGCAATGAGTACTACAAGTTTGGCACCCCCATTCTCTTTAACCTTCAATTTTCATGGCTAGTTTCCAAAGATCTTCTCGTACATTAGCACCTCCATTCTCATAAAATGGTATAAGATAAGACAGAAAAAGAAAATAGCTTAGTATTTCACATTTTTATCCACCAGCCTCAGGTCTTGGAAAAACTCCCATAGTCTACCCACATCTTGGTTGAGGTCTAGGATTTCATCACACATAGCCTTCATCGCATGAGTCTGAAGCAATTGTAGACTTAGCCCAAGTATATGCTAGGCTAAGGTAGATCTAATGAATGGAAATAGAGGAATACAATTCTTCTTTAATACCTCCACCACAATCATATGCAAGGTGTTGGTTGTTTTTACAGTAAGCAGGTTGATCTTCTAATCTACCTATGGAATTGCCAATTCCAATAAAGGGCAGCTCTTAGGACCTAGACCGACTAACGAGGATTTGAAAGACCTCCTACACTTTGGGCTCTGCAAGACCCAGGAGGGTGATCCCTTAATGCGTTTACAACCTCTACACCATCATCATAAACAACATTAACAACAACAAATAATCTCATTTAATAGCTCAACATAATAGGATAATACCGAATAGAAATGGCTATTTATCAATAATATCAACTATTTGGAGTATGAGATAACTACAACAACATGTCATAGTATAAGATAGTCATTGATTTGCAATTTGTAGCAAGCTTTACGTAAAGGCAAACAAATGCTAAACCATACGAATAAGTACAACTTAGATCAGTGCCATATATCCATTGGAGGAGTCAAATTTATAAGCATCTAAGGGTTTATGACAGATTTAACACATAACATATAAGATCCTTGATAACATTGCTTTATAATCTCATCAATATGTATTCTAACCCAATACTACTTATCAAATCCTTATACAAACATATCCACCTACAATCCCATTCAAGCATTTTAATTAATTCCTTGAATTAAACCTAAAACAAGAATCATACACACCACAACAGTGAGATGAACGAAACAACCCTTGATCATTTTATTCAAAATTCAGATATGCTTGTACAATGGAGAGACATGAGTTAAAATTAATCATATCAATTCAAATGCTAGTACTATCATAAAACATCAAATCCCCATGAATTCAAAACCTACTACAGAATGAATCAAAACCTAAATTGCATTTTCCCTAAAACCATCATACTTTACAATTTTCTTTGCAACTTCATCTAGAATCGACCAAAAATATCTAACTTGCTAACCCATACTTCTGGCCTTGAAATCCTTTTTATAGAAAAAGAAGGAGAAAAAAAATATAGGGCCAAAAAGCACATGTCTCACCAGCTAATTGGACCGCTTGTGATATTCCAAAAATTTGTTACAATAGCAATCTCCCCATAGAATATTATTTTTCATCGTGCCCACTGAGAATGGTTGATGCAGGAACAAAAAACTTCAAGAATTTCGTGCTTAGACTGTCACAAAAAAACAAAACTGGAATCTTTTGTAATTGCAATAGGTTATTTTTCAACCATTAGCAGCCTACTCCTTTTCACTCTTCCTTAGTTAAATATACATTTACCCATTTCTAGCATTCTTCATCAATTGGCCAATCAAAATTGATCACCTCATTCACCTTAACACTATAAGGTTTGTACTTAACTGCCACCTGATTCGATTCTCTTTCCAAAGACTCCAAGAATGAGCTGGTGCTAATGATTTTGTCCATATAGCTCACCAACAAATCATAATCTGAGTTACCTTATTTTTAAGGGTTTTGTAGTCCAAACATGATATAAAGGGGCTCTTACACTTTTTGTGATTACTGTAGCTTGTGTAAGAGGCCCCATGGATACTATTGTAATTGTAGGATGCATGAATAGGGCGTAGGATGAGAAATAAAGGTATAATTGTTGTCCTCAATATTTTTGTGAAGAAAAGCATGTGAAATGAGAGGTTCAAGCCTAGGTTTCAACAAAACATGTATGGGAGATCTGATTTTATAAATTTGTATCCATGTGCAGACCTAATGGGTTGTTTCTAAACACTGAATATAAATGATACACACACACAAATAGATATATATATATATGTGTGTGTGTGTGTGTGTGTGTGTATGTATGTATGTATGTATGTATGTATGTATGTATGTATGTATGTATTTATATGTATTTTTAAATCTAAATGCAAATGCAATTACTAGATGCTCTCCTAGAACAATAAATGCAACATATCATTAAAGAAATCTATATCTATGTATATAAATGTGTATTTCTAAATGCAAGTGTAAATGCAAAGAGCATGTGGTTTTGTAGTGTTATAGATACAACATATCCATAAATTAATGTAATTGAAATTCTAAAGTATTCAACACATATAATATGAAATCGATCAAACTATTAAACTACATGAGAAATAAATGAAAACAGTAAATGCATATGTATGTGTATTTGTAAATGTAAGTGTAAAATAAATAAGAATAATGAAAATTATAAAAGAATACAAGGAAAGGTCTCCTCCCTTCTTGGTAGTGATAACCTCCTCCACACACAACCCTTAAAAATTATGAATAGAGGAATATAATCTTTGAAGAACTCAAAGTTGATTCTCTCCTACCGATGCAATTAGTCATTTTATCCTTACAAACATTTATAGTGATTACTAGAGGCACATAGACCAATTCATAATAGAAGAATTTGATCATACTTTTCCAATGATGGCATTATGAGAAAACCTTAGGTTAAATGAATAATTCTTAGCTAAGTTCTTTAAATCATGTCCAACCGTATAAGAGAAGATCGCTGCTATGTGTACCTAGATACCATGGAGAAAGGCTAGTCTTTGGGGTCTTTCATCAATCATCCTACCTTAAAAAATACCAAAAGTCTCCTACCAATTAGACATAGGAAGATTTAATATGACTTCAAAAAAAATTTAATGCCAAAGCGTAAACTTATGATGACTTAACCAGGCCTAGTACACACTCCCTCCCCATTAACCACTTAGACATATGGAAATTAAATGTAAATTTGCTGCTATTTTTAGTCATGTAGGTGTCCAATAAACCACTTGGTGGTGTTTCCCTTCAAGTTTATTTACTTGAATGAAGAGAAAAAGTCCTTTGATTACAATTAGAGAATACATTTGAGGCCTTGGTTGTGTAACTGGTGGACCATAGTCACATTTAACACTTGTTAAAAAGTTTGGGAGTTAAAACATTAAGTAGATTTGATTTGTGATGGACAAATTTGGACAGTAGTAACAATAGCTTGCAATCTATCAAGACTTGATTACCTTATAACCTGTGAAATTCTAGCGATGAAATGATAGATTAATCATAATGTCACCTTGGGATCACATCACCATGAAATAACTTCATCCAACATCTTTATGAGTGTAGGTACCACCAAATAGGTATTTTTCATATCTATCTTCCTCGAGCGAGCGAAATTCAAGAAGAGAAGAGGAAAGCGAGACATGTATGTCTAAAAGAGGGAGATCAACTAGAGGCCAAAAGATTAGAAATTTTTTTTGTAAACGCATGGAAGTTTTTCTTGTTGAAGGGGGGTCATGTTCTTATGATGATGAGAGCATAGGCGAC
The DNA here is from genome assembly GCA_007258455.2 of Sequoia sempervirens. Lineage (NCBI taxonomy): Eukaryota > Viridiplantae > Streptophyta > Pinopsida > Cupressales > Cupressaceae > Sequoia > Sequoia sempervirens. The sequence continues at coordinate 204,564,191 of VDFB02168118.1, read as the reverse complement.
GTCGAGGTGCCCTTGAAGTACAAACATCTACCGAAACAATGGGTACCCAAGGAAATTCCTCCAATGAACACTGATTTTTGTGTTAGTGAGAGGATATATCGCATAGCACCATCGTCATTACATGGTTTGGGCCTATTTTGCATGGGTGGCATTGTTACAACAAAGTTACTGAATTGATGGAGTATGTCGGACCCTGTTACAGTTACAAAGATTGGATGCAATTGGTTCGATATACACAAAGTATGTGTAGGTATGCACTGTCAGCAAATTATAAACAACTAAAAGATAAGGATCAAAATAAAGGAGTGGCTATGTACATTGATGGAAGGCCAAAAGCACCAGGGAATATTGTAGGGTTTATAAACAGTACACGACCTGGATCAACAAATAAGCAACCCAATTGCATATTCGAGGCACGCGAGGGAAACTGTGTATTCATATGTACGATAAAATCAATAACTGTAGGGGAAGAGTTTCTAATCTATTACAATTTGAATCGCTTAGTTACAAACATAGTTACTATGGGGGTGGTACATACTATGTAACATTTTACCCAACCTCCAATTAATGACTCCAATATACCATTTTATTCTTATGTTTTTTTTTCGTAAGTCTATTGATTTCATTTCGGTAATGTTTTTTTATATTTAATTTTTGTCATAGCAGGACATTGATCATATGGAGAAGGCTCTGGCCCAAAGCATAGATCACAATGTATCTTTAGGCGCTTCTACCTGACAGGTTGACCTCATTGTAATTGTACAAATTAGATACGAGCAAAATGTTTTATTATTATGTTTTTTTCATAAGTTTATTGGGTTAATTTTGATAATGTTTTTAATATTCTTGTTGCACTCAACTGATCAGGGAAAGGCACCAGGAGTAGAGGAGAGCATCCATAGTGAGGTGTAGTCAATATTTTGTGATGATGACATCGCTTATTCAACAAACCCTCTCGATACGATAAAGAAGATCCAAAAAAAATGGAAGGAAGAAATGGTTAAGTTGATATTCATAGTGCCTCAAATAGATGAGATAAGAGAGAGGGTTAAAATATTGTTTGAGAGATTACAAAACTTGCAAGTAAGCTATCATGAGGTCTTCAATTATAACATAAGTTTATTCATGGTTTTATATTTTGTACTCTTTTATGTCCTGAACTAAAATATGTGTTGTTTTTACAGGGTTATTTGCCTCCTCATGATGCTCTTGGCCATGATCAGGGTACTGCAAGTGCTACCCAAGGAGTAGGGGTTGGTACAAGTGTCCATCCTGATATTCCTACTCATACATCACATCATCTAACCCCATCATTTGTGCCTATATTGTCGTCTAAAATGTCGGCAACACATACCATGTAGGCATTCATTAATGCACCCTCTGGCAACGAACACATTCCAGAACATGCGTCATGACATGTACCTGGGGATGCAGAGGCCACTAGTACTGGTGATGTTTTATCAACATTTCCTGGATCTTCCTGAATTCATAGTACGGGAACATTACCGGTCACACTTGTGGTGACCGAGGATTTTATTCTCATAAAGATAGAGAAGGTCCTAGGTACTTTAAAATGTTTTAATTATTATTATATATAATCCAATTGAAATTTACCTATTGATCACTCTTTTTAGACTATTGATCCCATGATCATTTTGTAGGAAATGATGTTTTTTATAAACATCTAAGTGATATTACATTGGATCTCTTTGGGCCCACCATACATACACGGTGGAATGCACAAAATCAAGATTTAAAAGATGAGCTCATTAACGTTTAGTTGTGTTGTTTGATGATAAAACATTCAACCGAACCAAGGTCCTTAAGAAAGTTGGTACCTATCTAAAGTATGTGAGGGACCAATATAGGTCACATTTAGAGAAGAACAAAAAGTACGAGCGTCCCCCCATGATTCTGGAGAGGGAGTGGAAGGACCTAGTGTCGGATGGAAAGGATAAAGCTGAAAAGAAAAAAGGAAAGACACCATCGGGCCAAGGAAGGTATGTGATACTATCAACAATGTAATTATATACATATTACTCTTTGATTTTACATAATCTAACGTATTTCAAACTTTTCATAGGTTGCCCGACACATTGAAGGCAACAAATGCAAGACTAGAAAAACATGGGCAACACAAACTTGGCTCTGGTGGTTATATGAAATTAGCCACACGAATTGTAAGTATCAATAAATGAAATATAGTATCCAAATAATAAATTGAAAACAATTTTGGTTTTATCACAACATAGAAGCAAAATTCATGATCTTATGCAAAAATGTAGGGCTCTGAATTCAACAGAGTTCCCATAGAAGAGGACCTGAAGATTTCCTTCCAGCAAGGCTATGGAGCCGTGGCTGAATGGCTAAGAGTCTTGACTAGGAAAACACAACCTTCCACTGCATCCGACACGCAGGTAAATAAACTCAATAAAGTTTATTTAAAATTAAATACTTGTGCAATCTATTCAATATTAATTTCCACCATAAAGTAATTACATGCCTATTTGTTTTAAACATTCAAGCAATGATAATACTGCACATGACATTGGAATGCAGCCTGGTGAGGGTGGAGCACAACGTGCAGATGGTCATAGTGTGCATCTTGGTACTTTAGAGCATGTAGAGAGTGTTAGAAAACCAAGATCTGATTGCAAACCAAAATAGACCTTCCACATAAGAGGAAAACGAAAAAGCATAAGCTTTGCATAAAAACATGCAATTTGATATATTCGAAAAGACAATTAATTACAAGAGATAATTTGATTTATAAAAGAAAATATACAACAACCTAATCTTATCTTGAGCGACAAGATAGCTCGATAAGATAAAGATAATATCCTATAACCTAGGAATTAAATAATGCCTAAGTAAACTTATGCAAGCATAATTAAATATTAATTACACTAACACCCCCCCATAAGTGCAACTTAGGGAGAAGCTAATTATTATGAAAACATGAGTCCCGACAACAAGGCTTGATCAGGTACTCATGTAAAAATGTAAAGAGAGAGAAAACCCAGTGGGAAAAACCCTCCCTTCAAAGAGATGAACTGTTGCGAAGAAGCACTGGAAGAACTCTGATGAAGCAACACTGGAACCCCAAATCCGACAAGCAAGGAAAGATAGTTTTGTTTGCAAGATACCAATCGAAATCACAAATGCAACAGCAGACCCGATGCCAAGGAACACTAGAAACTCACATACTGGATCAACCCTGGGATTTGTAAGCAATAGTAGATGAAAGATGAATGGACCCATAATGATGACAAATCTGGAAGTTGTGTCTCATGAAGCCAATGCCAAACTAAAACTAAAACTGCCCATAGGACGAGTACCATCAATATTTTGGAACATTAACCATAAAAACATGGCCCTCAAATGAGAAAGATCTGAACCAATGCAGATCAAGAACTGTAAAATCCCAATGTGAAGTGTGAACCAATGCAAACCAACAATGTGTCCAGCAAAGCAAGAAAGAAGCTAGAAGGAGACAACAGAAACCAGAAAAACTCATGTGAGTTGTCACCAAAATGAAAGATGGATGCAAGAACCCCCCTTAATAGAACTTTATATCAGTTCATTATTACAATACCCAATGATTGCATAAGGAGATGATGCAAAACTACAAAAACATAAGTGAAAATGCAAACCTAGAGCATGAAACAAAAATGAATGCATGCCTAAAATAAGTTACACATTTTTTGTAAATGACCTCAGATCTGCATAGAGGCTGAAACTAGCTTTCCAATGCCGTGAAAATTGCAAAAATCAGATAAGCGAGTCACAAGATATGTCTCCTGGAGTGAAAAAGGAAACATCTGACTTCTAAGGCCGAAAAAACCATCAAAAATAAAAAAAACCAAAAAATCTCACCAGCACCATTGCGTAGAGCTCGAAAACAGCTTTCCGGAAATAGCTTGTTTGCAAAAAAATGGTGTCGTATGTGAAAGTTATACATGTTTCTGTAAAACTACTCAAAACTGCCCAATAAGCTCTCCAATAAGTCCTCAGGGGCTGAAAAGGTTTGGCCCCTGGTCGCCTAGGCGAACCAGGGAGCTGGCAGCCAGGGGGCTTCTGCACGGCCCCTAGTCACCCACATGACCAAGGCTGGGGCTAAAATCCTGGCAGGGGCTGCAGCTAGGCACTCGGTCACCATAGGACCCTGGTCTGCAAAGATAAAGCCCGCAGGAGCTAAAGTCCTGCGGCGGTTTGGTGGAGTCCGCCGGTGGCGGTGGCCACCGGGCGGTGCAGCACCGGCGCTGCCTTTTATACTGGCGGCACAAAAAAACCAATGTTTTTTTTATATTTTTTTAATGATTTTTTGAATTTTTCTTGATATTCGTGCATCGTGAAGCGTGCCTAGGGGCCATACGGCCCTTGGATAAATTTTTTTTGCCTCTCTGGATGACTGTGTCCAAATCAAACAAATTTTATATGGAAATAGGGGTTTTTGGGCATTGCAAATCCAACGGCGAGGTTCGTTTGGGCCCAAAGTGCTCTGAAAATCAGGGACCACTAGATCTATCAGAAAAATCACTGATCTTACAACCCTCGCAGATCTGGTAAACGGTGATGAAAATCAATGAAATAAAAGTCATTTCTTACTTTTTCCAGCACTCTGAATCCAACAGAAAATCCTGATCTGATCCAAGACATTGCATAATGATGCTCAAGGAATGAAACCCTCGAGGGACCTCGAACGAGCTCTGCAATGAAATCCTCCAAAAAGGCTAAGAAGGGGCTACGAATTGAGGCTCTGATACCATGTTAGGAGACCAAGATCCAATTGCAAACGAAAATAGACCTTCCACAGAAGAGGAAAATGAAAAAGTAGAAGCTTTGCATAAAAACATGCAATTTGATATATTCGAAAAGACAATTAATTAGAAGAGATAATTTGCTTTATAAAAGCAAAGATGCAACAACCTAATCTTATCTTGAGCAACAAGATAGCTCGATAAGATAAATATAAGATCCTATAACCTAGGAATTAAATAAAGCCTAATTAAACTTATGCAAGCGTAATTAAATATTAATTACACTAACAGAGAGTGATCAACATGTTGAGCATGATCAGGCTAGAGAAGATTAGGAACATGATGTGGCCCCATCAAGTAAAGAGGACCACTCTAAAGTTCTTTTAAACATATTTAATTGCAATTGGTGTATTAATTAATGTAGCCTTTTGTTTTTCAACTTTAGAGCATGATTAGGCTAGAAAAGACCAGGAACATGATGTGGCCTCATCAGGTAAAGAGGACCACTCTCATGTTCTCTTAAACATATTTAATTTCAATTGGTGTATTAATTAATGTAACCTTTCATGTTTCAACTACAAATCAGGATTTAGAGGGTGTTCAACATGTTGAGCATGAGTCTATAACAAAAGTTCGGAACATGATGTGGACCCATTAGGTAAAGAGAACCACTCTAATATTCTTTTAATTAATGAAATACTTGTAACAATAATAATAATATAACATAGTTTAACATTTCTTTCTTATTGCATCCTCCCTTGCAAATGGCCCATGTCATGAGCGATGACTAGGCATACATTAAGATCATGAATAGGGTAGAACAACTAAAGGGGGGACAATATTGATTTAGAAAATGATACTCCACTTCAACTTTATGTAGCTTTAAAAAAGAAAAAAAAAAAAAGTGATTGTAATCATATCATGACAACCATATTTTTGATAATATGTAAAAACTGAAAGAATGAATATTATATGTTAATGAATGAATGTGAATATGTTAATAAATGAATGTTATATGTTAATGAATGAATGTTATATGTTATTAATGGATGAATGAATGATTAATGTTATATGATTGGGTATGGGGAATTGAGAGTGATGTGAGGGGGGGGAGGGGCCAAATGAGCTTCCACCGTCACGTGGTTGGCCCTGTTAAGTAGAGAATATTAAACTATTCTCGAAACAAAGAGAAGCTCAATAAGGTAATGCACTTTTCAATATAAGAAATGCATCGTTTGAAGCATCAAACCAATATGCAAAGATGAAAGAAAGTGCTAACTTTTCACTATGGTGGCAGAAAAATGATTCTTTATACCCTAAATCCATGCTCTACATCATAATTTGAAGTTGTTTCCATTCCAATGTTCTGATTTTAGCTTGTTTGTATGGCTTTGTATGAATACCACATTGTGTTGTGTGTGGATTTGGTTTCAAAGCTCTGTTTCTTCTATTTTTAGTGGTGACATAACTCTAAAATTTGACTTTTGTGCATAACAGGTTAGTGGAAAAATTGACAGTTCTGAAGGGTTTAGAGGCTCGATTGAGATAGATACATAGATATTTGGATCTTGTTGTTGATGGGAGGCTTCGACTTAACCATGAAATTTTGTACCATCTGCAGGTATGCAAAAATTTCTCTACTTACATTCACTCTTGATCATAAATGTTGTAAATGATATTAATGCTTCAAACTTAAGATTCATTTCATTGTTATAATGATCATGTTATACTTTTCTATACATTCAAGAATTCTTTTTCCCCCTACCCTTTGCTCTCTCCCCCCTCCTTTTAAATTTTTTTTGTCATAAAAGATTCACATTTCTATCTCATTTACATAAATTTATCTAAAGCGCTAGGAGTGAATAAAGATATGTAAAAGATGATGGATTATGTCTAAACAACAACTTTCCATCTTATAGCCAATTAAATCTTTAATATTTGAATAGTTTAGAGCTCAAATAATGCTTGTATATGCATGTGTAGCAATAAGAGAACCTATGTGAAGATTGAAATTTAAAACATCACTTTGGTATATTTCCTTAGGCAGTGAAATGATATTTTGAGTAATACAAACCTACACACACATTGATATTTTTTGGCATTGCATTGAAGAATTTTTTTCTCTTATACCTACCCTCAGCTAGACATGGAGGTATATAATATTGGTTTCTGGGTTTATTCTGTAAGTAGTTAATTTCACAGAGGAAGACTAAAATCTTCTTAATGTACCGTGTTAGGTGTGAAAGCTTATGAATCACTTGCTGAAGGCACCATTTTGTATTCATCCAAAAATTGGTTTATTCTTTTTTTTATGTTTCTTGCATGTGTTTTTTTTAGCCTCTAGAGATGTAGCTCGACTCTTTCCTTTGTACTTTTCATCTATTTTGATGAGTACAATAGATTGTCTTCATAATTTTTCATGTAGATCTTTTTGTAACCTTATTTTCTACCAATCAATTTGCAAACCACTCACATATTAAGGACCATTTCACTAACTTGTAGTCATCCATTACTTCATATGTTGCAGGTTGTGTCTATGTGCCAATAAATCCTAATTATTGCGAGAACTTTAATCCTACAAGTGTACCCAATCTTTCTCAAGTAATAGTCTTACCTTATTTTATAGTACTTTAAATGGTTAATTGAAGGTGCTTCTTTAGATCTGAGATAGTTGAACCCTGGATTAAAATATGGTATTAAATGGGAAGTATAATGATAAAACTGAGGTCCATTGAACACAAATTATGAACATAATTTACTGGACTATGAATAGTGTTACAATTATAATTATTTCTCCTTTACCTGCCTCTGCATTAATGAAAAAGATAGCAGATATTGGAAGTTCATTACATGTCTCATGTATGTGTTAGTATTTTAATTTTATTTAAGTTGTTCAAGAGCTTGATTAGGTCAAGAATATGTTCTACAAGCTTTGTTCTCTTGACACTACTCAACATTTTCCCTACACATTTTCTCTTCAATCCAAATGTTTCTTAACTCCTTCCCTTGTTAGCCCTTGGCTGTTCTCAAGTGTAATGCTTTTTCTATGCATCTTGCAGTCTATATGTATGATCAGTCATCTCAAGTGTAATGATTTTTCTATGCATCTATGCATCTTATAGTCTGTATGTATGATCAGTCATCAGTCTCCGTGATAGTACATTTCAACGAATATTTAAAAAAAAAAAAATTGCATTGTTTCGTCACAATTTCAATGGAAACCACCGACGAATCGCTGAAAATGTCTGAAAAAGTTGTTATAGCTGCAACGAAGGCGTCGTCGTAACTCCTTGCCCATTTCATTGCAATTTCAATGAACCTTTGGTGTTGTTTCAATGCTACTCCTTGCCCATTTCATCAAAATGGCGATGAACTTCTTGTGTTGTTTCGACGCTACTCCTTTCCCATTTCGTCGAAATGTTGACGAACTTCTGGTGTTGTTTCGACACTACTCCTTGCCCATTTCATCGAAATGGTGATGAATTTTTTGTGTAATTCATCGGTGGATACATGAATTTTTTGTCGATATTCTAACAAAAATTCGAGTCATTTTATACATCGATGACCACCGAATCTGCGTCGTTATTTCAATGTTTATTTCATCGTCATCCTTTCGATGAAAAAACACCAACAAAAATATTTTTGTCATTTTGTCACTTGTCCGATAAAGATTTGTCGAATGACTAACAAACACCCATCAGAAAATGGTGTCAAATTCAGTAGTGACATGATGTTATCAGATGATTTGGGATTAACTGAATGATGGGCTATTAATACCAAGAGTTAACCAACTTGTTTACCTACCAACCTAGACTTGAGACCCTTGACATTTTAGTTTTCACTTTCCATTTGCTAGACTTGTTTCCAACTATGTCACCAAAGGTTGATGATGATGATGATTTATTATGAGTGATGTTTATTGTGAGTGGTCGTGAGATGGGGTGGATGGATTTTTTTAAATGTTTGGATTTTTTTGAATTTTCTAAAATGTTTTGAGGCTATTTTTGGTATTTTCAAGGTGTTTTACAAATATTTTGATTTTCAAATTTTCCAATGGTTTTGTGTTATCTTAGATTTTGACTAAGAGACTAACCTAAAGACCTATCATAGGGGCCTCAAGGGATGATCAAAGATTAGATTTGCCTAAATTATACAAGCAGAGACCACATAGTTTGACTGACACAAATTAAATTATTGATGAAGATACAAACAAATGGATTGCTAGTTTATTATGACAGACTCTTAAAGGACTGACCTAAGTGTCTCGGGAGATGATCAAAGATCAACCTTGCCTATGTTCAGAGCTTAGAGACCCATAGTTTGACAAGACAACTCTATTTTTTTTCTGAATTTTTGACTTGTTTTTGGATTTTTATATGTTTTGAATGTTTTTGGACTTTTTTTATTTTTTGAATGTTTTTGAACTTTTTTATTTTTTGAATGTTTTTGGATTTTTTTATTTTAAGGAAGACTTCAAGAATAGACATGAATTCAATCCAATGCAGGTATAAGGACATTCCCCCAACATGATGCAATAGACTACTCTGATATAGGCGAGACAAACTGACCTTGGGAATAGGCCGAGTAGTACAAGGAGGGATAGTGATATGAACATAGGATCAAGCTATGATGCAAATGTGGATGAGTGATGGATGAATGCAATGGAAGTGTGATGGATGAATGATTCAGAACAAGCCGTGGAGATCTTGGTGGATGGAAAGTGCTTATTTACACAAGGCACCTATTTTCTAGGTTTTCACCAAGGTACTTGGTCAAAGTGCCACCGAAGTGGTTTTCACCAGAGGACTAGTTTTTCTCTTTATTGTTTTCAATCATTTTTTTGATTTTTTTTGTATTTTTTATATTTTTTGATTGTTTTGTATTTTTGGATTTATACCTTGCAATTCTAAGCATAATTTTTTTTGAGATGGGAGTTGTTCATGGGTTCCTGCAGAGGTTCCCCTTTGGGCGTTGATAATTGATATGCTCCTAATTTGTAGCTCGTTGTGATGATGAAGGCTCCCAACCAATTGGGTTCAAACTTTCCCTTGCTATCTAGATTTGGTACATTCTTTTGATTCTCCTTCAATAAAATCTCTTTGAATTGAAAGGTTCGACTCCTAATCTTCTTGTTGTAGCTCCTCTTGAGACAGTTTTGGTAGACTTGCAAATGGTTAATTAATAAGTTATTATGCTTAATTAATTATATCATGCTGGTTAATTAATTAAGTCACTTATTCCTTTAGTTGCTTAAGCTAAACTTAGGCACATTAATAATTGATTAATTATTATGTGTGCACACTAGGGTTTCATTTAGGGTTTCCCTTTTAAGGTTTCTTCATCTCCTTCATAAGGATTGATCTCTTTGTAATAATTGATTCTCAATAATGCATTTTTACTTTGAGGTTTATAGAACATCTTCTTTGGTTTTGCATGTCTTTTGCATGTGACATGTGATTGATTGCATGTAGGTGATCTTGGTTTCTAACATGGTATCAAAGCTCCAGACCTACAGCTGCCTATTCGTGATCTGAAGATATGGCCTTTCAGTGAGTTTCTAATGCAAGGGTTTCCACAGGCATCTTTTTTGCAAGATCTGGGGCTAGCCAAATTTTCGGAGCAGTTTGGGCAGAAACAAAGGTCACCATTATGTTCGCAGCAGTTAAAAACCCTAAGATCGCCTTTCGTTTTGTCAATTTCAGAGAAAGTTTTTTTTGAGGCAAAAAAATTGTCAGGGAGGCCGTACGGCCTCCCCAGCTCACTTCCCAAGGCACAAAAAATGAAAAAAAAAATTGAAAAATAGGCTTTTTCAGTTTTCACATTGTGCTGCCAATGTAAATGCTTTGCACCACCCGGCGGCCACTGGGCGGCAACCCAAACGCCGCCATCACCAGCCTCCTCCGCCGGCCAGCTGCCAGCCCTGCGCAGCCACTGAGGGCTCCTCCCACATCCACTCCGGTCATATGGCTGACCGGGGGCCTCACCTCAGCCCCCACAGGCCTCTTTCAGCCCCACGACGGTCCTATGGAGACCGGGAGCTCTGCGCCCAGCCCCCGGCCAACTTTGACACCCAGCCCCTAATCATATCAGCGACCAGGGGCTCTTTCAATTATTTTTTTGCAGGGGGCCCAAATTTTTGTGGCGATGGCCAGATGGCCATCAAATTTAGGCTTGTAAACTAATGACATCATCATGACATCAGCGTACGGCCGGCCCCTCTTTGCCCTTCCTAGCCCTATTTTTCCTAAAGAAGCAGTTTTTTTCTTTTGGTCATAACTTTGGCATACGGTATCGAAATTGGTCAAACGAGATATCACCAGAAAGCTGGTTCCAAGCACTTTCCAGTGGTACTATTTATTTTTTAATATTTTACATTTTATCTATATTTATTGCTGTTTAAATTTAGATGTTTATTTTATGCTTCCGAGCTCATAACTTTTTACCACGATGTCCAATTTTTGTTATCTTTGTGGCATTGGAAAGGTATTAAGGAGCTCTATGTTGTTGTCCATGCTCTTTTTCTGTATCTATCCCAAGTTGATCACTTAGTCCAGATTTGGCCCGATGGGTTGTTTGGAGATTACTTGAATGTTTTGGTAGTTGGGAGGGTGCATCTTGCATCTTTGCACTTCGTTTTCAATAATATATCATTCAATAATCTACTGCTACTTCATAGATTCCAGGGTTGTTCCCATTTGGATTTTTCAAGTGTTATGTGGCATCGGGTCTGTTGTTGCTTTATCATGATTCCTTGAGTCAATCAATGACTCGTCTAGTTTCAGTAGTAAACAGAAGTATCTTTCCTTGATTGCCAGTTTCAGGTTCTAGTGTTACTCCATAGTGTTCTTCCAGTGCTCTGCAGCAGTCATCTCATTGTAGGGGGTTTTGTCCCACTGGGTTTTTCCTTATCTACCTCATTCTTGCATTTGTAAATGGGTACCTAATTAGGCCTAGTTGTCGGGACCCGTCTTTTCTTTCATGCATCTTATTCTAGTGTTTTAGCTTCTTCCTAAGTTCATCTTAAGGGGGGGTGTTAGAGTAATAAGTTATTATGCTTAATTAATTATATCATACTGGTTAATTAATTAAGTCACTTATTCCTTTAGTTGCTTAAGCTAAACTTAGGCACATTAATAATTGATTGATTATTAAGTGTGCACACTAGGGTTTCATTTAGGGTTTCCCTTTTAGGGTTTCTTGATCTCCTTCATCAGGATTGATCTCTTTGTAATAATTGATTCTCAATAATGCATTTTTACTTTGAGGTTTACAGAACAACTTCTTTGGTTTTGCATGTCTTTTGCATGTGACAGGTGATTGATTGCATGCAGGTGATCTTGGTTTCTAATAGGTTTGACTCCTAATTTTCTTGTTGTAGCTCCTCTTGACACAATTTTGGTAGACTTACAAATGGTATAAGGCATCCATGCACTGCTCATCCAGTAGTTCCAACTCGTTTAACCATGATACCCAATATTTTTCATTAGTGTTGAGATTTTGTAATGATATTCTCAAGGATGGGAGCTCGATCTCAATAGGGAAGATGGCTTCTGATTTGTAGACTAGAGAGAAAGGGGTAGCACTTGTTAGTGTGCAAAGACTTGTTTGATAAGCCCATAAGGAAGGATTTAGCTGTAGGTGCCAATCATGACCAACATCATTAACTATTTTCTTTAGGATTTTCAAGATGGTTTTATTGGTAGCTTTAGCTTGGTCGTTTCCTTGGGGGTAGTATGGAGTGGAAAAGTGATGTTGAATTTTGAAATTTTGGCATAGGTCTTGAACATCCTGATTTTTGAAAGGAATCCTGTTATCTAAGATAATGGCTTGAGGGACACCGTAGCGAAAAACTAGGTAGTTCAAGATGAACTTGGAAATCTACTTTCCTATGATATAGGTCATGGGAATGGCCTCTACACACTTCTTGAAGTATTTTGTGGCAGTGATAATGAACTTATGTCCATTGGATAAGGTGGGGGTGATTTTTCCAATGAGATCGAGCCCCCATTATGAAAAGGGCCAAGGTGTTATGATCGGGTGGAGCTCCTGAGCTAGTGCATGGATGAGATCCCCATGCTACTGACACTGCAAACACCTTTGGACATAGTTGTGAGCTTAACTTTCCATTGTAGGCCAATAGTACCCAGTCCTCAGTAGTTTCTTAGCCAAGGTTATACCACTCGAATGTGACCCACAAATTTTATTGTGTACCTTGATTAAAGTAGTCAAAGCTTCCTCAGCATTTAGGCATCGTAAAAGGGTTCCCTCAATACTCCTATGGTATAGGGTGTCTCTTAAGATAACAAAGTACGATGACTTCTTGACAAATGTTCTTTTAAGGTTTGGGGTTATATTAGTAGGGAGGACTCCTATTCTAGAGTAGGTGTATATATCATGATAACAGGGATCACCGAGACCAATGATTTCGCACAAAAATTCAAACTTGGGTACCTCAAATGCTGGTACGAGAAGCTACTCTACAAGAAATTCTTGCTTCAGGACATTGTGTGGGACATCTAGTAATGATCCAATTGTTGCCATAACATCCACCACTTTGTTATTTTCCCTTGGAAGCTACTCAAATGTAATATCAATGAAGGACTCTTTGAGGCTTTCCACCAGTTTCTTGTATGGATTCAACTTGTCATCCTTTGTTTGGTACTCATCATTTACCTAGATGATGATAAGCTGAGAATCTCCATAGACTTTGAGTGCCATGATCTGCCACTGTATTGCAATTCTCAACCCTATGACAAGAGACCCATATTCTGCAATGTTAATTGTGCATGAAAAATAAAGCTTGTATGATTTGGGTATGCAATCCCCTTGTGGTGTAATGAAGAAGAATCCTGCTCCTGACCCATGTTGTGTGTAGGATCCATGAAAATACATTTTCTAGTGATCTACACTTAAATTAAATATTGAATCATCGGGTAATTCAAATACAAGTGGGTTTTCTGAATATATCGGTTCTTTTGTCAGCTGATCTATAATTGCTTGTCCTTTAATGGCCTTTTGTTCTACATACTCAATGTCATGTTCCATTAGGATCATAACCCATTTAATGTTTTCCTTGTGAGCATTGGTTTAGAAAGCAGATACTTGAGAGGGTCTATCTTTGCAATGAGTTTTATCTGATGTGCTAGCATATAATGCCTAAATTTCTATGTTGTGAACATGATTTCTAGGCAAGCTTTTTCAATGGATGTGTAATTCAGCTCATGTCCCACCATGGTTCGGCTAATGTAATTGTAGACACACAAAATATATTGATTGACATCGTGCATCTGATCCTAACTTACTAACATCATTTCTTCTAGAATCACCCCTCGGTCTAACCATTTAATCAAATTCCCCTATTTGATTAAATTCATCAATATTCATCTCTTAATTAAATAAATCATTTTATCTAATCAAGTCATTTCTCTTGTTAATTAAATCAATTCATCTGATCTAATTATCCCTATTTAATTAAATAATCAATTTATTTGATTAAATCTCTAAATTATATCCATTAAATTAAATAAATTAAAAACTTATTTGATTTAATCTAACACCATCCCTTTTAATTAAATAAATCAAAATCCTTATTTAATTAGCCTCTTATCATATTCCTCTCTTATTTGATTTAAATAAATCCATAAATCTAAGTCAAATAAGTCACATCATCAAATCTCTTGTTAAATTAATTAATCCTTGATTAATTTAACCTCATCTCATGTCACATCCTCTAGATAATGCAAGTGGCACATGAAAATAATTTTAATTCATTTATTAAATCTCTATTTTCCTCACAAGGCATCTTTTGGAATATTCTCTCAATTTGAATTCAAAAATTCGAAGTCAACATGTACATCCAACAAGGCATTTAAAACCTCTTACATGTCCTTTTCCTTGAGCCAAGTGGAATTTATTTCATTTTCCCTTCCCTCTTGCATGTCATTTCAACAAATTTGAATTTCAAATATTGGCATTTATTGGCAAAAACCCCAAATATTGTACAACCATCATCCATTCATAGCTTGATAAGTGGCATCATATCCTTGGATGAATGTTAGTCCCATATTGCTCAAATTTGGACATTCATCCATCTTATAATTCTATAAATAAGGAGCTCATATCCTCATTTGATCATCCACAATCCATGCAAAGTTACCATGCTAAAATACTTAGCCATTTCCATTCATCAATCTTGAGTTCTTAGCTGGGTTATTGCAGATTTTTGGCTTGGAGCTCTCACCATTTGTCACCAAAGTGGATCAATCATCTTCAACATATCAAGATTTCATCGTAGGAATTGGGAAAGGGCCAATTTTCACATCAAATTGGCACCAATTCCCCCATGGGATCAAGAGTTTGCTTGCTTAATTAGGATTCAATCTTTATTTTGCTATTTCATTGTGTTTTTCATTATTTTTTTCCTAATTTGAGCTATGTTAATGGATTTCATGGGGAATCATTTTTTTAGCTTGCATTTCCTTGTCTAACTTGTTTATTCATGTTGTTTTGCAGGTACTAGGAAAAGGGTTCGCACATTTGGGGCTAGAAGGAGAGCTGTATATCATTATTTCTAACATTTTCTTGAAATTTCTATGTTTTTCTTCACACATAGGAAATTCCAATGCAGGCTCGTCAACGTTGCTGTTTTGGCACCGTGAGCTCGTCAATGTCACTATTTTGGCATTGCGGGCTCGCCAACGTCACTATATGCCATCGCGTGAAACACAAACTTCACCGTGGCCTCATCCCACTAGAATTTTTGAATTTTAAACTCCGTCGTTGGACTCGCTGACCTGTAGACAGTTTCAAAAAAATATTAAACAGCGACGCCTTCACAAACTGACGTTGGGAGAAAATTGCGACACAATCGAGCTCTCTGTCCCGACACAAAGCGTCGCTGACTGGTAAGTAGTGCTGTGAGGGCACCGCTGGGAGGACAAACTATGACGCCTTCACGAGTTGTGACATTGGGAGACAGTAAAAGGGAGAATTTGATTTTTAGCACGTGCTTTTAATTTATGATTGCTTCTTCCTCTGTTTTCTGCTTTTTAACTTCTATGTTTTTCCAGAATTTGACTGTCATTTTCTCTTTGTAGGTTGGAAGTCGAAGAAAAAGGGAGGAAGGAGCATGATAATGATATTTCGTCAAATCAAAGTATTTTTAAACACTTAAGTGTTTTTTTAACACTTCTTTAAGAATTTTTCATTTTCTTCTTTCTTAGGACACTAATATTCCTTTGGGTTTAAAAGGAATTCTTTTTGTTTATTTTTTGCAAAAAGGTTAAAATGAACCTTAGGATCACAACCTACTAGATTTTGTTTATTGGATTAACAAATTGAACAAAAAATGTCTTTCACTTGTGATTTGGTGCTCTAAAATGAATTCACATTTTGCTTTGGGGAACTAAAAAGAACAAGTGTAGCTTTATTTTTTGTGAGGGCTTACTTGGACTAAAGCCATTGAAAAAGGACGTATGCGCTTCTCTCGTGCTTTATAGCGATCTTGAGAATCAAAAGGCCTTTTTCATGACTTTGGGTTAAGACAAAGCAATCACCTCCACACTTTGATTTGGGCTTAAAATTGAACAAAATCTTGTGCGAGTGTGAGTGGGGGCATTGTTGCGTATATTCTCTTTTCTTATGGCCAACAAGGATTGATCGTGTTACGAATAGTGTTCTTCATTTGCTTTTTTTTATCCTAGAGGGCCTGCCTTGGGGAAAAATTACTCACCCAAGGGAACAGCTCAACCAGTAACACTCTAAACCTGAGAGTATTTCCAACCGGGATATAAATGTTGATATTGGAAGAAACGCCAATATCACGTGGTTGATTTTGACAAGATGGATCCGAAAGGGGACTCTTGCCATGTTGGGTCAACTCCTACGAATAGAAAGTCCTTACTAAAACCCATGTGCTAGAATTTTCTAAAATCCTTAATCTATTTGTTGGTGCAAGAACGGTCATTCTGAAGCCGCCCCACACTTTTACGGTCTTCTAGTAGAAATGGAAAGCATGCCATGGGAGTTTCATGGGTGTTGTTGCTTGGCTACCCCGATTGATGTTAATGAGCCGTGGAGGGGAGCTAGTGGGGCCAAGCATCTAACCATTCGCTAGAGATAAGAGTAGCTAGACTTGTCCAAGTGGGAATCGAACAAATATTGTCTTTCACATCCATAGGATTGTACTTATTCTTGGGTTACAAAATGCATTGCTTGATCAAAAACATCTCAAAAATAAACACTTAACATCATCCAAATTTCAAACCCTTTTGAAGACAAATACATTTGACTCAATCCATATGTTATTGCTTTCCCTTGGGATTCACATCCTTAGAGGTTTCTAAACATTGGATTATATCTCAATTTGTCTTCTTAAGTAAACAATAGGAAACCCTTGCCTTAAGTTCATTGAATTTCCACCTAACATATCTTGTGGGGTTTGAAGAAATTAAGACATGGGACATCTTAGTTGGAAAACCTAATTGAAGAAAGTGTTTTTGGTAAAATAAAGACATTAAGCAAAGCTAAGCAAAAGGAACTTTCATATGTGTTGAAGAAACATAACCCCAAAATAAAAAAATCATTGGTTGGAAATCCGAAAATGTGTGTTCAAGTCAAATCATTATTTGGTCACAAAAGTCTTTAGGAAGCATTTTCATGCTCTTCAATACCTAGGTCTAGGAAAACAAAGTGTATCCCTTTTAGGTTCATCTTAGGATCAAAACATATCAAAATCCGTTTTCATCCATCCTTCAAAACATTCAAAACAACATCACCTCACCATCACCTTTTGGAAAATCTTGAAATCATCCTTAACACTAGGCTTTGTGGAAAAATCAAAATCATCAAAATCATTGAGACTAAATCCTTGAAAACATTATCAAACACCTTTTTCTAGGCATGTGTAGATGCATCCTTTTGCATATGCTTAGTTAAAGTTATCCAAATCATCTTGTCTAGCTTAGTGTATGTAGATGAATCCTTCTTCATATACTTAGTGAAACCATCATCTTATTTGAATAGGTGTGGGTAGATTCATCCTTCTCTTCACACATATTCAAATCATCATCCTTTGAACAAAGCTATCCCTTAGATCATCATCCAAGATCTTAGGGTCTTTTTGTTCAAAAATCCAAATCAGAATTAAAATCAAAATCAAGGACAAAATCTCAATCCAAATCAAAATTCACCAAGTCCTAAAAGCCTAGTATCTCATTCAAGATTTATCAAAAGCCAAAACATCTGTATCATCCATCCCTAAAACATCATCATCATATCATCACCTTTGATCCTCAAGGCATCCTAAAACTTTCTACTTTGGAACATAAAATAAAGATTGATTCAAAGAATCAAGAGATTCATCTCCCATATTCTCGAAGCTTGATCCTTGCTTTATGGTTCAAACCAGATCTCAATACAAGAAGAGTATGGAAACCAACAAAGAAACACCCGCTTCAAGCAATCTTAGCCAAAAAAACACAGAAATGAATCCTGCCGAATCAAGTAATCCTTTGACCCTCTCATCATCACAAAATCCGCAAGAAGAAAACCAAGGAGAGGACCTTACTTTTGGAATGTCTCACGAGGAAATGACTGAAATGCTCCAAAATCTAGACAACCATAGAATCATCAACATCATGATGAGACTTAACCCTTTGTTAAACATGCTTGAGCTAGCAAAACAAGGGGCCAAGTTGCCTTCGGATTTTTATGTGAGTACTATAGTGGAGACATCTTTTCCTCCAATCTCATCCACCATCCCCATTTCATCTACACCCCCATCCCAAAACATCACGCAAAACATTCTGCAAGTCATGACATCGTTTGCTCCAACGCAACCCAATGTTAATAAGGGAAGTGCATTTCTCAATGCACTTCAAACACACCCCCTTGTTAATAATCAAAACGTGGATGCAAACACCACATTGGAACAAAACATACCCGAAAACCCATTACATAAAAATGTTCCTCTCACCTTCCATCATGATCCATCATCATCATTTTTTCACACAACGCCTCAAACCCCTCTCCTCACAAATTCGCAAGAAGAGGGAGATATGTTTGGATCAGGAGACATATTTGACACCACGACATTTTCACAACAACTCACACCCCTTACATTTCCACCTCTTCCACCATTGCCATTATCATCTACACCACTCCTTGGTTTAGGGCTTCCTCCCCTACCAAATATCAATCAAACCTATATCCCAACCATCAATCAAAGCATTACACCAAATGCTCAAATTTTTTTGTTGATATCACAACAACAAATGACAAACGCACAAGAAATTGCAACATCACAAAGCATGGTCTCTTAAGGACCAATCATATCAATAGAACCATCCATCATGCAAAACACCAACACCACCTTCACAAACACCATTCCAAATCTAGCTCCACCCCCACCACCACCAACTTTCACCACATCAAGCCAATATGACGTAGCAATGCAAGCTTCTTTCCAAAGAGGATACCAACAAGTTCAAAAACAAAAAGCCGAACAACTAGCTAGTTGAAAAAGCTGCTCAAGCTACACAAGCTGCACAAGCTACATTGCAAGCACAAAAGACCGCTCAAGCACAACTTTTATTGAAACAAAAAGTAGCACAAGAACAAGCCACACAAGCGCAAGTGCAAGCACAATATTAGGCACAACAATCCCAATATCAAGCACAACCTCAACAAGCAATGCAATTTCAAGTATACCAACAAGCATTAAAGCAATACCAAGAGCAACAGGAAGTAGCAGAATTGGCAGCCCAACAACAAGCATTGTTGGAGCAACAACAAGCACAACAACAAGCATTGTTGGAACAACAACAAGCGCAACAACATCAAGATCAACAACAAGCGTTGTTCATACAAAAGCAAGTCGAAGCCTACCTAGCTTGGCAGAACATACACATACCATTGAACAACACGTCAAACAATACACTAGCCAACCCAACTACCCAACCCATGATTGAAACACCCCCAATCACCTTCATCCCACCCCCTGATCCGCAAAATGATGTCACAACACAAATCAGGTTACTCTCGCAACAAGTACTCGACCTTCAATCAGGGCAAACAACCAAAACACCAAGCAACTTGAGTCCCTATCCATTTGATAGGAGCCTAGAAATGAAACCATTTCCTAAGGGATTCGAGATTCCAAAATTTGGCAAATATTGAGGGATGGGAAACCCTAAAGATCACATCAGATAATTCTAGGTTCATTGCATGGAAGTCGCATATGACGATACTTATCTGATGCGGCTATTTCCTAGGAGCTTGGCAGGTCCCGCTATAGAATGGTTCTCTCACTTACCTTCAAGCATTAGAACATTCCAAGAAATTAGGGATGCATTCATTAGGAACTATGCATGTAACATTGCAATGGATGTTAGTCTCGAAGAACTATATACTCTAAAATAAGGAAAGAATGAATCTTTTGCTTCATTCCTTCAATGATGGCAATCTAAGGCCAATCGAAGCAAGTGGACCATGCCAAAAGAACAACAAGTTTGCACCATCATAGCCAACCTTGAAGGCTGCTTGGCATTTCATCTTAAGGTTCAGGGCATCACCACATATGATCAATTGATCCCCAAGGTGCTTAGCATCGAAAGAGCCCTTGTGACTCAACCCACAGAGTCAACATCATACCACAAACAACAAAACAACCTCCCACCATCCAATTACAATGATAAACCTCTCACATGGGAAAGGAACAAAAACATTACTAATGATGGTGTCATTGATGCCAAGGTGGTCATTAGTGGTCCTGGTCAAAATACATCTGCACCGCAAATCCAAACACAACACCAAAACACCCATCACACAACATACCAACCCAACAACAATCCAACCATCAATAAGCTCAGTGATCAAAGAGGACCACCCCAATGCAAAACTTATCCTACATGAAAACACACCATTTTGGGGGAACCACTTGAGGACATAATGAAAAATTTGATTGACGAAAAACTCATTAAGCCTCCTACATTTTAAAATTACCAAGAACCTAATGTCAAACCTCCTTGGTATAATGAGAATCAACTTTGCGAATTTCATAAAATCAAAGGCCACACCACAAATAGCTGCATGAGACTCAAAAACATCATCCAAGATCTCATTGATAAGAAAATCATAAACGTGGAACAACCTATGGGAAATCGGGATCTTAAGATATATACGAATTCGATGCCAAATCATGGTAACAAAGGCAATAAAAATGATAAAGGGAAGGGCAGTGTAAATCATGTGTATGAAATAGTCATTGCCTCCCTAAATGAGGGCTGCATGGTCATCACCATCAAAGGTGCCCATGCCGAAGAATGTGGAGTCACCACAAGAGGCGGCAAAGTCACCATCCCAGGATCATCCCAACCAAATAGAGTCCCTGCATCTAGATTCGTTCCTAATGGCTACAATGTCCTAGATCAACTCAAGAGAACGCCAACACACATCTCCATCATGGAGTTGTTAAAAATACCATCAGACCATAAGAAGATCCTTGAGGAATCATTAGCCTCATCCACTATCCTCGCAGACCTTGATGCGGAGCAATTCCAAGCTATGGTCAGAAATATCATAACACCTAATCTCCTTACATTTTCTAACCAAGATTTCCCCACCCAACCATCTCACAACCGTGCACTTCACTTGGAAGCCATTGTACACAAAAGAAAAATCAAAAGGGTCTTGGTGGTTGGAGGTGCAGGTTTGAACATCTATTCTCTCAGCCTTATCAAGCAGTTGAAAATATCATAAGATTCCATCAACAATTAAAGGGCATCACTATAAGAGAATATGATGACCAAGAAAGAGTGTCTCAGGGCACAATCAAACTCCCTATTCAAGTAGGGCCGACTCTCATGGAAACCACTTTTCAGGTCTTGGACCTTGATTTTCCATATAATATCCTCTTAGGACACCCATGGATCCATGTGATGAAAGTCGTAGCAATAACCTTCCACCAATGTGTGAAATTTACACATAATGGACAAGAGCTTACCATCCATGGAGATCCCAAACCGTTCTCATATTGCAAAAATCTTGAGGCCAAATATTACAAAATCCCCCAGGTACCAAAGAATGATGAGGGCCCATCCACACCATACATTGGCCCCGCCACTCTCACGTCCACTTCTGCGACAGATACACCCACCATTCCCACCATTCCCACCATCTCTGACATCAAGCTCATCATCCAAGAGGACAGTTGTGGAAGCTATAAGCTCCCTAACAATGCTTTTGTGATAGGAGAGTTACCACAATCTCCTAGATCATGGGGACGCCCACAAGAAAACCAAGCTTCCACATCACAAATGTATCTTGACAACTATCCTGAATTCACAAGTTGGGGAGACCTTGGCTGAGAGGTTATTGAATTAGATCCATCTCACATGTTGTATCGAGATGAAAGACCGACACCTGAATTACCAATGGATGAGACAAGCAAGGGCCTACAAATGATGCTCGCAATGGGCTACAACAGAAATCAAAGACTGGGACAAAATGACAATGGGCTCATAGTACCTATCATGCCAGAGACGCAACCCATAACAAATCTTGGCCTTGGATGTACCCCTCTAAGAATAACCATACGTGGCTGAAGTCCTCCCATTAGAACAGTTAATATCTCTCCTCAGCCAATACTAACACAAGTACACTCACCAATATCCGTAGATAGGGACATACATAACTTTATAACTAAGCCCTATATTAGTAGCAATGATGAAGATACCATGACCAATCTACCTAGGCTATTCGAAGATACCACCCTGTGTATGATTAGCACCGTCTCCTTCGAACCAGACCAACAAAATCATGAGATCCATTTAGTGTATCCCCAACTGATCGACTATGACCAACGAGGACAACCAATTCTCAATACATTTGAAAATGATGAGGCACTCTCAAAATTCATGGGATTGAGGGATAACATTCCAGAGGGGGATCACAAGGCAAGGTTTATAATAGAGTTGGACACACATGCCTATTATAGGGAAACAATTGAATCCTTCAGTCACAAAAGTGAGAAACTATGAATCATATCCAAGTCCTTAAGTGAAAACCACACTGTGGCACTCTCTAACAAGAAAATAGTAAAAGGAAAGGACGTATCCAATGGTGAAAACCTCTCTAAGGTTCCCGAAGATGAAAGATTCAATCTTCCTCTAAGAGCTATCCATCAGGAGAAATCAACAGTTTTGGCCGAAAAATGCAATCCTGTCAACCTAGGGACAGAGGAGACCCCGCATATCAAATTCTATGGAGAATCACTATTATCAAAAAGAGCAAGAACTCCTAGCAGCATTCCTAAGGGAAAGGAAAATAAACTTTGCATGGAGTTATGTTGACATGTTGGAACTTGATCCAAAGACTATGGTTCATCATTTAGCAGTGTATCTGGAAGCAAAACCTGTCAAACAAAACTTTGAAAAATGCATCCTCAAATAGCCTTATTGGTCAAAATGGAGCTCAAAAAGTTGTTAGATGCAAGATTTATTTGCCCAATTGATTATCCAGAATGGGTCTCAAATTTGGTACCTATTTCAAAACCTGATGGAGCCATCAAAATCTGTACGGACTTCAGAGATTTGAACAAGGCATGTCCCAAGGATGACTTCCCACTTCCCAACATCGACATGATAGTAGATATGACAGCAAGGCATGAGATGCTATCATTAATGGACGGATTTCAGGATACAACCTGATCATGATATCAAAAGAAGATCAACATAAGACAACTTTCACTTGTCGATGGGGGACCTATTACTAGAACATGATGCCATTCGGCCTAAAGAACATAGAAGCAACCTATCAAAGGGCCATGACATTAATATTCCATGACATGATTCATAAAATAGTCAAGGACTATGTCGACAACATCCTAGCAAAATCTAGAAAAAGACAAGATCATATAGCAACCCTAAGTGCTATCTTTGACAGACTGGAGGAATATAAAGTTAGACTAAATCCCAAGAAGTGTGTCTTCGAAGTACTATTAGGTAAATTGCTAGGATACATAGTCTCCATGAGGGGTATCGAGGTGGATCCGGCAAAGGTCAAAGCAATCCTCAGGATGGAAGCACCAAAGACACTAAGGAAACTGAGAGGTCTCCAAGGTTGACTTCAATCCATCCGACGATTCATAGCACAACTGGAAACAAGCAGAATCCATACTCCCACCTACTCCACAAGGGGGTAGCATACAAATGGGATACAAAGTGGAAAGAGGCATTCAACAAAATCAAGGAATATCTACTGACACCACCAATGTTAATGCCACCCATCCCAAGAAATCCATTGATCTTATATGTGTCAGCAACAATAGTAGCCCTTGGAGCTCTCCTAGCTCAACATGATGAAAATGGAATGGAGAGGGCTATCTACTATATCAGCAGAACAATGGTCGAGCACAAGCTAAATTACTCATTCATCAAAAAATCTTTCCTTGTAGTAGTGTTTGCATCCCAAAAATTTAGACATTACATGTTGGTACACAAGATAAAGCTCATCGCGAAAATTGATCCCCTCAAGTATCTCTTATCAAAGGCAATGCTCACAGGAAGGATGGAAAAATGGGTGATGATACTATCAGAGTATGACATCGATTATGTAGAGCAGAGAGCCATTAAGGGCCAAGTTATTGCAGATCAACTAGCAGAAGCACCCATTTATTCTGAGAATCCTCTTGTCTCAGAATTCCCAGATGAATCCATTTTTAACCACAACATAATTGACCATTGGAAACTGTACTTCAATGGTTCATACACACAACATGGATCAAGAGTTGGTGTCTTCTTCATCACCCCACAAGGATTGCATATCGAAGTCATACAAATTGGCATTTCCTTGCACCAACAACATAGTAGAATACGAGGCTTTGACAATAGGCCTCAGGATAACGGTGCAATGGAACATCATAGCCCTCAAGGTGTATGGAGACTCTCAGCTGATCATAAATCAAGTCAATAATGAATATCAGACTAAGGATGACAAGCTCACTCCATACAAGAAATTGGTGGAGACTCTCAAGGAGTCCTTCATTGACATAACATTTGAGTAGATTCCAAGAACCAACAACAGAGTAGCAGATGCCATGGCTACAATTGGGTCCTTATTAGACATCCCTCACAACATGTTGAAATATGAATTTCTGATTGAGCAGCTTCTTCTTCCCACATTCGAGGTACTGGAATCGAAATATGTGTGTGTAATCGTTGGTCCTGGAAATCCTTGGTATCATGACATCTATACATATCTTCAAATAGGAGTCATACCCATTGACCTACCATCAAGCCTAAAATGAACCTTTATCAAAAAGGCATCCAGATTTGTGATCCTAGGTGATACCTTATACCATAGAAGCATAGAAGGTACCTTACTACACTGTCTAAATTCTAAGGAGGCATTAACCACTCTAACCAAAGTTCATAACGGCATATGTGGCTCACACTTGAGTGGAATGACCATCACCAAGAAACTGCTGAGGATGGGGTATTATTAGCCCACAATGGAAAGAGAAGCACATGATCATGCTAAGAAGTGTTTACAATGTCAGCAGCATGGGGACCTCATCCATGCTCCAACTCAAGAGCTTCACCCTATTATCACACCAAGGCCTTTCTCGCAGTGGGTACTTGATCTCATTGGGAAAATCATACCCACCTCATCCAATGGCCATAAATTCATTATAACTGCAACTGAGTACTTCACAAAGTGGGTAGAAGCCATACCCATGACATATATCACTAGGAAGCAAATCTCAAAATTTATCTTGAACTATCTCATAGTTGGGTTGCTTCTTGTTGTTCTTGGTATTGTTGGAAGGCTTGTTGATATGCTTGTTGTTGAGCTACATGATATTGTGCTTGCATTTGTGCTTGTTGAGCTTGATATTGGGCTTGTGCCTGAGCTTGAGA
Source organism: Sequoia sempervirens (assembly GCA_007258455.2). Classification (NCBI taxonomy): domain Eukaryota; kingdom Viridiplantae; phylum Streptophyta; class Pinopsida; order Cupressales; family Cupressaceae; genus Sequoia; species Sequoia sempervirens. The sequence goes on along the minus strand of VDFB02168118.1, from coordinate 204,538,513 downwards.
TTTTTGGGAAGCTTGTATAGCTTGAGCAGCTTGGGTAGCTTGGGTGGCTTGTTGTTGTTGCAATAAATCTTGAGCTTGGGTAGCTTGTTGTGCTTATTATGTGACATGTTGTGTTTGCACTTGTTGAGCAGCTTGCTATGTAGCTTGTATGGCTTTTTGAGCTTGGAACTATTGAAGTGTCATTTGATAGGCTTGTTGTGCTGCTTGTAAGGTGATGTACTGGTTTTCCATGTTTGGTCTTGGTGGTGGTGGTAGAGGATTCAAAATTGTGTGAGATGTTGTAATGAGAGGTGTTTTTGTATTGATGATAGGATTTTGTGTGGTAGACGGTGTGATTGATATGCTAGGTCCTTGAGAGACCACATTTATAGATGGTGTAGTGATTGATTGGTTTGTTTGGATAGGTGCCACTTGGTGTTGCGATATTGGTGGCATGATCAGGGGATTTGGTATGATGGTTTAACTTATGACTGAAGGATTGTTTTGATTTTTTTTTATTGGGGATCGATAAAGGGGGTTTCCTGAAATTGAGGATTGGTGCAGATGTTAGTGGTAGAGGTGGAAATGGTGGGAGGACGGGTGTTGTGTTTCCTTTAGAAAATGATGATGATGAGGGATCAAATATTCCCCCTTTTCCAAATAGTCCTCCTTCTCCTTCTGAAGTCATGGGGAGGGAGACTTGTGTGTTAAGAGGGTATGCCATCATTGCATTGGAAGAGGATGGGCCATTGGGGTCATGAAAGATGAGTAGAATGCATGGGTGTTTCAGATTTAGAGGAATGGATTGACCCAAGATGGTGTTTGCATCCAAGTCTTGGTTGTTAACAAGGGGATGTGTTTGAAGAGCATGAAGCAATGAGCTTCCCTTGTTGACAATAGGTTGAGTTGGAGCAAGGGATGATGTGCATTGTGGGATGGGTTGAATGATGCTTTGGAATGAAGGTGTGAATGAGACCAAGGGAATAATCCCAATAAGTTTCTCCACAATAGTGCTTACATAATAGTTAGAATGGAGTTTAACCCCTTTTTTTGCCAATTCTAGCATGTATTGTGAATGATTGAGCCTCATCCTCATCATGGCAATGACGATTTTGTGCATCTTAGGATTTTGGATCATTTTTATGATTTCATCTTGAGTCATCCCTAGGACATTATTAGTAATGTCCTCCACTTGGAAACCTTCCTCTTGAGGATCTTGTGGGAATGGAGAAAGATTGAGTGAGGGATTGCTAGATCCAATGGGATTGATTTTAGGTGCAGTTTGACTCAAGCCACTTGAAGTGGATGTTTCTTTGTTTGTTTCCATGTTCTTCTTGTGTTGAGCTCTAGTTTGGACCATAAAATGAGGATCAATTTTTAGGAATGTGGAAGGTGAACCTCTAACTCCTTTGATTGATCTAAACTTTAGGTACAAAAAAGAAAGTCTAAGATATTAAGGATCAAAGGATGGTGATGAGATAATTAAAGATGGATGATTGTGAATGATTGAACCCTTAAGGTACCTTAAAGGAGATATTAGACTTTAGGACTTTTGGATTTTTCATGTTGGATTTGATTTTGGATTTTGATTTTGATTTGGTTTGATTTGATTTTGATTTGGATTTGATAATGAACTCATAAACTCCAAGAGGTTAGATGTTCTCTTGGAATAAATTTTTTCCACCAGGTGATAATTTAACTAAGTGTATGAAGAAGGATGCATCTACACACATTTAGCAAAAGAAGATGATTTTGATTTGATTCAAAGGATTTTCCCAAAGTCTAGTATGAAGGATTTTTCCAAGATTTCTAAGAGTTGTTTGTGAGATGGATTTTGATTGATGTTTGAGGGATGGATGAGAGTGTTGATTTTGATCCTAAGTGAACTTAGAGAGACTTTTTTTTACAAGACCTAGGTGTTGAAGAACATGCTATAATTCCTATGTGAGAAACTCAAACCTTTGAAAAATTCTTGTATTTTTAAAATAGTAAAATGAATACAAATTGGGATTGTTCTTTGAAGCACGTTTGTAAAAGTTAAAGACCAATCTCTCTCTAAACTTGTAAAGTGTTGAAAGACATTTCTTAAGAGCTCTTGGACTAAGAATTTTGGACTTTGGTTTTTGGATTTTGATCTTTCAGGAAATCATTTGAGAAAGCACATGTGTGGGGTTCAATTGTTTCTTATCTTTTCTTAATGAGTTCTTTTTACCACAAACACTTTCTTGCCTTAGCTTTTCAAACTAAATGTCTAATTTCCCAATTTCTTCTCATCTCACAAAGTCCATTATGTGGAAATCAAGGAAATCAATGCAATATTTCCCTAATGTTGACTTTAGTGAGAGAAAACTGAGATGTAAATCCAAATACTTAGAAGCCTCTAAGGATGGAATCCCTAGGGCAAGCAATAGCACTTGGATTTTTTCAAAGGTATTTGCTTCCTCTAAAGGGCTTGAAATTTAATGATCATGGTTGAATGTTTGGTTGTTCAATATTTTGATCTAAGTAAAGTGTTTTGATTCCAAAATGATACACAACCCTAGGATAGAAAGAGAATATTTTTTGAATTCCCACTTGGATAAATCTAGCTGTGCTTATTTAGAGTGGATTACTAGAAGCTTGATCACAATGGCTCCCCTCGACAACACACACTTCTCATGATAGCCAAGATTTAGTTCTCATGAATCTCCCATGAAGAACTTCTCATATCTATGAAAAATCACAAAAATGTGGGCTGGCTTCAGAGGTCCAACCTCTTGCACCAACAAATAGAAAGGGATTTTGGCTTCTACACAAATTGGTTCTTAGTCAGGGTGATCAGGGACATGGCACCTTGCAAGTGTCCAGCAAGCCACCAAAGGCTTTAATTAATCCTACTAGGGGCACTTATACTTTTTACAATAGTACACCATTCTAAAAGACACTATACGGTTGAGGCCTACATACCATGAGGACTTGATAGTTTAGTCTTATCCATTTGTATACCGGCCTGAGTGAAAAACCAATTAGATTCACCTTTGAATTGGTCTTAGGAAGGCACCTCTAAATGTGAATAATAGCAAGAAAGAACATCTATAGTTCGATCAAAAAAAAATTCAAGAACAAAGATAGAACACACAAAATATACTTAACTCACACTAGAAAGCTTTGTTCAATTTTATGAGCCCAAATTGTAGTGTGGAGGCAATCTTTTCAGCAACTTAATATCACCAAAATACTTTTGATTCCCAAGATCACTGTGAAGTGCAAGAGAAGTGTATACGCCTTGTAAATGATATTACTTTGTAAAAATGATTACAAAAAACAAAAAAACACATGTTCATTTTAGATTTCAAAAGAAACAATGGATTTTTTTATAGCACCAAGATGTGTGAAGTTTTCTTGTTCAATTTTTTAGAACCCAAATTGAAATCTAATAAGTGTCTAATGTTCTTTTTAACCCTTTGAAACAAAAATAAAGCATTCGTAATGCTCTTTTTAGAGCCCAAAAAGAAGTGAGATGGCCTAAAACAGAAATGAAAGTGGAAAATGGAAGCTCTAAGCATTTAAAAATGCTTTGTCAATTTCAATTTCAATGCTCAATTTTCTTCAATTCCAAAATTCTTCAAAGATTGCTTCTTATTTTTCAATGTTGCAAGTCCCTTGTGCAAATGAAATCTCTCTTCCTTACTACAAACATCACAAATATGAGTTATGCATGCATTCCAAAATGATAAAAATATACACAAGACATGTCAACCATTTGAAAAAACCTTTAAAAGAGAGGAATGAAATAAAATTGAATTGAAAAGGCACATGAGTTCTTTATGATGAATTTAACTCAATAATAAATTTCAATACATTTTCAATTTACACCCACTTTTATAAAAGGATAATTGATTTCAAAACCTCATGCACCCAACATCTTCTAGTTAGCAACAAAATTAATCATAGATCAACAAACTTATTTAAATTCAAATAGAAAATATTTTTTCCCTTTTTCAGATATAAAGGATGGTGACCAAATTGTATCATTTAAAAGCACTTGTAAGAAAAAAATCTAAATCACTAGCCCAACATATCTAGATGAATGGTAACATTTTGATTCTTAGCCTACAAAACATCCAATAAATATTTTACTTTGAGAAAGCAAAGATATAATAAAGCATGAATTAATAAATCCACAACAATTAATAAATTATCCAAATTTACTAAGAGAAAACATATAGCTCTAGATTTAAAGAAACAATGAAGAGGACTCCTTTAATGCACACAGTGGGAAACTGTCAAATGTTGAAGTTGCAAGGACTATGTCGCTCATGTATGCTTTGCAAGTCATGCTATAGCAAAGTTTCTACCCTTTACTGTATCATAACACTGGAAATTGTTGCAATGGTGGCCCTTTCTATGATGAGTTCTTTGAAAGGGACATTCAATTCAACTAGAAAATTTCTTCAACACCAGTGGTAAAAGGAATGGAGGATTAACAACCATTTCCTTAAAATGAAAGGGTTTGCATTGCAATAGGTACCACGTGGTGAAGTGGATTCAAACTAGTAGAACTAATTCCTTGAAGGTTCACCCCTTCTTTATTAAAAGAAATAACCCAATTCCACTTCACCTTTCTAATGTTTTCCTGCTCTCCTCTATTGATGGATGTTTTATCACTTCTCAACACAAGCAATGCATAGCCGCATTACCTCTCTTGAGAGGCAATCTTCTACAACAAGTTGTAGGAAATTACCCCAAGGTCTCTCGGGTGTCAAGTCATGCCTTGCTTGGAATGTCTCAATTGGTTCAATGTGATCTTGCTAGTAATCAAAAGGTATCCTTACATAAGTTAAGTTGGAGGTGAATTGGTCCTTCAAATGGAGTTCTTAAGGTGTGGAAATTGATGTACAGTTGTTGCAAGTTCAAAACAACTGTCTAGAACTCTATTTCATCGTCAGATTTGGCTTTAGAATGTGCAATGAAACTTGTCTTAAGTTACTATTTAAAATAAAATTCAAAATGGTAGGGCAAGAGGAAAGTTCCTAGATCTGAAACTACTAATGAATAGTGATAATGGAGGATGCTATAGTGAACAACCTTCCCAAAACTAAGTTCCACTTAACCAAATTAACTCATAGTCTCATGAAACTAGTGCAATCTTCTAAGGTCTATAGATTTCAACCACTCATTCACCATAAGGAATGAACAAAATATAGAATTCAAGTACAACATTCAATTCATGTCCAGACTAGCTTTGCACTGCTATTTATCATCAATAAACAACAAAAACCATGGACAAGGAAGGGAATTAACAAAACAAAATTCTTCAATACCAATGAACAACATCAAATAATCTACTAACAACATGCTAAACACATAGAACATCAATGAAAATCTATTCAAATCCACTAACTATGAGGAGAAGAATCATGAAACATGAAATTGGAACTCAAGAATCCACCAAAATCAATGAATTTCTATTAAAATTCCAATAGCATGTCTTTACAACAACTCAACTCTCTCTTGAAAATAAGAGGAGACCCCCTATTTATAGAGTCCAAAAAGAAAATTGAATGGCCAAGATTTAATCTAATTCTATGGCCAAGATTCACTACAAATTAGGGTTTCACCTACCCCCAAATATTCTACAATATAAAATACATCTTTGTCTTCTAGCCTATTTTGTCTTCTAGTGAGCAACGTTGTAGCAATTTTGTCCTTTAGTTGGCTGCCTTTGCTACAACTATACTGTGAGGAATTCATCATCAATCAACAAATTTCCTTCATGTTTCTTCATAGTAGCATATTCAATGAACTTGCTGATCAATGTTTGGAGCTTTTTCCACTCCACAATATCGGATTGGAATAATTGGAAGTTCAATTTCCTGGATCGGCCAGTGATTACATCCCAATCTTTGTCACATTTGGGTGTATTCTTTATCACTTGCTCAGATTGAGTGAAGGCTCGAGTAGAAAAATCCATGAAATATAGTGTGATTGTATCTGTGGCTCCATTCTCCATCTTCTGATGGAAGTATGGCTTTATTTTCTCCAGATTTAACTCGATGAAAGGCATGTCAAATTCCATCATTAGCTTTAGGTACTCCTCACAAATCATTCTGATTTCCTTGCCCCAATCAATATCAAGCTTCACTTCATGGAGCACCCATTCCAATATTTCTTTTCTGTGATCAAGGCCCAATTTCCAAGTTTCTACAAGGAAATGATCATCTTTTTCCAACACAAGCTCCTTTTCCTAGGATTTCACATGTATCTTTAGGAAAGCCTCAAGTTTGGGGTACATAATTCTATACAGCTTTGGGAAGTTGGTGCAGAATTTCTTTATGCCCTCAAGTTTTTTTTGCACCTCTAGGAACTTATTTTTTGTCCTAGCAGCATGGTTGATGCCCATATTTCCATTATAAACCACCCATCAAAACCAATCCTTAATGGTCTTCATCCAGTTCTTTCTCCTTTCTAGCTTGTTGATATGAATTTTTTAGAGTAGTAGAGGAGTAGCTGATGATTTTAAGGGTAGCTCCTCAATCGAGGACCATTATTATATGTAGGTTGTTAGTTCTGCTACTTGTGCTTTTAATTCCTCCTTAGAGGACTTGTCCTTATTCATGTGATGCACAATACTAGCAACTGATCCTTGAAGATGATCAATTTTATGTTCCCTCATGGTCATTCCTAGGTCAATGGTAGAGATATTATAGCCAAATTCTTCTCCTTCTACCACTAGAGTAGCTATTTGCATGGTCCTGGATCTTGAGGCATCCATTGTTAAGTGGGACTTGACCCTTGGTTTCTTTTCCTTCTTTGCGCTTATTTGTGCCCAAGCCAAGATGGCCTCTATTCTTGCTTTCAGATCCATGAGAATGGGGGCCTTCTTCTGCAGTTGTTTTTCTACCCATTCAAGCATCTGGGACCCCTCTTTTGGTGATTCACAATCACCTTCCTCTTCTTGAGTATGCTTAGTTTCCATTTCTTTGTTGCCTGAAACCTTTTGTTTTGTCTTTTCTTCCTCCTCTTTATCTGAATCTTGAATAAATATTGTATACACCTAAAAATGGTCATCACCTTTAATTAAATAAACACTAACTATTTGATTAATATTCCAACTATATATAAATAAATGCTCAATTTATTTATATTGTTAATTTTCTAAATTCTCCAAATCTAAAACATATTCTTCTAAATTAATTAAATAAACAAGGTTCCCTAAACATGTTTTATTTAATTAATCTTCACTAAATTCAATTAGGAATTAGAGCACATTACTACAACCTTTTGTGCCACCTCACCAAGGTCACATGAAAATAAATAACTCTAATTTTTAATTAGATTTATCTTCAACTCATTTCAAAAAGCACATGGCTCATTTCCTCCCACACTTCCAACAATTTTGGAGCACATCACTTATTCTTCCCACACTTCCACCCACTTTTAGAGCACATGATTTATTCCTCCCACACTTCCACCAATTTTGGAAGCACATGGTCTTCTCTTCACACACTTGAATCTTCCATCCAAATGGCATGTTTCCCATTGGTCAAGAGATTCTCCCATCCAAATGGCATGTTGTCTTTGGTCAAGGGGAGAACATCTTGATTCTCTTCATCTTCACCATCCATTCTTCTTATTCGATCTAGACCATTGATTATTGCCACCTCACTATATGCTTGGAAAAGGCTATAAATACAACCCTTGGGCCTTGTATTTTGCATCCACATTTGAAGTAGAGTTATTATGTAGGTTTATCATTGGAGCTTGGAGCATTCTTGGAGTCTTATAGATAGTTTTTATATCATTTTTACATCTTAGATTAACATATTGCATCATAGTTGCATTTTATGTCCCATCTTGCATCATAGTTTCATTTTAGATTAGTTCATTTTAAGTTTGAATTTGAGCAAATGGAGTATCATGCATAGATCATTCTAGATCACTACCATAGTATCCACCTCCACTTGTTCATTTATCATCAACATCATCCTTCACTCATCATAGCCTTCATCATCATTGTTTGCATATAGTTTCATATAGGCATTAGATTAGCTTGCATGTTGAGTGCTAATCTTGTTTCTTAAGTGTCATTCTAATAGCCTTTGTGCACATAGAAATATGAGGGCCAAAAAGGTTAAAAAGAATCATTGAAGAATAGAGGACAATGAGATGTTCTTGGAAGATTTATCTTTATTGCAACTTAGAATAGTTTACTGTGCTTTGAATCTTTGAATATAAATTGTTTCATTAAGGTTTGTGTTGATACTAACTTTGTTCATTTCACACACACACAAAATGGCTCCCACTGTGGGGCCTTGCCCCATTTATTACACTAACATTCTTGAAAATTTATGTTCATAGGTTCAAACGTGAGCCTCTTGGAGCCTCTTGGAGCCTCTTGCACCCATTTTGGAGCCTCTTAGAGCATCTTGGAAGCCTTTTGCACCTATTTTGGAGCCTCTTGGAGCCTCTTGGAACCTCTTACACCTATTATGGCCCCTTTGGTCTCTATTTTGGTCTCCCCTTAACTGGGTGATCAAAAAGCTAGACCCATTCACTTTTCATGTGCGATTGTGAGTGGAGTATATGGCGTGTGTTCTCTCTTTATTCATGTGGAACAAAGACTGATTAAACTATGAGTATACTTGCTCAGTTTTTTTTATCTTAGAGGGTCTACCTTGTGGGAAAAAGTACTCACCCAAGGGAATGACCCAACCAGTAACACGCTAAAGCCAAGCACATTTCCAGCCAGCATATAAGTGTGGATACTAGAACAAAGGCTTGTATTAGGCAGTTGGTTCCAACGATAAGGGCATCAATGTTGTCTCACCGCATGGGTTAATCCCTATGAATGAAAAGTCCTTACTAAAAACCTTGTTGTAGTTTGACCAAATCCTTTATCTATTCTTTGGTGCAGCAACGGTCGTTGTGAAGGCATCCACATTCTCACAATTCTTAGTAGAGATGAAAAGTATTCCATGGGATATTCATGGGTATTAGTGCTTGGCTGCCTCAAGAAGTGAGTGTTATGGAGGGGAGCCAGTGGGGTCAAGCATCTAGTCATCCACTAAGAAAAAGTGCAGTTGGGGTAAAACCTATGTGGAATCCAAAAGAATACAGTCTTTCACATGCTAGGAAATTGTTGGATGGTGTGATGTGATGTTGATACATGGTTGTCATTGATGTCAACACTATTAGCATTTGATATTCTAAGTGTTGTAAATGTTGAGGATATTGAGAAAATTACAAGTGAATGTGTTCTAGGTTCCTAGTGGAACTGTGTAGGTCATGAAGGAATTACATTATGTACATAAAAGGTTAGTTGTTGTGGATCAAAGGGTTTAATGTTGAGTATATCTATATCATCTACTGGAAGTTTCAGAGGTCCACATGAACTCGTGTGCAAGTTGTGGTTTGACAGTGTTTTATGGTCTCTGTCAGAGTTTCTGAGTGAAGATTGTATGTTCTTAGTTATCTCGGTTGTCGTGGATGTCTCTCTACTATTTCTTGGTGTTTTCATATGTCTCTAGTTCATCCTCTATCTTTGTGGTATGTCCACATGATCTGATGAAGCTTGTGATTGAAAATATTTTCATGTGCATGTTCAGTTTTTCTTGTTCTTGAATGACATGTTGATGCTAGCGTGTTGTGGATGTTCGAGGCATGATTAATTGGAGTATTCTTGTTTTGGAGAAGTGGATTTGGGTCCCCACTATGTTGTGGCTGACCTTGGTGGGTGCACATTGAAAATTTAATTGTGAATTTAAGCCAACATTGAAAATATATTCTTTTCCTCTAGGCGACTTTGTTATAATGAAATCTTTGTGGTGGATATATAAGAAGAAATTTTGTAGAAGTATGTGAAGTATGGTTAGTGTGTTAAGTATGAATTATGTGCTCTTGTGTGCATAAGTGAAAATATCATTGAAGAGAAAGTGTGTAGAAGGTTGAGAGAATTATGCAGAAGTATTGTGCCTAATTGGAACTATAATATGGCTTAGACTGAAGCCATTCTCTTAGTTCAAATTTCTGGATGGTTTTAATCCGAATCTTTCTATAAGACAGTGAGTCTTCTATTTGTAATTGAGTAGTGAGCACTAGGCAGTGAGCCTGAATGCATGTGCATTCCCCTTATTATTCTTCCTTATACTTTTAACAGAGTATAATCTTGTGGACTAACATCCACCATGGTTTTTCCCCTAACAGGGTTTCCACACAAAAATCTTGGTGTTCTTTGTCTCTTTGATGTGTTAATTGCTTATGGTTAATTTTGTATTCATCAAATCTAAGATTAAAGTTATGTTAAGTTTGTAAAGTTTAAATTTCTATGACAATTGATTAACCCCCCCTCTCAGTTGTTTGTCCTTTCTTTTTCCAACAATTGTTATCAAAGCTAGTTCCTTTAAAGAAAATTCTAACAACTTGAGGTGATCTAGGATGGAAACATTCAAGAACGACAACCCTAGATTTAATGGCACCAACTACTCACTATGGAAATTTAGGATGCAATTTCATTTATAGTGCATTGGAGATGTTATCTGGAAGATTACAAAGAATCAATACACTATTCCTACAAATGGACCCTCCACTCTTGATGAGATCAAGGATGCAGAAATAAATACTAGAGCCATTGAAGCATTGGTGAGTGCTCTAACATATTTGGAGATGGCCAATGTGGTAGGCCTGCAGATAGCTCATGAGATCTAGATAAAGTTGGAAACTTTATATGAAGGAGATACACAAGTAAAGATGGCTAAGCTACAAAGTTTGAAAGGTAAGTATGGAAACCTAAAAATGGGTGAAGATGAGAATATTACTCCTTTTATGCAAAGAGTAAATGAGATAGTGCTAGGTATTGAATGTGTCGGAAGTTCAGTAAGTGAAGATGAAATTGTGGCTAAGATACTCAGATCCTTATGTCCCTCCTACAAGTTGAAAGTTCATGGTATTGAAGAGTTTATGTCTGTAAAAAAGATGACAAGAGACACATTTATAGGAAAGCTTGCTGATTTTGAAATAAGTGAATTTGGTGAATCCACACTGAAGATTGAATCTACATTCAAAGCTACTGTATCTAGCAGCTACAAGTGAAGTTACAATCCTAGAGAGAGTTCTATAAGGGCATCCAAATATGATGAAGAAATGAAACAAATCGAAGACCAAGATAGAGAAGTTATAGAACTGGAAGCACTCATTGCAAAACAAGAAGGAAGAGGAAAAGGTAAGTATGAATATGTATTACCTATTAAATTTTTTTCATATAGTAAAATAGGTCACTTTGCATCAAGATGTCCTGAAAGAGTTCCTACGTCTAAACCTAGAAAACCTATATTTTAGAAGAAATGCTACTTTGTTGAAGAAGCAGTAACAGATGACAAGTTTGATAAAGATGTTGGAAATAAGGATGATTGGGATTTTATTGCTACCATTGAAAATAAGCTTGAAATTACTAAATCCACTGAAGAAAAGAGAGATCTTGCAGCCCATGTTGAGGGGAAATATGAATGGGTCATTGATAGTGGATGCTCACATCATATGACTAGTGATAAAAGCAAGTTTGTGAATCTAGAAGAGTATGATGGTGGGGTTGTGAGATTTGGAGACTATAATGCTTGTGTGATTCATAGTAGAGGCTTTATTAGCCTTGGTGGTAAAGAAAATACTGATGATGTTCTCTATGTTGAAGGCTTGGAGAATAACTTGTTAAGTGTTGCAAAGATGGTGCATAAGGGATATGATCTACAGTTCAAGGATAGAAAATGCCAGATTCATGGAAAATTTGGAAACATGATTGCCACTGGTGTGTAGACTTAAGGTAACATCTTTCATTTGAATACTGCTAATGGTAGTGGCTTAAATGCTCAAGTAGATGAAAGTTGGTTATGGAATAGGAGATTGTGTCATGTAAACTTTGACAACATCATTAAGATAAGTTCCACTCAAGCAGTAAGAGATCTGCCTAAATTAGTGAAGCCTGCTAATGTAATCTATCAACAATGTCAACTGGGTAAACAAACTAGAGTTTCTTTCTGAAGCAAGAAATTTTACTCAAATAATGTGTTAGAGCTATTACATACTAATTTGTGTGGTCCCTCTAGAGTTAAGAGCATTCATGGAGAAATATATTTTATGCTTGTCATTGATGACTACTCTAGAATGATTTGGGTTTCCTTTTTGAGAGACAAAAGTGAAGCATTAGATAAGTTCAAAAGTTTTAAGGCCATGGTAGAAAAGGAAAAAGGTCTAAAGATCAAATGCCTAAGATCTGACAGAGGTGGAGAATTCATTTCAAAAGAATTCAATACTTACTCTGAAGAGCATGGAATTAAAGGACAATTATCTACTCCCCGAACCCCTCAAAAGAATGGAGTTGCAGAAAGAAAGAATAGAACAATTATGGATGCTTCTAGAACAATGATGGTGGAAGGAAATGTGCTACGATGTACTGGAGTGAAGTGGTAAGTACTACTGCATATACCTTGAATAGAGTAAATGTGAATGGTAATTCTGGTAAGACTCCTTATGAAATATGGTTTGGTCATAAGCCTACTGTCAAAGACTTCAAAATCTTTGGAAGCAAATGCTATATAAAAATATATGATTACATAGGAATGTTTGATGTTAGAAGTGATGAAGGAATCTTCCTAGGTTACTCCACAAAGAGCAAGGCATACAAATGCTACAACAAAAGACTAAGTAAAGTAATTGAAAGTGAAAATGTCAAGGTGGATGAGGATTCAGTCAAATCATCCAAAAGATGTAGCTATGATTTAGATGAAGACATCATGAACCAAGGGAAGAATTCACAATCACCAAATCTACTTCAGATTATTCCATATGTTCTGATGAAGCAACCACAAGTTGTTCCAGTAAATCAAGTCAGCCAAGAAGTGCAGTCAAGTACAACTACACAAGTAAGTTCATAAAACACAGAAGTCTGAGAGAGTCCTAAAACTCCAAGGTATGTAAAGTTGAATCATTTTGAAAGTCAAATCATAGGATACAAGAGCAAAGGAGTGCAAACTATAAAGAAAATTGCTGAAGAATATTGTTTGATTTCCAAGATTGAACCTAAGAATGTCACTGAAGCCTGTCAAGATGTACACTGGCTAGAAGCTATGAAAGAAGAACTATCACAAATTGAAAAGAATGATGCATGGACACTGGTTCTTAGGCCCAAAGACAAGAATGTGATCGGCAATAAGTTGGTATTCAGGAACAAATTGAATGAAGATGGTGAAGTGATCCAGAATAAGGCAAGACTGGTATGTAAATGTTACTCCCAAATGGCAGGTATATATTTTGAAGAGACCTTTGCCCATGTTGCTAGAATTGAAGCAGTAAGACTATTTCTTGCTTATGCTGCTTACAAGAACCACAAAGTTTACCAAATGGCAAACTTGAAGAAGAAGTCTATATTGAACAACCAGACGGATTTCAGCTAACAGATGACGAAGACATGGTTTGCAGGTTAAAAAAATCCTTGTATGGACTCAAACAAGCCCCCATAGCCTGGTATGCTAGACATGACAAATACCTACTGAAGCTTGGATTCTCAAAAGGTACTGTTGACAGTAACTTATATTTCAAGATAGATAATGATAAGGAGTTAATAATAGAAGTTTTTGTTGATGATATCATCTTTAGTGGAGATGATAATTTGTGCATGAATTTTTCTAATGAAATGAAGAATGAATTTTAGATGAGCATGATTGGTGAAATGAAGTTCTGGTGCAGGAGCACCTACTTGATTTCTTGCCTCCATGAGGCCATTTGTAAATAGTTTATCTATTTTGTGTATTGAGTCTTATAATAAGGTTTATAAAACCATTTTAGAGGTTTTTGAGTCTTAGTAATTCATATTTTAATTCATTTGTCAAATAATGTTTAAAGTTGGTCCATATTGTAAAAATTGTAAAAGTTGCTCAAAAACGTTGTCAAGCAACTTGTCAAAAAGTGTCATTAAGGTGTTTTGTCAACAAAATAATCAAAAGGTAGTTGAAAATGGTTGGTTTTATTTTTAAATGTATAAATACACCCTCAAAAACTTGAATTGGGGGTTGGAGATATCATTTTTGAAGTTAAATGAATGGAAACCTCAAGTTTGGTATGCATTTTCTGATTTTTACATTGTTACCAGACTGAAGCTATGTTTTGTACGGAGTTTTATGGGATCAAATAATGGATTATCATATATGGATGGAAATATATCTATTTCTAGTTTCCAATTATTTTTGTCTCATTGAATTTTATCAAGTTTTGTGGAAGATATGATTATTTTGGTGATACTGCCTATTCTTACAATATTGTACAGAATTTACAGTCTGAAAAGTGCGATGGTATAGAATATAAAATATATATTTTGGATTTGAAACCAAATTTATTTTTTTACCATGTGAATCTACTTTCATTTTCTTCAAGTCTCATCAAATTTCATTAAGATTTGAATGAGTTATGACCATTTTTGTGAGGGCAGGTCTGAACCCTACCTAGGGTTTGCAGTTTTGGGAAAAATATAATAACTTTCATTTCAACCATTGGATCTTCCTAATAATTTGAGGAAGAGTATATAACTATGTTTTCTTCAATATCACTAGAGGGATTGGCTTAATTATTTGTTTTGTAGAAGTTATTAATGACTGTTCATGGCAATAAATTGTGGGCTGCCATAGTTATGTTTCCAATGTGATATACAATGTTTAATAACATGTGTTATACAAAGATTATTTTTGATTATTTTTGAAGGTTTGTGATATGTGTTTTGAATCCTCATAGCTATACATCAAATTGGTATCAAAGCCTAGAAAATATATGGTCTGGTGAAGTTTGTTAGTTTTTTGTTGGTGTTTGTAGTTGTGTGTTGTGCAGGTTGAGGAAGGAACCTGATTGCCTAGGTGTGGCAAAGTGAAGTGGAAGCAAGGAGAGACTTGCTTGTGGAGATATATTTGTTGAGAATATTGGAAAGATTTTTTCAGGCTGAGGATTCAAGAAAGAAGAAGGAAAGAGAGGAAAAAGAGTTGAGAAAGATGGAGAGAAAGAAGGTGAGACAAATAGAGTTTGAGAATGCCTTGGAAAAGATAAGTCAAGGGTTGGAAAGATTAGACAAAGAACACCAACTTCTTAAGAAAGAAATAAGGAGTTGGAATATACCAATATCAAAGAGGGTAAGATGGCCTCTAAAGAATATTATGAAGAAGCAAAGAAAATAGAAAAAGTCAGAAAATGAGGAAGAGGTAAAGTTTGAATCTACTATTCAAGTTGAGCAAGGTAAGTTACAAGTTGAGATGCATGATATTCCAATTGTGTTTGAAGATGAACATGTTGATGTTGAGATTAATGATATGGTTGTTGTTGGTACTCAAGTAGTTGATGAAATTGTTCTTGATGAACAAGTTGAGAAGGTTGTTGATGTTACTGATAACCTTGCTATTGATACTCATCTTGATGATGATAAAGTTGTTGATAACATTGATGTTGATATTCATGATCAAGTTGTTGTTGATAATAAAGTTGTTAATAAAGATGTTGCAGATTTTTTGCTAATGAGGTATATGAAGGTTTGAAAGAGTATGATGCAGGTTATGGTTATGGTGAAAATGTTGTTTTATGGTACTCTAATGTGAAAATGTTGTTTAAATGTGATATGTGTTTTGAATTCTCATCATTAGAGTACCATAAAACAACATTTTCACCATAACCATAACCTGCATCATACTCTTTCAAACCTTCATATACCTCATTAGCAAACAAATCTGCAACATCTTTATTAACAACTTTATTATCAACAACAACTTGATCATGAATATCAACATCAATGTTATCAACAACTTTATCATCATCAAGATGAGTATCAATAGCAAGGTTATCAGTAACATCAACAACCTTCTCAACTTGTTCATCAAGAACAATTTCATCAACTACTTGAGTACCAACAACAACCATATCATTAATCTCAACATCAACATGTTCATCTTCAAACACAATTGGAATATCATGCATCTCAACTTGTAACTTACCTTGCTCAACTTGAATAGTAGATTCAAACTTTACCTCTTCCTCATTTTCTGACTTTTTCTATTTTCTTTGCTTCTTCATAATATTCTTTAGAGGCCATCTTAACCTTTTTGATATTTGTATATTCCAACTCCTTAGTTCTTTCTTAAGAAGGTTTTCTTTGTCTAATCTTTCCAACCTTTGACTTATCTTTTCCAAGGCATTCTCAAACTCTATTTGTCTTGCCTTCTTTCTCTCCATCTTTCTCAACTCTTTTTCCTCTCTTTCCTTCTTCTTTCTTGAATCCTCAGCCTGAAAAAATCTTTCCAATCTTCTCAACAAATCCATCTCCACAAGCAAGTCTCTCCTTGCTTCCACTTCACTTTGCCACACCTAGGCAATCAGGTTCCTTCCTCAACCTACACAACACACAACTACAAACACCAACAAAAAACCAACAAACTTCACCAGCCCATATCTTTTCTAGGCTTTGATACCAATTTGATGTAGAGATAGGAGGATTCAAAATACATATCACAAACCTTAAGCAATAATCTAAAACAATCTTTGTATAACACATGTTATTAAACATTGTATATCACATTGGAAACATAACTATGGCAGCCCACAATTTATTGCCATGAACAGTCATTAATAACTTCTAAAAAAAAAATAATGAAGCCAATCCCTCCAGTGAGATTGAAGAAAAAACAGTTATATACTCCTCCTCAAATTATTAGGAAGATCCAATGGTTGAAATGAAAGTTATTATATTTTTCCCAAAACTGCAAACCCTAGGTAGGGTTCAGACCTGCCCTCACAAAAATGGTCATAACTCATTCAAATCTTAATGAAATTTGATGAGACTTGAAGAAAATGAAAGTAGATTCACATGGTAACAAAATAAATTTTGTTTCAAATCCAAAATATAGATTTTATATTCCGTACCATCGCACTTTTCAGACTGTAAATTCTGCACAATATTGTTAGAATAGGCAGTCTCACCAAAATAATCATATCTTCCACAAAAATTGATAAAATTCAATGAGACAAATAATTGGAAACTAGAAATAGAGATATTTCCATGCATATATGATAATTCATTATTTGATCCCATAAAATTCTGTACAAAACACAACTTCAGCCTGGTAACAATGTAAAAATCAGAAAATGCATACCAAACTTGAGGTTTCCATTCATTTAACTTCAAAAATGATATCTCCAACCCCCAATTCGAGTTTTTGAGGGTGTATTTATACATTTAAAAATAAAACCAACCATTTTCAACTACCTTTTTATTATTTTGATGACAAAACACCTTAATGACACTTTTTGACAAGTTGTTTGACAACGTTTTTGAGCAACTTTTACAATTTTTACAATATGGACCAACTTTAAACATTATTTGACAAATGACTTAAAATATGACTTACTAAGACTCAAAAACCTCTAAAATGGTTTTATAAACCTTATTATAAGACTCAATACACAAAATAGATAAACTATTTACAAATGGCCTCATGGAGGCAAGAAATCAAGTAGGTGCTCCTATACCAAGTTCTTACTAGGATTGCAAGTTTCACAATTGGATCAAGGTATTTTCATATCTTAGTCCAAGTATGTGAAAGAACTGTTAAAGAAGTTTGGTATGGATGATTCTAAACTGGTTGGTACACCCATGGTAACCAAATGTAAGTTGACACAAAATGATTATTCTCCTAAGAAAAATCAAACTAGATATAGATCAATGATTGGAGGATTACTCTAATTGACACAGACAAGGCCAGATATTATGCATGCTATATGTATGGTTGCAAGATTTCAAGTTGATCTAAAAGAATCACATGTAACTGCTATCAAAATAATTTTCAAATACTTGAAGGGCACTGTTGATTTTGGACTTTGGTATTCAAAGGATGATGATCTTACACTATGTACTTATACAGATGTTGATTGGGCTGGTGATGTGGATGACAGAAAGAGTAATAGTGGTGGTGATTTCTTCCTTGGGAAGAAGCTAGTATCCTGGTTAAGCAAGAAGCAGAGCTCTATTTCTCTATCCACTACTAAAGCAGAATATATTGTTGTTGCCAATAATTGAACTCAGGGGCTATGGATGAAACAAATGCTGAAAGATGTCAAGGTGATATATGAAGAACCTATTGCAATATAAAATGACAACTCAAGTGCAATAAATATATCAAGGAATTTGGTACTACACTCGAAGACCAAGCATATATCAATAAAGTTTCACTTCTTAAGGGATAAAGTGAATGAGAAGGAAGTTAGACTAGAGTATGTGCCTACAAAAGAACATATTGCAGATATCTTTACAAAGCCATTGTCAAAAGATACTTTTGAGTATCTTAGAGGAATTCTAGGGGTAGTTACCCCTCTTGACAAGAACTAAAATGATGCACTTACTTACATCAATCTGTGAGCTGCATTGCTATATTTTAATACAGATTGATGTTTTTGTGGCTGCTACTCAGGGGGAGTAGTTAGATGTGCAAAGATATGGTTCAGAACATGTGTGTGGAAAGGTCATAGTTACCTTTTCCATTGATGTCAAAGGGGGAGAAGTGTAATGTGAAAAATGTTAATATCTAAGGGGGAGAAGTGCAGAATGAAAAATCTTTCCAAGAAGAAGAGCAATTGTGTAGTGTGTTGGGTTGATAGTATTTTTCACATCATGTGTTTCCATCAAGGCCAAAGGGGGAGATTGTTGGGAAATTTTTGGATGGTGTGATGTGATACTGATACATGGTTGTCATTGATGTCAACACTATTAGCATTTGATATTCTAAGTGTTGTATATGTTGAGGATATTGAGAAAATTATAAGTGAATGTGTTGTAGGTTCCTAGTGGAACTGTGTAGGTCATGAGGGAATTACATTATGTACATAAAAGGTTAGTTATTATG
This sequence comes from Sequoia sempervirens, assembly GCA_007258455.2. Lineage (NCBI taxonomy): Eukaryota > Viridiplantae > Streptophyta > Pinopsida > Cupressales > Cupressaceae > Sequoia > Sequoia sempervirens. Next base: position 204,519,638 of record VDFB02168118.1, on the reverse strand, counting down.
GTTTAATGTTTAGTATGTCTAGATCATCTACCAGAAGTTTCAGAGGTCTGCATGAACTTGTGTGCAACTTGTGGTTTGACAATGTTTTGCTAGTCTTTGTCAGAGTTTCTAAGTGAAGATTGTATGTTCCTGGTTATCTCGGTTGTTTTGGATGTCTCTATGCTATTTCTTAGTGTTTTCAAATGTCTATAATTCATCCTCTATCTTTTTGGTACGTCCACATGATCCGATGAAGCTTGTGATTGAAAATATTTTCTTGCGCATGTTTGGTTTTTCTTGTTCTTAGCTGACATGTTGATGCTAGTGTGGTGTGGATTTTTGAGGTGTGATTAATTGGAGTATTCTTGTTTTGGAGAAGTGAATTTGGATCCCCACTATGTTGTGGCTGACCTTGGTGGGTATGCATTGAAAATTTATTTGTGAATTTAAGCTGACATTGAAAATATATTCTTTTCCTTTGGCCGACTTTGTTATGGTGAAATATTTGTGTCGAATATACAAGAAGCAATTTTTTGGAAGTATGTGAAGTGTGGTTAGTGTGTTGAGTATGCGTTGTGTGCTCTTGTCTACATAAGTGCGAATATCATTGAAGAGCAAGTGTGTATAAGGTTTAGTGAAGTATGCAGAAGTACTATGCCTAATTGGAAGTATAATCAGGCTTAGATAGAAGTCATTCTCTCAATTCAAATTTCTAGATGGTTTTAATCTAAACATTTCTTTAAGAAAGTGAGTCTTCTATTTGTAATTGAGCAGTGAGCTCTAGGGAGTGAGCCTGAATGCATGTGCATTCCCCTTATTATTCTTCCTTATACTTTTAACATAGTATAATCTTGTGGACTAACATCCACCATGGTTTTTCCCCTAACAGGGTTTCCATGCAAAAATATTGGTGTTTTTTGTATCTTGGATGTGTTAATTTCTTATGGTTAATTGTTTATTCATCATATCCGAGATTAAAGTTAAGTTAAGTTTGTAAAGTTTAAATTTCTGCGACAACTCATTCACCAACCCCACTCTCAGTTGTTTGTCCTTGTTTTTGCCAACATCACAACCTTAGGAGTGTACATGTGCTTGATTTGTGTTTATCCAATGGTTTTCAAAATAAACAAAATGTCACATATTGAAGGTGAAAACCTTGATTCAAAATTGCATTTAGTGAAACAACCAAGTCTTTCATTGAAAAATCAGGAAAACCAAGCAACTTTTCAAAGAAACTTTCAAAAAACCAAGTCTGAACCTATTTTGGCACCTTTGGTCTCTATTTTGGTGCCTTTTGTCTCTGTTTTGGTGCCTTTTGTAGAACACAAAACACTGACCTAGGTTCATCTTTTTTCCAACAATCAGTCTTATCTTGGGAATCCTCAGAAGTATTCAACCAATCCTTAGGTAAAACAGAGTCTAAACATGCATGTTACCAAATGATTTGAACATGAAAGATTAAGATTCAGAAACCAAAGTCCATACCTCTTAGTCCAAAAGAACATCAAAGATAGTTATCAACACTTTACATATTTAGAGAGAGGTTGACCTTTAATTTCTACAACAGAGCTTTCAAGAACAATCCCAAACTATACATGTTTTACTATTGTCAAAATACACAACTTTTCCAAAGATTTGAGTACCTCATTTAGGGAGAACATTTACCGTTGGTTTCATAGTTTGAACCAAAACTTCAAAATTGTTTCATGTCCAAGATCCTTCCTTAGGTACCTTAGAAGTCTAAACTTGTTCAAATTGACCTCTACAAGTGGAATTTTCAAACATAAACCAAGATCTAACATCACAAAGTACCAACATCAGCAAATTTATCACACCTTTGATTATTAGGCCTAGTTTCATCATCAGGATTTATCATCCTCTCATCACAAAACAAAGGTACATAGTCAAATCCAACTTAGTCTCATTAGAATTTGTCATTCTATTTGACTTAGTTGTAATCCTTGTTACTTTTCCAAAACCTAGATCAAAGTTTAGTCTAAATTATAAAACTTCTATTCCCATTCAAACAAGGTTGTAAAAACAAAATCTCAAGGAAAAGGAACTTGAAAGTCAAAACATTGAAGAGCTAAACATTGAAACTCCAACCATTGAAACTTTGAACATTGAAATTCTAATCATTGAAACTCCAATCATTGAGACTTAAAACACTAAAACTCAAGATAGTGAAACAAAAAACACCATCCTAGAGGCTGAAGAGAATCCTTTTCATGGACTAAACAACACTAAAGAAGAAGAAGTGACCAAAGAAGATATCCAACATGCTGAACAAGACCCCAATTTCCATGAGTTTTTAGAAAATATTTTTTAAAGAAATGAGGAAAAAAACCTCCTTATGCTAGCCAAACAAGGTTCCAAATTACCAGAAGACTTTGATGTGAATCAATTAAAGGCTCCACCCAAAAAGCCTAAAAACGATCATTAACAAGTAGTTGTCATGACTCATCTAGTAAACAACCTCCAACAACAAATGTTTGACATGCAAAAGGGAACTTCAAAATGATACTTGATCCAATACATTTGTCCTTATCTATTTGATCAAAGTATTCACATGATACCCTTTACCAAACATTGTGAGTTCCCAAAGTATGGAAAATATAATGGCAAAACCGATCTGATAGACCATGTGAGAAAGTTTAGAAATACGAGTCTTGAATTTGCCTATGATGAAACTTATTTGATGAGATTATTCCCAAGAAGCTTAGGTGGACATTGTCTTGAATGGTTCCCCAAACTCACCCCACCAATTAACAACTTTGAGGAATTAGTCAACAAGTTCATCACCCAATATTCTTACAACATTCAACATGACATCACCATGAAAGATCTTTGTAACTTGAAACAAAAGAAGGGTGAATCGATACTTGTGTTCTTGCAAAAATGGAGAAGGTTATTTGCATGATATTCTCATCCCGTACCATAAAATAAAAAAGATAGCAATCTTTATTGACAACCTTAACGACGAGATGAGTTATAGATTAGAATTAGAATGTCCCCCAACCTTCAAAAAATTGATTCAAAATGGGATTAAAATCGAGGATGCCTTAGTCAAGAGAGGATTCATCAAGATATACAATGAAAAAAGCTCATAAAACTCCTCCAACAATTACAATAGTGCACAACAAACCTAAGTTTTGGCAATGAATCAAGAACATTGGAAACAAGATTGGTACAGTCGAAGGTCAAAATACAAAACCTTTATTCAACCTAATTGCAGCCACACCAAAAATAATTAGAATAAAAAACCCCCCAACAACCAAGGAAACAACCAAAACAATAATCAAGGAAACAATCAAGGCAACAACCAAGGCAACAACCAAAATGTCAACCAAAGCAACAATCAAGGTAATACGGGATCTAGGATACCATCGAGCATCCTCAAATTGAAGGAGGTTCACACCTTTTGGGTAATCACCAGAATCAACATTAAAAGAACTTCTCAAAGCTAAGGTCATAACTCTACTAGAAGCAAGAAATTGGGAACCACAAGTTAAACCCCTGTGGTGGAACGAAGCCCATTTTTGTGGGTTTCACCGCAACAAGGGACATAAAACCAATGATTGCATGCAATTGAAACACTTGATATAAGATCTAATTGACAAAAAGACGATATTGGTAGAAGAACTCTAGACCAACAATGACCATGGGACATTCAAAAACCCTCTACCAAACTATGAGAAAGGAGAGTCTTCATCATCAAACAACAAGGGCAAGAACATAAACTATGTCTATGATGCCACCATTCTACATATTGAGGTGGTTGATGATCCTACTCATGACACATCAGATCTTATTGCAAATAATAACTCAACCAACGACAACATCATTGAACATGAACAAGACATAATTACAATTGAAAATCATCACCATAATGTTGACACTACCTCACATCAAATCAATGTTATCAAAATCAGGGAGCAACATGACAACACACCCGTCAATGCAATCACACGAGGACAAGCCAAGGTAACATTGAAAGGAGCTACCCCTTCCACATCCAAATAAATTGCTATCCCTGCAACCCAATAAAACATAGTGGATCAATTGTAGAAGATACCCAAACAAATATCCATATTGGAACTCCTCATATTTCTCCTTCCCACAAGGAAATATTGGAACAAGCTCTAGTTTCAAACACGATACCCAAAAATCTAGAAGTTTTCCAATTCCAAGCTATGGTGAGACATTTGACTGCACTGCATTTCTTATCCTTTTCTAAACATGATGATGTATCTATCAATCATCCCCACAACGCTGCTCTGCACATTGAGGTCATAATCCACAAACACCATGTTAAACATGTCCTAATAGATGGAGGAGTTGGCCTGAATATCTGTACTTTGAAACTTATCCATTCACTAGGCTATTCAAAAAATGCTATTGATCCTAGAAGGAAAATAACAATAAAATCATATAATGATGAGGAGAGATCTTCAAAAGGGATAATCGTGCTACCTATTCAAGTGGGACCAGTTGTTAGAGATATAGTATGGCAGGTGTTAGACAAAGAGTTAACCTACAACATAATCTTGGGAAGACCTTAGATTCACGACATGCAAGCAGTGCCATCAACATATCACATGTGTTTGAAGTTTCCATTAAATGGGAAGGAAATCACTATTGTTGCTGATTCAAACAACCCCCAATATTGTAACACCCTCAAGACTACTCAAGATGCTTTTGTACCACACAACAAGGAAGCTCCTATTCAGAGTTTATCAAATGATGGGAAACAACTAAATGCCTTTTCAAAGTGGGTTGAGAAAAAATACCAATCAAAGGATAAGGATATCGTTGATGCTAATCGCTCAAGTAAAGAAAGCGCATAAAATCCTACTCCATAAAATCAAGAAATTCAACTTGAATCCTTATCAAAACAAGTCACCAAGATCCAATTGAAATACAAAGGCATGGGGGAATACTCATTTCAGTAATCCTTATTTTTATCACAACTTTCATCTTCTCCAAAGTCACATGGACAACCATTGACATCAAGACAACAATCATCACAACCCATCACACTATTTGATCGAACCTTTGTAAGAGAAGGCACATTAGTGGATGAGTTAGATGACAAGGAGGTTTAAAACTGGTTGTACAAAGATGAAGAATCACCACAAGCATCCACCTCCCACATACAGATAGAGCAATATGGAAAAGGAAAGAAAATCATGGAAATTATGGGATACGAAGGAAAAGGTCCTATCGATAAAAGGAAGGAAGGAATCATAGAACCAATACAACCTGTCACCATGCAAGCCAAAGATTAAACATGTTTGGGGTATATAGAGGGATCCAGAGAAGAAACCAGACAAGTTGTTGAAAGAATCCTACAACTACAAGCTAGTGACGCTCATGAGACTGATTCAAATGAGTATGAGTGGGATTCATTATCTAAAGAGTCTTGTCATGATGAGGAAATTGATGTAGTCCAAAAGTATACACCCATACATGAGGAGGGTCAAATTTTAGGATATAGACCACTTGAAATAGGATCACTACACAATGATGATTCCAGTGAAGATGATTAGACTCGGAGTGAAACAGATAATTCAGAGGAGAGTTACCTTATAGACATCGATTTTGCTATTGGAAAATTCAAAGATATTACCATCGGGATGCTTACTGCATCTAACTTTAGCCAATCCAATGACTCCTTATCCCTGATACATCCTGAATTGATAGATTGGGATCAAACTGAGCCATTTGATATCCCCCTCTTTTCAAACAACGAAGCCATTTTAAACTTCCTCTATTCCACCAATCCCAAAATAGATTCCACCATTGAACATCGTAATGAAGCTTCCAATTAGGAGAGTGTCAAATTTTTGAGCTACAAAATGAATAATACAAGGAATAGATCTAATGGTGAAAACCATTCAATGGCAGTATCAGACCTAGAAAAAGTAAAAGAAAATAGTGTATCCAATAGTGAGAACCTCTCTGAGGTGTTGAAGGATGGAAGATTTGACACACTCCTCGAGCACTTTCAAGAACGATCTAAAATATTGGTTAAACCCACCCAGTCTATCAATATTGGAAATGAAGAAACAATGAAGACTGTCCATCTAGTAGAATCCTTGAGAGATCAAGAAAAGCTAGACTTCATAAAATTCTTTATAGAAAAGAAAAGAAAATTTGTTTGGTCTTATGCTAACATGCCAGGGATTGATCTAGAACTCATCATGCATCACCTATCTCTACCAGCAAGAGTACAACCAATCAAGCAAAAGTTAAGGAAAATGCATCCCCACATCGCCCTCTTGGTCAAAGCCAAACTAAATAAGTTATTAGATGTGGGATTTATTAGACCTATCGACTATGTAGAGTGGATTTCTAACATTGTACATGTTTCCAAACCAAAAAAAAAGAATCAAAATCTACATAGATTTCAAAGATCTCAATAAAGCTTTCCCAAAAGATGATTATCCTCTGTCCAACATTGACATCATCGTGGACTTGACTGTCAGACATGAAATTATCTCACTCATGGATGGGTTTTCAAGATATAATAAAATCAAAACTTCCCCTAAAGATCAAGATAAAACTACCTTCACATGTCCTTGGGGCACATTTTGCTGGAATGTCATGCCATTCGGGTTGAAAAATGTTGGAGCCACATATCAGAGAGCAATGGTCACCACCTTTCATGACATGATGCACACTTTTATGGAAGACTATGTAGATGATCTATTAGAAAAATCCTACACTAGAGAAGGACACCTTGAAATCTTAGATAAAATCTTCACTAAGCTGGAGAAGTTCAATGTGAGACTAAATCCCAAGAAATGTGTATTCAGTGTAACATCAGCTAAAATTTTGGGGTATATTGTGTTGGCTAAAGGCATTCAGGTGGATCCTACAAAGGTCAAACTATCATGGAGATGCCTCCTCCTAAAAACATCAGCCAACTCAAATCCTTACAAGGCATATTCCAATCCATCAGGAGGTTTATCACACAACTAGTTGAAAAAACTCACCCCTTCAACCACTTGCTTCACAAGAATGTATCTTTCTGATGGGATGAAAAATGTGAAGGAGCCTTCAATGAATTGAAACAATGTCTAATGAGTCCACCTATCTTGATACCACTAGCAGAAGGAAAGCCACTTTTATTGTACATAGCAACAATTGAAATATCATTGGGAGCCTTGTTAGCACAAGAGGATTCAACAGGGAAAGAAAGGGAAATCTATTATATCAGCAGATCCTTACATGGCTATGAGATCAATTACACCTTCATTGAAAAGGATTGTCTAGCAGTAGTGTTCACCACCCAACAATTGTGACATTATATGCTAACTCATGCCATCAAGTTAATAGCCAAGATAGATCCACTGAAATACCTTCTAAGCAAACCTAATCTAACTGGAAGACTAGCCAAGTGGGTCATGATGCTGAGTGAATTTGACATCCAATATATTGATAGGAAGGCAATCAGAGGACAAGCAATTGTGGATTATTTAGCTGAAGCACCATTGCAGGACAATCATCCCATGAATGTTGAGTTTCCAGATGTTGACGTCCTAACAATATCCACACAACAATGGGTCTAGTACTTTGATGGTTGTTATACACAACATGGATCAGGAGTTGTAATTTTGTTTATCTCACCACAAGGACACACCATTCCCAAGTCTTATAGACTGATGTTCCCTTGCACCAACAACAAATTCTAATATGAATCCTTGATCATTGTTATCAAAGTAGCAGTTGAGTGGAAGATCATAGAGTTACATGTCTATGGGGATTCACAACTAGTCATTAATCAGGTAAACAATGACTATCAAACAAAGGATGACAAGTTGATGCCCTAAAAAAGAATGGTTGATGACTTCAAAAAGTACTTTGTGAAAATAAGATTTGAGAAAATTCCTTGAAACGACAACAAAGCCATTAATGCCATGGCGACCATTGCTTCTCTCTTGCAAATTCCATAGAAATGAGCCTATTACAAGTTCATGGTGGAACAACTGTTCAACCCATCTTATGACAACCTAGAGTCCCAAGTTATCTACCATCTAGTTGAGGCTGACACTTCCCCCTACGGGAAAATTTATATGTACCTAAAAGAAAACACCCTTCCTCCTTACCTATCTTGTAATAAAAAATGAAACTTCATTCGCCAAACCGCTCGACACACCCTTATCGCAGATGTCCTTTATCAACAAGGTTTTATGGAACTCTCCTCTAATGTATGGAATGCGATGAGTCTAAAACAACTTTACAAGAAGCACATGAAGGTGTTTGTGGCACTCATTCAAGTGGTTTAACCCTAGCTAAGAAACTCCTCCATTTGGGGTATTACTGGCCGACTATGGAGAAGGATTCTTTTCAATTTGTCAAGAAACTCCAAAAGTTCTAGATTCATGGCAATCTCATCCATGCACCAGCATAGGAACTTCACCCTTTTGCATCAACATGGCCCTTTTATCAGTGGGGATTGGATCTCGTAGGAAAAATACACCCATCTTCATTTAATGGACACAAGTTTATCATCACAGCCACATAGTACTTTATAAAGTGGATTGAAGCAGTTCCCCTAACCACCATCACAAGAAACTAAATTTCATCTTTCATCTTGAACTACATCATTTGTCAATATGGCATCCCTCAGTCCATCATCACGAACAATGGACGACCTTTCAAAAATCAAGACGTTGAAGAACTTTGTGAGAAATTTCATATCCATCATCAGTTTTCTACACCCTATTATCCTCAAGGCAATGGCCAAGCAGAGGGCTTGAACAAGACTATCCTGAAGATCTTAAAGAAAACCATCAACAATGCTAGATGTGACTAGCATGTACAATTGAACCCTACTCTATGGGCTTACAAAACCAGTAGCCGTACCCCGACGGGGGCAACACACTATTCTTTGGTCTATGGCTTAGAAGCCATTCTACCCATTTAGGTTGAACTACCATCACTCTGAGTGTCACTAAAAGGGATCATTTTAGATGAGGATCATAGGGTTTCTAGGTTACAAGAATTGGAACTCTTGGATGAGAATTTTTAGCATGTAGTAGATCACCTAAAGGAATATCAACAAAGGATATCCAGAAGCTACAACCACAGATTCAAGCCTAGAAAATTTCAAGTTGGCAATTTAGTCTTGAAAGAGAACCCCTGCAATCAACAAGATTGAGAGAAGAAGGGGAAATTTGAACCAAATTGGCTAGGTCCCTTTGTCATTGTCTCAGCCTTCAGATTAGGAGCATATCAGTTTTCTACACTAGAAAGGGATTTGTTTGATGAACCCCTCAATAGCCTACATCTCAAAAAGTTTTGCACTTGAATCATCTAGTGCATCAAAAAAAGGTCCTAAAAAATACCAAAAAAATCAAAAAATGTCCTGAAAAAATGGTTTCCTTGATGAAAACCTTGCAAATAGGCATCTTATTAACAAACAAAAAAATACAAAAAGGGAAAAATACAAAAAACAAAAGAAGTGAAAAATAAAAAAAGATTAAAAAAATCATAAAATATGAAAAGGTGCAATAAAAGCAAGTAGTGAAAACCAGGCAACAGGTGCTATTTGTGATAGGTTAGCTTTTCCATCTATTTGAGCATGTCGACCATTCACTTTCACCATTCACTTTTGTCTCCATCTGCCTATCCTTTGAAAGCACTATGTACATATTCTAGTATCACGGTTGTGTCTCACCTTAGACTGGGGAGAAAATCTTGAAGTCACTGCGGGAAAACAAACTTGAGCTTGAACCAGCTGACAAATAGTAGAAAGAAAAACAAAACCCAAAAACAATGATTAAAATGCAACGCAACATTGAACATCAATCACCATTGGAAATGCATCAAATATTCCATATCATATCAAAAATCCAAAAATAGGTCAAAAATTTAGTCAAAAAGTCAAAAGCGGAGTCATCTTGTCGAACTACATTTCCTTTGAGCTTAAATGTAGGCAAGGGTAATCTTTGATCAGCCCCCAAGACACCCTAGGTCAAGTCCTTTAGTGGTCCCTTGTAACTAGTTTTTGTCTCTCATCTGTTCATATCTTGGTCCTGTAAATTGGTTGGGTCAGTTTAACTACGTGGTCTCTGCATGTATAATGTAGCCAAGGATAATCTTTGATCAGCCCCTGAGGCACCTAGGATAGGTCTTTAGGTTAGGTTCTTGGTCAAAATCTCAAAAAACAACTAAAAATTGGAAAATAAAAAAATCCCAAAAACATTAGAAAATTGAAAGGGTGATGCTCTTCTGAATCATGGGTTTATCACATTAAACACAAATGTTCAATTGTTGTACTTTGGCTTTTTCTATCATATCTCTGGAGCCCCTCGATGATGTATCAAACTAGAGGAGCTAGGAGGGAGTATGATTTGTTGTTTGTGAGTTGATCATTATTACTGTGCAAATTGTCGCGAGACATGCACTACAAAGTATCACTGATGACATTTCAAATTTTTCATAGGGAAAGGATTAACTCTTGTCTGTTTACGCAAGCAATACTCAAGTCATCTCAGTTTAATTATACTTAGATGCTTGTGTTAACTTGCACTATCAAACATCATGGAAGTAGTACTTAGGTCATCATGGTCTAAATATACCATTGATGCTTGTACTCACTTTCAACATTTTAAAGGCCCAATGATGATAAAAAGCATGACAAATTGGTTGTTACGAATGAAAAATTTGGCATACGAGATCTACATGGTTAGAGTAGATTGCATCCATGTTAGTTTGCATTATTTTGCATTATGGGATTTCCAAAGCTGCAACAACGATATTATCTCTCGCATTAAGGGATTGAGTACACTTGAAATTTCCAAAAACACATCATTTTCATGTAGTTACACATCACTTGCATTATCATCAATTAGAAAAAATTCTCATTTAGTGGTATCATCATTTGCATACATTAGAAAACATTACAACGTCACTCATCCATTCATGCATCACATCATAATATTTGTATCAGAAAACAAAAAACGAAATTCATTGCATCTCATTTACATAATCAAAATCATTTCATTTAGTGGCATTAGGGAAGTGGTTCACTAAGCTTAAATGAGTGACTCTCTTTAGATTTCCAAAAAAATTGGGAAATATGTGAAGTTTTTTGAAGCTTAATGTAACAAAGAATCAACTAACAACAACCTTCCCACAACTCTTGGAAGAGGGATAGATTCACTCATTTAAGCTTAAGACCCTAGAACACAAACATCCGCATAATCATTTGCATCACAAAATCATTATTCATCCTTACAAAACATCACGCATCATTTGCATCGCATCCATACATATTCAACATAATCATCACATGAAACATCATACATCATTTGCATAATCAAATCCATCATCCATAAGGCATATCAACTCATCATTACATACATCACATATAAACATCACATAAACATCAATAGAAATATGCATCATCATCTGATCATTTCATATAAACATTCACTCATTCATTACATCATTTAGTTGCATTAGAAAAGAACAAAAACATAAAATGAATTACATATGATTGGCATAATAAAATCCATCGCATACATCATATAGGCATCATTCATAAATTAGCATAGAATCAGAACACATCAGTTGCATCATCATTTGCATCCATAGCATATCATAACATTAGAATCATTATTACAATATGGAAATTAAATGCATCATAGACATCTGTCATCATCATAATCATCATTTTATATCATATAAACTCAAAAAAATCATAATGTCAAAGTGTACAAGGATATCCAAAAGTATGACGAGATACATCAATATCAAAAATGGCATTGTATCATAAAGTTTAACATCATCAATGTCCCAACAGTGTATACATCAAAATATGCTATGGCGAGATCCCCCCAAATGGTGTTGGCATCATGGAAACAATACCTCCTCCACCTGACGGACCTACACTAGGATCTCTCCTATCTCTAGACAATGGCTGAATAACGCCCATGCCAATAGTTTGAAACTGAGATGCTAGATTGAGATGGTACAAAGCTCTCTCACCACTCAGAAGGAACTAGCTCATGATACTTACCCCTGTAAAACTACAACTCCTAAGTAGTGTGCCAAATCTCTCTAAGGATCTCTACTATACCCATGGATGTTGCAGCCCACTGTAATCTCTCAGTAATGCCCTCAGCCTACTCTGCCCAATGTCTAAAGGAATCCCTCTCTGCATTAAGTATGACAACCTATGCCTGTACCTATTGTATCTATTGCCTATTTGCATCTCTCTTAGTCATCATTGTCTAAACCTATTCCTGATCCTGCACTAACTGACCATAAAGAGTTTGAACCTGCACATGTACCTACTGTACATGCTTTTTATCTACATCTCTCTCAGTCATTAGTATCTCAAACTGTGCCCAAGCCTACACTAACTAACCTTGCAAAGTCTAAACCTATTCATGTAATTCCTCTATCTACGCCTATTGCTGATGAGAAGAGACTCCAATTTGAATCCTAGGAATCACTGACTGAGGTACGGTAATACTCCTGTGTCTAGGAACTAAAAAATCTAGAAAGGGACTGCCAACTGCACACGATGGCCCTACACCTGAACCACCACCACCATCAACACCCTTGTCATCCCCTCCATCCCTAATATCACTCTCTACCTCCTCTCCATCCACCCTCTATCTCGATCTCCTGTCATCATCATCAACTGGCGAAACTGGCTCATCAGAACTATATAACCTTAGAAAAGGATGTGTGTAGAAATACTCAGAATAATCTTATCATCCCTGCATCTATCACCTATGGAAGATAATCCCATACACATTGTGCCAATGTATAATACTTGATACAAGAAACACCATAAGATATGCAAGGGACCCACTCCATCACATCCTGTCATCACCATGCACAATGGGCAACCCCTTGGGGCATCGCCTGAACTCATCCAAACTACCGACAAAATGTATAGATACAAATATCTCTCAAGCATAGACCATGTTCGTCCAATCAAATATGGCAATAGAAACATGTATGGCATCTCCACCTGATCCTCTAGCCACATCTCACAATCTAAGTACACCCGCCATGTCACGATCTTGAGGTCATCTAGGGCACATCTCCAATAAGCTAATTTTCCCAGCTTATGTTGAACATGCGGGCCACTATAACTAAACACATAGGGTCTACCTGTTAATCATTGTCAATCTCCCAATGGTCGAGTGATCATAATATGCTCCCATGCCCATGTCTATAACAACATAATCCTGGAAGAGAGGCTCGTCGCCCCACAATACACAACCTGGTACAAATCATGATACAAATGGGCTAACATACATGAATCCCATGCATATCTAGTCCCTCCAATGACATACGCTCCAATACTTGACCCCAACCCACTGAAAATTCCTTTGACCTATGGTCAGGACAAAGGAATCCACCAAAAAATCTAGAAAGAACACATGGTAGAGGATCATATCTATCAACCATCTCCTGCCAAGGGACCCAATGACCTAAAACATGATCATCTCAGAAAATCCTATGCAATGCATCGGTCCCACCCTACTCTACTCTGTCATACACAACTATCTTGCCCATCATTAGAATCTGAAAAATATGATAAACATCCTTCGGAGTAACTATCATCTTCCTGATAGCTAGATGAAAGGTATTGTGGTCACTATGCCATGTCTCCGCTAGAGCAGTCAGCAAAACCCTATTAATCCTATACTGGGGTATGTCTATCAAGGATGTCAACCCACAACGGGTGATAATATCCAAATCTTCCTAGGTCAACTGATGCACTATCCCCCACATCTTCGGGAAACACTCTCGAGACTAGAGCACATCAAAGTCCTCCTAATCATATTAGGGAAAACAAATCAGCATCACATCAATCAATCTATCAAATTTTTCCCTAACACAATATTCAATCAAGATCATCAATCAATCAAATCATGTTCAATCAAGATCATTAGTCAATCAAATCATGTTTAACCAAAATCCTCAGTCAATCAAATCATGTTCAACCAAAATACTTAGTCAATCAAATCATGTTCAATCAAGATCATCAGTCAATCAAATTAGGTTCAATTGAGACCATGAAATCAATCAATCAAAATAATACATCAGTGAACCCTATCATCGATCCTTTCCTATCATGAGTTTGATCAAGCATCATTTCTATCATTGATCCTCACCTATTATGAGGTCGATCAAGCATTAGTCCTATCATCGATCCTCGCCTATCATGAGGTTGATGCATCATCAGTCCTATCATCGATCCTTTCCTATCATGAGGTCAACACACCATCAATCCTATCATCAATCCTCACCTATCATGAGGTCAAAACATCATCAATTTATCCTACCATCGACCCTCACCTATCATGAGGTTGATACATCATTAATCCTATAATCAATCCTCACCTATCATGAGGTCGATACATCAACAAATCCTATGATCGATCCTCACCTATCATGAGGTCGATGCATCATAAATCTTGCCATCAATCCTCACCTATCATGAGGTCAAAACATCATTAAGTCATCCTATAATTTGGCTCTCACCTATAATGAGATCAAATCATCAACTATATTACATCAATCAAGCAACAAGCATCACATAATCAAACTGAGATCACTCAAAAGCATCACTGAATGGAACAATGAAACAACTAACATGATTCATGAACATCATGCAAGCTTCAACGAACATCAAGAATGCAACATTTGACATAACTAGGACTTTCATCAATAAAACATCATCAGACAAGAAAAACAACATAACCAATCACTAGGAATCACTCAGGGACAAAGCCTCTAAGCTTGAAAAAAGTGCCATTTGGGACCCCAAAGGTGCCATTTCAGGGAAACAAGGATCAAAACATAAAGATAAAGGGTCAAAACCTGAAGCTTGCAAAAGGTGCCATTTGGGACCCCAAAGATGCCAAAACAGAAGCAAAAGGCATCATTTCACAAGAAAAAGGTGCCAAAATAGAAGCAAGAGGTGCCAAAACTCCCAGAAACTCCCAAAAATGACTTGAAAACAACAAAAATACCCCCAAAAAGTGCAAAAATGACTTCAAATGGCCTACAACACCTATCTACCAACTTCAAAACATTGATAAAAAGGCAGGAAAATCACTAAATGAGGTTTGTCATAATGTGAACCATAGGTCCAGTGGTAGCAGGATGACTGTGGTGGCGCAGACTCTCAAAATGATGCCTGTGAGAAGGGATCTCCATCTTCCTCTAGCTCTCCACTCTCCAAATTCTCCAAACTCACAATGTGCAAATTAATTCACTTTTCCCACTTTTTACCTTTTTAAAGGACAATGGAGGGAATTTATTGTGGAATTTATTATCAAAATGGGATTTAACTAATCAAAAATATTGGAGTGAATGTAGAATCAAATTTCGAGAGATAAATCGTGTCTGACATCATCATCTCATCATTGCAAAATCATCCGATCATTGACAAAACATAAAAAATTCCACATTTTACCGATTTATCTCTCGAGGGGGCATATATCCAGCAGTACATGAAAATCAACATTTGAAACATCGTCTAGGGCATCGAAAGCTTTTCTAAGCATCGCTATCAATTTTTTCTTTCAAGCAACATGTAAACACATTACTTCAAAGAGGGGAAAAATGTATACACCTAAAAACAGTCATCACCTTTAATTAATTAAATACTAGTTATTTGATTAATATTCCAACTACATATAAATAAATGCTCAATTTATTTATATTGTTCATTTTCTAAACTCTCCAAATCTAAAACATATTCTTCTAAATTAATTAAATAAACAAGCTTCCCTAAACTTGTTTTATTTAATTAATCTTCACTAAATTCAATTAGGAATTAGAGCACATTTCTACAACTTTTTGTGCCACTTCACCAAGGTCACATGAAAATAAATAACTCTAATTTTTAATTAGATTTATCTTCAACTCATTTCAAAAAGCACATGGCTCATTTCCTCCCACACTTCCAACAATTTTGGAGCACATGACTTATTCTTCCCACACTTCCACCCACTTTTGGAGCACATGATTTATTCCTCCCACACTTCCACCAATTTTGGAAGCACATGGTCTTCTCTTCACACACTTGAATCTTCCATCCAAATGGCATGTTTCCCATTGGTCAAGAGATTCTCCCATCCAAATGGAATTTTTTCTTTGTTTAAGGGGACAACATCTTGATTCTCTTCATCTTCACCATCCCCATTCTTCTTATTCGATCTAGATCGTTGATTATTGCCACCTCACTATATTCTTAGAAAAGGCTATAAATACAACCCTTGGGCCTTGTATTTTTCATCCACATTTGAATTAGAGTTATTATGCAGGTTTATCATTGGAGCTTGGAGAATTCTTGGAGTCTTATAGATATTTTTTATATCATGTTTACATCTTAGATTAACATATTGCATCATAGTTGCATTTTATGTCCCATCTTGCATCATAGTTTCATTTTAGATTAGTTCATTTTAAGTTTGAATTTGAGCATATGGAGTATCATGCATAGATTATTCTAGATCACTACCATAGTATCCACCTCCACTTGTTCATTTATCATCAACATCATCCTTTACTCATCATATACTTCATCATCATTGTTTGCATATAGTTCCATGTAGGCATTAGATTAGCTTGCATGTTGAGTACTAATCTCATTTCTTAAGTGTCATTCTAATAGCCTTTGTGCACATATAAATTTGAGGGCCAAAAAGGTTAAAAAGAATCATTGAAGAATAGAGGACAATGAGATGTTCTTGGAAGATTTATCTTTATTGTAACTTAGAATATTTTACTTTTCTTTGAATCTTTCAATATAAATCGTTTCATTAAGGTTTGTGTTGATACTAACTTTGCACATTTCACATACCCACAAATACAACTTCTTTCTCTAGGGATTCAGTGGTGGACATGTGTTCTTTGGGGCCATCTTCCCCTTCAAATATCTTATCTCCTTCTTCTTGCTCATGTTCTTTGTGATGCTTTGCTTCTAGGCTCTTTCTTGTTTCAGCCTCTTCTTTAGGCTTGTCCTCTTCTTTCTCTTCCTCTTTCTTTTCTTCTTTTTCTTCTGAGGGAGGCATTTCCTCCTCATGATCAAGTCTTTTTCCTTGTTCCCCAATTAGAGGTTTTGTGGTTACCTCCATTTTCAGTAGTTCAATCAGAGGAGTAGGAATAGGGAGGCCAACAACAACTTGTGCTAGGGCATCCTGTACTACAAGATTCATTAATACCCCAGAAAGCTCCATTGGTATGTTCTACATGTGCCAAGCAAAGGCCTCTAGGAGCGAGATGGTGGGAATTGTCATTGTTGCAGTAGCCAATGGGAGGGTTGTTGATGGAAACATGGAGGAAGAAGAGAGCAAGGAAGAGGTGGCAGAGGAAGAATCTATCACCAAGATTAGTGTAGTAGGCGAGGTGGAGGCAAGGTGAACTAAAATTTCCACTGCAGCTGGAGAAGAAGCAAACATTGCTTTTGATACTAGCAGAGGAGTGATAATAATGGTAGAAATAGTGGTAGTGAGGGAAGAGGTGGTAGGTGGAGACATTGGCTACTTGGTTTCTCCTTCCTCTCCCTGATGGAGAGGGTCCTCGTAAATGGTGGGAATTTTAGTGAATCCACCTGATTTCTTTGATTTCTTCGAAGGCTCACCTTCTGATGCTTTCCTTGAATACACCTTGTGCTTGGGCTGGCGTTCAACATCCAATTTTCTTTTCCTGACCTGGTAGTTGGAGGATACTTTGAAGTTTCCCCAGATGGGGCAATAGCAGTGGCACTATCTCTCTTGCTTTCGAGCTCATCCTCGAGTTCACCGTAGGTTAAATTAGCTCCTTGTAGTTTCAATTGAGTGATTTTCCCATTAGTCTATTGTTTTGTTCTTGCCTCTATGGGCTTCATCAAAATATCAAGTTCATTGACCTCTTCCTCATTCCAGTCAATTAGAGATAGTGGCAAGTTGGCAATGACATCATATCTTGGATCTATCACAGTGTTCTCATCCTCCACAACTTGATCTGGTACTAGAAAGAAGTTCACTGTCTTGACGAAGTATGATGTCATGTGCATGTAGTGCCTCATATGCACTTCTTTATCATCTCTACAATTTTCCCAAAAGTCTTCGACATTGTGGAGGTGGGCATATTATTTTCCAACCATCTTCTTTAGTTTTCCATGTGGGTCCATCTGGGGCCTGGCAGCGTGGAGCTCCAAGTTGTATTCATTTATCTCTTTCTCTATGTATTTCACACACTAGGATGCAGGGATTGCATAGATAACCTGGCCAAATGTAAGGGGATATAGAAATACCAACCTATGCATGTTACGCAGGAGGGTATTTGCATGCTGGAGTTGCCCAGAGAGCTCAAGTAATACCAACTAGTCATTTTGGTATCGAGGCAACTTATATGGCCTCTCAGAGAAGCCCTCAGCTTGAATGTAGGTAAACTTGGAAAACCGGATGAAGAGAAATCCAAACCAGTGAATGAAGGAATTTTCACTATGTGTGACTCTCCTCTTGAAGTCACCTCCAAGTAATCTGATGATGTGCTCGATCAAGGCATCATTGACTCTACAGTAATCCTTCTTGAAGTTTTTGTACTGGAGCTGTGGGTACCTATCATACACCTTCAGCTTCCTCCCTAGAGTCCGGCTTGGTGCCACAAATAGACCTCTATATTGAGCTCGTTCAACCAACAAATAGAATAGATATGAGGTCATATAAAACTAAAAAGTTTTCTTTATAGCTACAAACTACTTATGCAAGTAGTTGCTAATCATCCTTGCCCAATGGAATTTAGTCTCCTCGATAATTTCCTCTATGAAATAGAGCATCCACTCCTAGAAGAAAGTTATAGTCAGGAGGCCCATGACATTGCTTAATAAGGTTACCAGGTCATGGTAGTCCTCGTAGAAATCACTTCTGAAGAGCTCTTGGGGCACTTTCTTTGCGCTGCCCCTCTTCTCCTCTAACTAGTATTGATTGATTACTTTCTTGCACTTTAGGGGGTTAGCCTTCCATATGCTCAGAAGACTCCTTGGATGTCTCCTCCATTTCATCAAAAGTGGGGATATGGAAAGTTTTCCCAATGGACTTGAAGGACAGGTCAATCAATATGTTACCTTCCCTATCCACAATTCTCTTGGTGTTCTCCTGATATGCCTCTCTACAAGACATTACTAACTTAGGAGCCATGAGGGTAGGTGGGAAACTAGCAGCTTTAGCCAAACCACTTCTTCTAATCTTCTTGGCATTCTCTGTGGTAGCGTTGAAAATGACCCTCTACTTGAATTCATCAATGTCAATGTTCCCCAAGTTAGTATATGAGACCTTGTCCCAATCTGTGGTGACCTTTCACTTGAGGTCCTCTCCTTAAAACTTGTACTTCATTTGATCCTTGTCCTCCTTCCCTCTTGGTTCTTTGACAATGTTCTTTCCCTTTTCCTTCTCTATGGATGCTTCTGAAGGTCGTGCAACTGGTTCCATATATACTGCAAGTAAGGGATTAGTAAGCATATTCAAGTGTAGAACATGAGAAACGTTGGAAAAATCCTACCAAAACAATGATAGATCGAGTAACTTATCATTCAAGGATCCTAATTCTTATTTTAGATCATCATTAACCTTTTGCTGGAGGGAGATATGGTAATGTGGGCCTAGGGGTGCAAATTTCCCTAGGCTGACAGCCATTTTAGAGGTAGTTGTGAACAAATGGCAGATAGGGCATGGTGGTCTACATGGTTCTATCTACATTAGAATTTCATCATGAGGTGGGGCATACTAAGGAGATCAAGGCATTTTAGCATGTGGGTTAAATTTTTCTTGAGGTTATGGAAGTGCTAAGTTCACCATTCAAGCATGCGGACCTAAGGCACATGGGAGAAGCATCTATCTTAGCCATTTTAGGTTTTGTCATTGAAATGATGCTGGCAGAGTGTCATCCTGCAATGTGGGGCCCGTGGCTAGGGAGGACGACATCCCTTTATCCTTAAAGTTCAAACAGTTTGGTAGGGTGCAGGCATGGAGATGCGGAAAGGTGTTGGGGGTCAATCATTCAGAATGATAGAAAGAGGACGGTGGTCCGCCGAGGGTGACCCGCATGGCCATGTCCATAAGGATCTATTTCATGAGTCATACGCCTACTGTTGGTGAAGAAGGAGCATCCAGGGTGTAAGAACAATCTTGCATCACCCAAAAAAATGTTGTTTCTTCAATAAGGGATAAATTTGGTAGGGTTACTATTTTAGTAAGTTTGCATTTATGCACAGTTGGACACAAAATATTACACAGACCTCCATAATGGCAAATTGAAGCCAATGATGAAGAAATCACTTCAATACCATTTGTCATTTGAGATATATTAAAATTTTAATTTTTGAAAATCCTAGTAAAATCTTTACGGTTAATTTTGAGGCACTTAGAGGCTCC